>BRZY01000011.1:2802176-3354059 GCA_030159175.1 Glycyrrhiza uralensis | reverse complement strand
GACGAAACGAGACGAACTTTGCACAAAGAAGGCCAACGGATCAAATGGGATGACGAAGATGGACGAACGAGTTGAACTTGGTCCAAATAAGGCCTACGGATCAAATGGAAGGACGAAGAGGGACATACGAGACGAAGATGGTACAAAGAAGGCCAACGGATCAAATGGGAGGACGAAGATTGACGAACGAGACAAACTTGGTACAAAGAGGCCAGCGGATCAAATGGGAGGACGAAGATGGACGAACGAGGCGAACTTTGCACAAAGAAGGCCAACGGATCAAATGGGATGACGAAGATGGACGAACGCGACGAACTTGGTCCAACTAAGTTCTACGGATCAAATGGGAGGACGAAGAGGGACAAACGAGACGAACTTGGTACAAAGAAGGCCAACGGACCAAATGGGAGGACGAAGATGGACGAACGAGACGAATTTGGTACAAAGAAGGCCAGCGGATCAAATGGTGAGGACGAAGATGGACGAACGAGACGAACTTTGCACAAAGAAGGCCAACGGATCAAATGGGAGGATGAAGATGGACGAACGAGACGAACTTGGTCCAACTAAGGCCTACGGATCAAATGGAGGACGAGGATGGACGAACGAGACGAACTTGGTACAAAGAAGGCCAACGGATCAAATGGGAGGACGAAGATGGACGAACGAGACGAACATGGTACAAAGAAGGCCAGCGGATCAAATAGGAGGACGAAGATGGACGAACGAGACGAACTTGGTCCAACTAAGGCCTACGGATCAAATGGGAGGACGAGGATGGACGAACGAGACGAACTTGGTACAAAGAAGGGCCAACGGATCAATGGGAGGACGAAGATGGACGAACGAGACGAACATGGTACAAAGAAGGCCAGCGGATCAAATAGGAGGACGAAGATGGACGAACGAGACGAACTTGGTCCAACTAAGGCCTACGGATCAAATGGGAGGACGAAGAAGGGACGAAGTAGACGAACTTGGTACAAAGAAGGCCAACTGATCAAATGGGACGACGAAGATGGACGAACGAGAGGAATTTGGTCCAAATAAGGCCTACGATCAAATGGGAGGACGAGGATGAAGAACGAGACGAACTTCGTCCAACTAAGGCCTACGGATCAAATGGGAGGACGAAGAGGGGTGAACGTGACGAACTTGGTACAAAGAAGGCCAACGGATCAAATGGGAGGACGAAGATGGACGAACGAGACGAACTTGGTACAAAGAAGGCCAGCGGATCAAAATGGGAGGACGAAGATGGACGAACGAGACGAACTTTGCACAAAGAAGGCCAACGGATCAAATGGGAGGACGAAGTTGGACGAACGAGACGAACTTGGTACAAAGAAGGCCAACGGATCAAATGGGAGGACGAAGACGGACGAACGAGACGAACTTGGTCCAAATAAGGCCTATGGTTCAAATGGGAGGACGAGGATGGACGAACGAGACGAACTTGGTCCAACTAAGGCCTACGGATCAAATGGGGAGGACGAAGAGGGACGAACGAGACGAACTTGGTACAAAGAAGGCCAACGGATCAAATGGGAGGACGAAGATGGACGAACGAGACGAACTTTGTCCAAAGAAGGCCTACGGATCAAATGGGAGGACGAAGATGGACGAACGGGATGAACTTGGTCCAAATAAGGCCTACGGATCAAATGGGAGGACGAAGAGGGACGAACGAGACGAACTTGGTACAAAGAAGGCCAACGGATCAAATGGGGAGGACGAAGAGGGATGAACGAGACGAACTTGGTACAAAGAAGGCCAGCGGATCAAATGGGAGGACGAAGATGGACGAACGAGACGAACTTTGCACAAAGAAGGCCAACGGATCAAATGGGAGGATGAAGATGGACGAAACGAGACGAACTTGGTCCAACTAAGGCCTACGGATCAATGGGAGGACGAGGATGGACGAACGAGACGAACTTGGTACAAAGAAGGCCAACGGATCAAATGGGAGGACGAAGATGGACGAACGAGACGAACATGGTACAAAGAAGGCCAGCGGATCAAATAGGAGGACGAAGATGGACGAACGAGACGAACTTGGTCCAACTAAGGCCTACGGATCAAATGGGAGGACGAGGATGGACGAACGAGACGAACTTGGTACAAAGAAGGCCAACGGATCAAATGGGAGGACGAAGATGGACGAACGAGACGAACATGGTACAAAGAAGGCCAGCGGATCAAATAGGAGGACGAAGATGGACGAACGAGACGAACTTGGTCCAACTAAGGCCTACGGATCAAATGGGAGGACGAAAGAGGGACGAAGTAGACGAAGTAGACGAACTTGGTACAAAGAAGGCCAACTGATCAAATGGGACGACGAAGATGGACGAACGAGAGGAATTTGGTCCAAATAAGGCCTACGGATCAAATGGGAGGACGAGGATGGAAGAACGAGACGAACTTCGTCCAACTAAGGCCTACGGATCAAATGGGAGGACGAAGAGGGGTGAACGTGACGAACTTGGTACAAAGAAGGCCAACGGATCAAATGGGAGGACGAAGATGGACGAACGAGACGAACTTGGTACAAAGAAGGCCAGCGGATCAAATGGGAGGACGAAGATGGACGAACGAGACGAACTTTGCACAAAGAAGGCCAACGGATCAAATGGGAGGACGAAGTTGGACGAACGAGACGAACTTGGTACAAAGAAGGCCAACGGATCAAATGGGAGGACGAAGACGGACGAACGAAGACCGAACTTGGTCCAAATAAGGCCTATGGTTCAAATGGGAGGACGAGGATGGACGAACGAGACGAACTTGGTCCAACTAAGGCCTACGGATCAAATGGGAGGACGAAGAAGGTACGAACGAGACGAACATGGTACAAAGAAGGCCAACGGATCAAATGGGAGGACGAAGATGGACGAACGAGACGAACTTTGTCCAAAGAAGGCCTACGGATCAAATGGGAGGACGAGGATGGACGAACGAGACGAACTTTGTCCAACTAAGGCCTACGGATCAAATGGGGAGACGAAGAGGGACGAACGAGATGAACTTGGTACAAAGAAGTCCAACGGATCAAATGGAGGACGAAGACGGACGAACGAGACGAACTTGGTACAAAGGAGGCCAACGGATCAAATGGGAGTACGAAGAGGGACGAACGAGACGAACTTGGTACAAAGAAGGCCAACGTGATCAAATGGAGGACGAAGACGGACGAACGAGACGAACTTTGCACAAAGAAGGCCAACCGATCAAATAGGAGGACGAAGATGGACGAACGAGACGAACTTGGTCCAACTAAGGCCTACGGATCAAATGGGAGGACGAAGAGGGACGAACTAGACGAACTTGGTACAAAGAAGGCCAACGGATCAAATGGGAGGACGAAGATGGACGAACGAGACGAATTTCGTCCAAATAAGGCCTACGGATCAAATGGGAGGACGAGGATGGACGAACGAGACGAACTTTGTCCAACTAAGGCCTACGGATCAAATGGGAGGACGAAGAGGGACGAACGAGATGAACTTGGTACAAAGAAGTCCAACGGATCAAATGGGAGGACGAAGACGGACGAACGAGACGAACTTGGTACAAAGGAGGCCAACGGATCAAATGGGAGTACGAAGAGGGACGAACGAGACGAACTTGGTACAAAGCAGGCCAACGGATCATATGGGAGGACGAAGATGGACGAACGAGACGAACTTTGTCCAAAGAAGGCCTACGAATCAAATGGGAGGACGAAGATGGACGAACGAGACGAACTTGGTACAAAGAAGGCCAGCGGATCAAATGGGAGGACGAAGATGGACGAACGAGACGAACTTTGCACAAAGAAGGCCAACGGATCAAATGGGATGACGAAGATGGTCGAACGCGACGAACTTGGTCGAACTAAGGCCAACGGATCAAATGGGAGGACGAAGATGGACGAACGAGACGAATTTGGTCCAAATAAGACCTACGGATCAAATGGGAGGACGAGGATGGACGAACAAGACGAACTTTGTCCAACTAAGGCCTACGGATCAAATGGGAGGACGAAGAGGGACGAACGAGACGAACTTGGTACAAAGGAGGCCAACGGATCAAATGGGAGTACGAAGAGGGACGAACGAGACGAACTTGGTAGAAAGAAGGCCAACGGAACAAATGGGAGGACGAAGATGGACGAACGAGACGAACTTTGTCCAACTAAGGCCTACGGATCAAATGGGAGGACGAAGAGGGACGAACGAGATGAACTTGGTACAAAGAAGTCCAACGGATCAAATGGGAGGACGAAGACGGACGAACGAGACGAACTTGGTACAAAGGAGGCCAACGGATCAAATGGGAGTACGAAGAGGGACGAACGAGACGAACTTGGTACAAAGCAGGCCAACGGATCAAATGGGAGGACGAAGATGGACGAACGAGACGAACTTTGTCCAAAGAAGGCCTACGGATCAAATGGGAGGACGAAGATGGACGAACGGGATGAACTTGGTCCAAATAAGGCCTACGGATCAAATGGGAGGACGAAGAGGGACGAACGAGACGAACTTGGTACAAAGAAGGCCAACGGATCAAATGGGAGGACGAAGATGGACGAACGAGACAAACTTGGTACAAAGAAGGCCAGTGGATCAAATGGGAGGACGAAGATGGACGAACGAGACGAACTTTGCACAAAGAAGGCCAACGGATCAAATGGGATGACGAAGATGGACGAACGAGTTGAACTTGGTCCAAATAAGGCCTACGGATCAAATGGAAGGACGAAGAGGGACATACGAGACGAAGATGGTACAAAGAAGGCCAACGGATCAAATGGGAGGACGAAGATGGACGAACGAGACAAACTTGGTACAAAGAAGGCCAGCGGATCAAATGGGAGGACGAAGATGGACGAACGAGGCGAACTTTGCACAAAGAAGGCCAACGGATCAAATGGGATGACGAAGATGGACGAACGCGACGAACTTGGTCCAACTAAGTTCTACGGATCAAATGGGAGGACGAAGAGGGACAAACGAGACGAACTTGGTACAAAGAAGGCCAACGGACCAAATGGGAGGACGAAGATGGACGAACGAGACGAATTTGGTACAAAGAAGGCCAGCGGATCAAATGGGAGGACGAAGATGGACGAACGAGACGAACTTTGCACAAAGAAGGCCAACGGATCAAATGGGAGGATGAAGATGGACGAACGAGACGAACTTGGTCCAACTAAGGCCTACGGATCAAATGGGAGGACGAGGATGGACGAACGAGACGAACTTGGTACAAAGAAGGCCAACGGATCAAATGGGAGGACGAAGATGGACGAACGAGACGAACATGGTACAAAGAAGGCCAGCGGATCAAATAGGAGGACGAAGATGGACGAACGAGACGAACTTGGTCCAACTAAGGCCTACGGATCAAATGGGAGGACGAGGATGGACGAACGAGACGAACTTGGTACAAAGAAGGCCAACGGATCAAATGGGAGGACGAAGATGGACGAACGAGACGAACATGGTACAAAGAAGGCCAGCGGATCAAATAGGAGGACGAAGATGGACGAACGAGACGAACTTGGTCCAACTAAGGCCTACGGATCAAATGGGAGGACGAAGAGGGACGAAGTAGACGAACTTGGTACAAAGAAGGCCAACTGATCAAATGGGACGACGAAGATGGACGAACGAGAGGAATTTGGTCCAAATAAGGCCTACGGATCAAATGGGAGGACGAGGATGGAAGAACGAGACGAACTTCGTCCAACTAAGGCCTACGGATCAAATGGGAGGACGAAGAGGGGTGAACGTGACGAACTTGGTACAAAGAAGGCCAACGGATCAAATGGGAGGACGAAGATGGACGAACGAGACGAACTTGGTACAAAGAAGGCCAGCGGATCAAATGGGAGGACGAAGATGGACGAACGAGACGAACTTTGCACAAAGAAGGCCAACGGATCAAATGGGAGGACGAAGTTGGACGAACGAGACGAACTTGGTACAAAGAAGGCCAACGGATCAAATGGGAGGACGAAGACGGACGAACGAGACGAACTTGGTCCAAATAAGGCCTATGGTTCAAATGGGAGGACGAGGATGGACGAACGAGACGAACTTGGTCCAACTAAGGCCTACGGATCAAATGGGAGGACGAAGAGGGACGAACGAGACGAACTTGGTACAAAGAAGGCCAACGGATCAAATGGGAGGACGAAGATGGACGAACGAGACGAACTTTGTCCAAAGAAGGCCTACGGATCAAATGGGAGGACGAAGATGGACGAACGGGATGAACTTGGTCCAAATAAGGCCTACGGATCAAATGGGAGGACGAAGAGGGACGAACGAGACGAACTTGGTACAAAGAAGGCCAACGGATCAAATGGGAGGACGAAGAGGGACGAACGAGACGAACTTGGTACAAAGAAGGCCAGCGGATCAAATGGGAGGACGAAGATGGACGAACGAGACGAACTTTGCACAAAGAAGGCCAACGGATCAAATGGGAGGATGAAGATGGACGAACGAGACGAACTTGGTCCAACTAAGGCCTACGGATCAAATGGGAGGACGAGGATGGACGAACGAGACGAACTTGGTACAAAGAAGGCCAACGGATCAAATGGGAGGACGAAGATGGACGAACGAGACGAACATGGTACAAAGAAGGCCAGCGGATCAAATAGGAGGACGAAGATGGACGAACGAGACGAACTTGGTCCAACTAAGGCCTACGGATCAAATGGGAGGACGAGGATGGACGAACGAGACGAACTTGGTACAAAGAAGGCCAACGGATCAAATGGGAGGACGAAGATGGACGAACGAGACGAACATGGTACAAAGAAGGCCAGCGGATCAAATAGGAGGACGAAGATGGACGAACGAGACGAACTTGGTCCAACTAAGGCCTACGGATCAAATGGGAGGACGAAGAGGGACGAAGTAGACGAACTTGGTACAAAGAAGGCCAACTGATCAAATGGGACGACGAAGATGGACGAACGAGAGGAATTTGGTCCAAATAAGGCCTACGGATCAAATGGGAGGACGAGGATGGAAGAACGAGACGAACTTCGTCCAACTAAGGCCTACGGATCAAATGGGAGGACGAAGAGGGGTGAACGTGACGAACTTGGTACAAAGAAGGCCAACGGATCAAATGGGAGGACGAAGATGGACGAACGAGACGAACTTGGTACAAAGAAGGCCAGCGGATCAAATGGGAGGACGAAGATGGACGAACGAGACGAACTTTGCACAAAGAAGGCCAACGGATCAAATGGGAGGACGAAGTTGGACGAACGAGACGAACTTGGTACAAAGAAGGCCAACGGATCAAATGGGAGGACGAAGACGGACGAACGAGACGAACTTGGTCCAAATAAGGCCTATGGTTCAAATGGGAGGACGAGGATGGACGAACGAGACGAACTTGGTCCAACTAAGGCCTACGGATCAAATGGGAGGACGAAGAGGGACGAACGAGACGAACATGGTACAAAGAAGGCCAACGGATCAAATGGGAGGACGAAGATGGACGAACGAGACGAACTTTGTCCAAAGAAGGCCTACGGATCAAATGGGAGGACGAGGATGGACGAACGAGACGAACTTTGTCCAACTAAGGCCTACGGATCAAATGGGAGGACGAAGAGGGACGAACGAGATGAACTTGGTACAAAGAAGTCCAACGGATCAAATGGGAGGACGAAGACGGACGAACGAGACGAACTTGGTACAAAGGAGGCCAACGGATCAAATGGGAGTACGAAGAGGGACGAACGAGACGAACTTGGTACAAAGCAGGCCAACGGATCATATGGGAGGACGAAGATGGACGAACGAGACGAACTTTGTCCAAAGAAGGCCTACGAATCAAATGGGAGGACGAAGATGGACGAACGAGACGAACTTGGTACAAAGAAGGCCAGCGGATCAAATGGGAGGACGAAGATGGACGAACGAGACGAACTTTGCACAAAGAAGGCCAACGGATCAAATGGGATGACGAAGATGGTCGAACGCGACGAACTTGGTCGAACTAAGGCCAACGGATCAAATGGGAGGACGAAGATGGACGAACGAGACGAATTTGGTCCAAATAAGGCCTACGGATCAAATGGGAGGACGAGGATGGACGAACAAGACGAACTTTGTCCAACTAAGGCCTACGGATCAAATGGGAGGACGAAGAGGGACGAACGAGACGAACTTGGTACAAAGGAGGCCAACGGATCAAATGGGAGTACGAAGAGGGACGAACGAGACGAACTTGGTTGAAAGAAGGCCAACGGATCAAATGGGAGGACGAAGATGGACGAACGAGACGAACTTTGTCCAAAGAAGGCCTACGGATCAAATGGGAGGACGAAGATGGACGAACGAGTTGAACTTGGTCCAAATAAGGCCTACGGATCAAATGGGAGGACGAAGAGGGACAAACGAGACGAACTTGGTACAAAGAAGGCCAACGTATCAAATGGGAGGACGAAGATGGACGAACGAGACAAACTTGGTACAAAGAAGGCCAGCGGATCAAATGGGAGGACGAAGATGGACGAACGAGACGAACTTGGTCCAACTAAGGCCTACGGATCAAATGGGAGGACGAAGAGGGACGAACGAGATGAACTTGGTACAAAGAAGGCCAACGGATCAAATGGGATGACGAAGATGGACGAACGAGACGAACTTGGTCCAAATAAGGCCTACGGATCAAATGGGAGGACGAGGATGGACGAACGAGACGAACTTTGTCCAACTACGGTCTACGGATCAAATGGGAGGACGAAGAGGGACAAACTAGACGAACATGGTACAAAGAAGGCCAACGGATCAAATGGGAGGACGAAGATGGACGAACGAGACAAACTTGGTACAAAGAAGGCCAGCGGATCAAATGGGAGGACGAAGATGGACGAACGAGACGAACTTTGCACAAAGAAGGCCAACGGATCAAATGGGATGACGAAGATGGACGAACGCGACGAACTTGGTCCAACTAAGTTCTACGGATCAAATGGGAGGACGAAGAGGGACAAACGAGACGAACTTGGTACAAAGAAGGCCAACGGATCAAATGGGAGGACGAAGATGGACGAACGAGACGAACTTGGTACAAAGAAGGCCAGCGGATCAAATGGGAGGACGAAGATGGACGAACGAGACGAACTTTGCACAAAGAAGGCCAACGGATCAAATGGGAGGACGAAGATGGACGAACGAGACGAACATGGTACAAAGAAGGCCAGCGGATCAAATAGGAGGACGAAGATGGACGAACGACACGAACTTGGTCCAACTAAGGCCTACGGATCAAATGGGAGGACGAAGAGGGACGAACTAGACGAACTTGGTACAAAGAAGGCCAACGGATCAAATGGGAGGACGAAGATGGACGAACGAGATGAATTTCGTCCAAATAAGGCCTACGGATCAAATGGGAGGACGAGGATGGACGAACGAGACGAACTTTGTCCAACTAAGGCCTACGGATCAAATGGGGAGGACGAAGAGGGACGAACGAGATGAACTTGGTACAAAGAAGTCCAACGGATCAAATGGGAGGACGAAGACGGACGAACGAGACGAACTTGGTACAAAGGAGGCCAACGGATCAAATGGGAGTACGAAGAGGGACGAACGAGACGAACTTGGTACAAAGCAGGCCAACGGATCATATGGGAGGACGAAGATGGACGAACGAGACGAACTTTGTCCAAAGAAGGCCTACAAATCAAATGGGAGGACGAAGATGGACGAACGAGACGAACTTGGTACTAAGAAGGCCAGCGGATCAAATGGGAGGACGAAGATGGACGAACGAGACGAACTTTGCACAAAGAAGGCCAACGGATCAAATGGGATGACGAAGATGGTCGAACGCGACGAACTTGGTCGAACTAAGGCCAACGGATCAAATGGGAGGACGAAGATGGACGAACGAGACGAATTTGGTCCAAATAAGGCCTACGGATCAAATGGGAGGACGAGGATGGACGAACAAGACGAACTTTGTCCAACTAAGGCGTACGGATCAAATGGGAGGACGAAGAGGGACGAACGAGACGAACTTGGTACAAAGGAGGCCAACGGATCAAATGGGAGTACGAAGAGGGACGAACGAGACGAACTTGGTAGAAAGAAGGCCAACGGATCAAATGGGAGGACGAAGATGGACGAACGAGACGAACTTTGTCCAAAGAAGGCCTACGGATCAAATGGGAGGACGAAGAAGGACGAACGGGATGAACTTGGTCCAAATAAGGCCTACGGATCAAATGGGAGGACGAAGAGGGACAAACGAGACGAACTTGGTACAAAGAAGGCCAACGTATCAAATGGGAGGACGAAGATGGACGAACGAGACAAACTTGGTACAAAGAAGGCCAGCGGATCAAATGGGAGGACGAAGATGGACGAACGAGACGAACTTGGTCCAACTAAGGCCTACGGATCAAATGGGAGGACGAAGAGGGACGAACGAGATGAACTTGGTACAAAGAAGGCCAACGGATCAAATGGGATGACGAAGATGGACGAACGAGACGAACTTGGTCCAAATAAGGCCTACGGATCAAATGGGAGGACGAGGATGGACGAACGAGACGAACTTTGTCCAACTACGGTCTACGGATCAAATGGGAGGACGAAGAGGGACAAACGAGACGAACATGGTACAAAGAAGGCCAACGGATCAAATGGGAGGACGAAGATGGACGAACGAGACAAACTTGGTACAAAGAAGGCCAGCGGATCAAATGGGAGGACGAAGATGGACGAACGAGACGAACTTTGCACAAAGAAGGCCAACGGATCAAATGGGATGACGAAGATGGACGAACGCGACGAACTTGGTCCAACTAAGTTCTACGGATCAAATGGGAGGACGAAGAGGGACAAACGAGACGAACTTGGTACAAAGAAGGCCAACGGATCAAATGGGAGGACGAAGATGGACGAACGAGACGAACTTGGTACAAAGAAGGCCAGCGGATCAAATGGGAGGACGAAGATGGACGAACGAGACGAACTTTGCACAAAGAAGGCCAACGGATCAAATGGGAGGACGAAGATGGACGAACGAGACGAACATGGTACAAAGAAGGCCAGCGGATCAAATAGGAGGACGAAGATGGACGAACGAGACGAACTTGGTCCAACTAAGGCCTACGGATCAAATGGGAGGACGAAGATGGACGAACTAGACGAACTTGGTACAAAGAAGGCCAACGGATCAAATGGGAGGACGAGGATGGACGAACGAGACGAACTTCGTCCAACTAAGGCCTACGGATCAAATGGGAGGACGAAGAGGGACGAACGAGATGAACTTGGTACAAAGAAGTCCAACGGATCAAATGGGAGGACGAAGACGGACGAACGAGACGAACTTGGTACAAAGGAGGCCAACGGATCAAATGGGAGTACGAAGAGGGACGAACGAGACGAACTTGGTACAAAGCAGGCCAACGGATCATATGGGAGGACGAAGATGGACGAACGAGACGAACTTTGTCCAAAGAAGGCCTACGAATCAAATGGGAGGACGAAGATGGACGAACGAGACGAACTTGGTACAAAGAAGGCCAGCGGATCAAATGGGAGGACGAAGATGGACGAACGAGACGAACTTTGCACAAAGAAGGCCAACGGATCAAATGGGATGACGAAGATGGTCGAACGCGACGAACTTGGTCGAACTAAGGCCAACGGATCAAATGGGAGGACGAAGATGGACGAACGAGACGAATTTGGTCCAAATAAGGCCTACGGATCAAATGGGAGGACGAGGATGGACGAACAAGACGAACTTTGTCCAACTAAGGCCTACGGATCAAATGGGAGGACGAAGAGGGACGAACGAGACGAACTTGGTACAAAGGAGGCCAACGGATCAAATGGGAGTACGAAGAGGGACGAACGAGACGAACTTGGTAGAAAGAAGGCCAACGGATCAAATGGGAGGACGAAGATGGACGAACGAGATGAACTTTGTCCAAAGAAGGCCTACGGATCAAATGGGAGGACGAAGATGGACGAACGAGTTGAACTTGGTCCAAATAAGGCCTACGGATCAAATGGGAGGACGAAGAGGGACAAACGAGACGAACTTGGTACAAAGAAGGCCAACGTATCAAATGGGAGGACGAAGATGGACGAACGAGACAAACTTGGTACAAAGAAGCCCCGCGGATCAAATGGGAGGACGAAGATGGACGAACGAGACGAACTTGGTCCAACTAAGGCCTACGGATCAAATGGGAGGACGAAGAGGGACGAACGAGATGAACTTGGTACAAAGAAGGCCAACGGATCAAATGGGATGACGAAGATGGACGAACGAGACGAACTTGGTCCAAATAAGGCCTACGGATCAAATGGGAGGACGAGGATGGACGAACGAGACGAACTTTGTCCAACTACGGTCTACGGATCAAATGGGAGGACGAAGAGGGACAAACGAGACGAACATGGTACAAAGAAGGCCAACGGATCAAATGGGAGGACGAAGATGGACGAACGAGACAAACTTGGTACAAAGAAGGCCAGCGGATCAAATGGGAGGACGAAGATGGACGAACGAGACGAACTTTGCACAAAGAAGGCCAACGGATCAAATGGGATGACGAAGATGGACGAACGCGACGAACTTGGTCCAACTAAGTTCTACGGATCAAATGGGAGGACGAAGAGGGACAAACGAGACGAACTTGGTACAAAGAAGGCCAACGGATCAAATGGGAGGACGAAGATGGACGAACGAGACGAACTTGGTACAAAGAAGGCCAGCGGATCAAATGGGAGGACGAAGATGGACGAACGAGACGAACTTTGCACAAAGAAGGCCACCGGATCAAATGGGAGGACGAAGATGGACGAACGAGACGAACATGGTACAAAGAAGGCCAGCGGATCAAATAGGAGGACGAAGATGGACGAACGAGACGAACTTGGTCCAACTAAGGCCTACGGATCAAATGGGAGGACGAAGAGGGACGAAGTAGACGAACTTGGTACAAAGAAGGCCAACTGATCAAATGGGAGGACGAAGATGGACGAACGAGAGGAATTTGGTCCAAATAAGGCCTACGGATCAAATGGGAGGACGAGGATGGAAGAACGAGACGAACTTCGTCCAACTAAGGCCTACGGATCAAATGGGAGGACGAAGGGGGATGAACGAGACGAACTTGGTACAAAGAAGGCCAACGGATCAAATGGGAGGACGAAGATGGACGAACGAGACGAACTTGGTACAAAGAAGGCCAGCGGATCAAATGGGAGGACGAAGATGGACGAACGAGACGAACTTTGCACAAAGAAGGCCAACGGATCAAATGGGAGGACGAAGATGGACGAACGAGACGAACTTTGTCCAAAGAAGGCCTACGGATCAAATGGGAGGACGAAGAAGGACGAACGGGATGAACTTGGTCCAAATAAGGCCTACGGATCAAATGGGAGGACGAAGAGGGACGAACGAGACGAACTTGGTACAAAGAAGGCCAACGGATCAAATGGGAGGACGAAGATGGACGAACGAGACGAACTTGGTAGAAAGAAGGCCAGCGGATCAAATGGGAGGACGAAGATGGACGAACGAGACGAACTTTGCACAAAGAAGGCCAACCGATCAAATACGAGGACGAAGATGGACGAACGAGACGAACTTGGTCCAAATAAGGCCAACGGATCAAATGGGAGGACGAAGTTGGACGAACGAGACGAACTTGGTACAAAGAAGGCCAATGGATCAAATGGGAGGACGAAGATGGACGAACGGGATGAACTTGGTCCAAATAAGGCCTACGGATCAAATGGGAGGACGAAGAGGGACGAACGAGACGAACTTGGTACAAAGAAGGCCAACGGATCAAATGGGAGGACGAAGAGGGACGAACTAGACGAACTTG
Organism: Glycyrrhiza uralensis; assembly: GCA_030159175.1. Lineage (NCBI taxonomy): Eukaryota > Viridiplantae > Streptophyta > Magnoliopsida > Fabales > Fabaceae > Glycyrrhiza > Glycyrrhiza uralensis. Next base: position 3,340,165 of record BRZY01000011.1, on the reverse strand, counting down.
GTACAAAGAAGGCCAACGGATCAAATGGGAGGACGAAGATGGACGAACGAGACGATTTTGGTCCAAATAAGGCCTACGGATCAAATGGGAGGACGAGGATGGACGAACGAGACGAACTTTGTCCAACTAAGGCCTACGGATCAAATGGGAGGACGAAGAGGGACGAACGAGATGAACTTGGTACAAAGAAGTCCAACGGATCAAATGGGAGGACGAAGACGGACGAACGAGACGAACTTGGTACAAAGGAGGCCAACGGATCAAATGGGAGTACGAAGAGGGACGAACGAGACGAACTTGGTACAAAGAAGGCCAACGGATCAAATGGGAGGACGAAGATGGACGAACGAGACAAACATGGTACAAAGAAGGCCAGCGGATCAAATGGGAGGACGAAGATAGACGAACGAGACGAACTTTGCACAAAGAAGGCCAACGGATCAAATGGGATGACGAAGATGGTCGAACGCGACGAACTTGGTCGAACTAAGGCCAACGGATCAAATGGGAGGACGAAGATGGACGAACGAGACGAATTTGGTCCAAATAAGGCCTACGGATCAAATGGGAGGACGAGGATGGACGAACAAGACGAACTTTGTCCAACTAAGGCCTACGGATCAAATGGGAGGACGAAGAGGGACGAACGAGACGAACTTGGTACAAAGGAGGCCAACGGATCAAATGGGAGTACGAAGAGGGACGAACGAGACGAACTTGGTAGAAAGAAGGCCAACGGATCAAATGGGAGGACGAAGATGGACGAACGAGACGAACTTTGTCCAAAGAAGGCCTACGGATCAAATGGGAGGACGAAGATGGACGAACGAGTTGAACTTGGTCCAAATAAGGCCTACGGATCAAATGGGAGGACGAAGAGGGACAAACGAGACGAACTTGGTACAAAGAAGGCCAACGTATCAAATGGGATGACGAAGATGGACGAACGAGACGAACTTGGTCCAAATAAGGCCTACGGATCAAATGGGAGGACGAGGATGGACGAACGAGACGAACTTTGTCCAACTACGGTCTACGGATCAAATGGGAGGACGAAGAGGGACAAACGAGACGAACATGGTACAAAGAAGGCCAACGGATCAAATGGGAGGACGAAGATGGACGAACGAGACAAACTTGGTACAAAGAAGGCCAGCGGATCAAATGGGAGGACGAAGATGGACGAACGAGACGAACTTTGCACAAAGAAGGCCAACGGATCAAATGGGAGGACGAAGATGGACGAACGCGACGAACTTTGCACAAAGAAGGCCACCGGATCAAATGGGAGGACGAAGATGGACGAACGAGACGAACATGGTACAAAGAAGGCCAGCGGATCAAATAGGAGGACGAAGATGGACGAACGAGACGAACTTGGTCCAACTAAGGCCTACGGATCAAATGGGAGGACGAAGAGGGACGAAGTAGACGAACTTGGTACAAAGAAGGCCAACTGATCAAATGGGAGGACGAAGATGGACGAACGAGAGGAATTTGGTCCAAATAAGGCCTACGGATCAAATGGGAGGACGAGGATGGAAGAACGAGACGAACTTCGTCCAACTAAGGCCTACGGATCAAATGGGAGGACGAAGGGGGATGAACGAGACGAACTTGGTACAAAGAAGGCCAACGGATCAAATGGGAGGACGAAGATGGACGAACGAGACGAACTTGGTACAAAGAAGGCCAGCGGATCAAATGGGAGGACGAAGATGGACGAACGAGACGAACTTTGCACAAAGAAGGCCAACGGATCAAATGGGAGGACGAAGTTGGACGAACGAGACGAACTTGGTACAAAGAAGGCCAACGGATCAAATGGGAGGACGAAGACGGACGAACGAGACGAACTTGGTCCAAATAAGGCCTATGGTTCAAATGGGAGGACGAGGATGGACGAACGAGACGAACTTGGTCCAACTAAGGCCTACGGATCAAATGGGAGGACGAAGAGGGACGAACGAGACGAACTTGGTACAAAGAAGGCCAACGGATCAAATGGGAGGACGAAGATGGACGAACGAGACGAACTTTGTCCAAAGAAGGCCTACGGATCAAATGGGAGGACGAAGAAGGACGAACGGGATGAACTTGGTCCAAATAAGGCCTACGGATCAAATGGGAGGACGAAGAGGGACGAACGAGACGAACTTGGTACAAAGAAGGCCAACGGATCAAATGGGAGGACGAAGATGGACGAACGAGACGAACTTGGTAGAAAGAAGGCCAGCGGATCAAATGGGAGGACGAAGATGGACGAACGAGACGAACTTTGCACAAAGAAGGCCAACCGATCAAATACGAGGACGAAGATGGACGAACGAGACGAACTTGGTCCAAATAAGGCCAACGGATCAAATGGGAGGACGAAGTTGGACGAACGAGACGAACTTGGTACAAAGAAGGCCAATGGATCAAATGGGAGGACGAAGATGGACGAACGGGATGAACTTGGTCCAAATAAGGCCTACGGATCAAATGGGAGGACGAAGAGGGACGAACGAGACGAACTTGGTACAAAGAAGGCCAACGGATCAAATGGGAGGACGAAGAGGGACGAACTAGACGAACTTGGTACAAAGAAGGCCAACGGATCAAATGGGAGGACGAAGATGGACGAACGAGACGATTTTGGTCCAAATAAGGCCTACGGATCAAATGGGAGGACGAGGATGGACGAACGAGACGAACTTTGTCCAACTAAAGCCTACGGATCAAATGGGAGGACGAAGAGGGACGAACGAGATGAACTTGGTACAAAGAAGTCCAACGGATCAAATGGGAGGACGAAGACGGACGAACGAGACGAACTTGGTACAAAGGAGGCCAACGGATCAAATGGGAGTACGAAGAGGGACGAACGAGACGAACTTGGTACAAAGAAGGCCAACGGATCAAATGGGAGGACGAAGATGGACGAACGAGACAAACATGGTACAAAGAAGGCCAGCGGATCAAATGGGAGGACGAAGATAGACGAACGAGACAAACTTTGCACAAAGAAGGCCAACGGATCAAATGGGATGACGAAGATGGTCGAACGCGACGAACTTGGTCGAACTAAGGCCAACGGATCAAATGGGAGGACGAAGATGGACGAACGAGACGAATTTGGTCCAAATAAGGCCTACGGATCAAATGGGAGGACGAGGATGGACGAACAAGACGAACTTTGTCCAACTAAGGCCTACGGATCAAATGGGAGGACGAAGAGGGACGAACGAGACGAACTTGGTACAAAGGAGGCCAACGGATCAAATGGGAGTACGAAGAGGGACGAACGAGACGAACTTGGTAGAAAGAAGGCCAACGGATCAAATGGGAGGACGAAGATGGACGAACGAGACGAACTTTGTCCAAAGAAGGCCTACGGATCAAATGGGAGGACGAAGATGGACGAACGAGTTGAACTTGGTCCAAATAAGGCCTACGGATCAAATGGGAGGACGAAGAGGGACAAACGAGACGAACTTGGTACAAAGAAGGCCAACGTATCAAATGGGATGACGAAGATGGACGAACGAGACGAACTTGGTCCAAATAAGGCCTACGGATCAAATGGGAGGACGAGGATGGACGAACGAGACGAACTTTGTCCAACTACGGTCTACGGATCAAATGGGAGGACGAAGAGGGACAAACGAGACGAACATGGTACAAAGAAGGCCAACGGATCAAATGGGAGGACGAAGATGGACGAACGAGACAAACTTGGTACAAAGAAGGCCAGCGGATCAAATGGGAGGACGAAGATGGACGAACGAGACGAACTTTGCACAAAGAAGGCCAACGGATCAAATGGGATGACGAAGATGGACGAACGCGACGAACTTGGTCCAACTAAGGCCAACGGATCAAATGGGAGGACGAAGATGGACGAACGAGACGAATTTGGTCCAAATAAGGCCTACGGATCAAATGGGAGGACGAGGATGGACGAACGAGATGAACTTTGTCCAACTAAGGCCTACGGATCAAATGGGAGGACGAAGAGGGACGAACGAGACGAACTTGGTACAAAGGAGGCCAACGGATCAAATGGGAGTACGAAGAGGGACGAACGAGACGAACTTGGTACAAAGAAGGCCAACGGATCAAATGGGAGGAAGAAGATGGACGAACGAGACGAACTTTGTCCAAAGAAGGCCTACGGATCAAATGGGAGGACGAAGATGGACGAACGAGTTGAACTTGGTCCAAATAAGGCCTACGGATCAAATGGGAGGACGAAGAGGGACATACGAGACGAACATGGTACAAAGAAGGCCAACGAATCAAATGGGAGGACGAAGATGGACGAACGAGACAAACTTGGTACAAAGAAGGCCAGCGGATCAAATGGGAGGACGAAGATGGACGAACGAGGCGAACTTTGCACAAAGAAGGCCAACGGATCAAATGGGATGACGAAGATGGACGAACGCGACGAACTTGGTCCAACTAAGTTCTACGGATCAAATGGGAGGACGAAGAGGGACAAACGAGACGAACTTGGTACAAAGAAGGCCAACGGACCAAATGGGAGGACGAAGATGGACGAACGAGACGAATTTGGTACAAAGAAGGCCAGCGGATCAAATGGGAGGACGAAGATGGACGAACGAGACGAACTTTGCACAAAGAAGGCCAACGGATCAAATGGGAGGACGAAGATGGACGAACGAGACGAACTTGGTCCAACTAAGGCCTACGGATCAAATGGGAGGACGAGGATGGACGAACGAGACGAACTTGGTACAAAGAAGGCCAACGGATCAAATGGGAGGACGAAGATGGACGAACGAGACGAACATGGTACAAAGAAGGCCAGCGGATCAAATAGGAGGACGAAGATGGACGAACGAGACGAACTTGGTCCAACTAAGGCCTACGGATCAAATGGGAGGACGAGGATGGACGAACGAGACGAACTTGGTACAAAGAAGGCCAACGGATCAAATGGGAGGACGAAGATGGACGAACAAGACGAACATGGTACAAAGAAGGCCAGCGGATCAAATAGGAGGACGAAGATGGACGAACGAGACGAACTTGGTCCAACTAAGGCCTACGGATCAAATGGGAGGACGAAGAGGGACGAAGTAGACGAACTTGGTACAAAGAAGGCCAACTGATCAAATGGGACGACGAAGATGGACGAACGAGAGGAATTTGGTCCAAATAAGGCCTACGGATCAAATGGGAGGACGAGGATGGAAGAACGAGACGAACTTCGTCCAACTAAGGCCTACGGATCAAATGGGAGGACGAAGAGGGATGAAAGTGACGAACTTGGTACAAAGAAGGCCAACGGATCAAATGGGAGGACGAAGATGGACGAACGAGACGAACTTGGTACAAAGAAGGCCAGCGGATCAAATGGGAGGACGAAGATGGACGAACGAGACGAACTTTGCACAAAGAAGGCCAACGGATCAAATGGGAGGACGAAGTTGGACGAACGAGACGAACTTGGTACAAAGAAGGCCAACGGATCAAATGGGAGGACGAAGATGGACGAACGAGACGAACTTGGTCCAAATAAGGCCTATGGTTCAAATGGGAGGACGAGGATGGACGAACGAGACGAACTTGGTCCAACTAAGGCCTACGGATCAAATGGGAGGACGAAGAGGGACGAACGAGACGAACTTGGTACAAAGAAGGCCAACGGATCAAATGGGAGGACGAAGATGGACGAACGAGACGAACTTTGTCCAAAGAAGGCCTACGGATCAAATGGGAGGACGAAGATGGACGAACGGGAGGAACTTGGTCCAAATAAGGCCTACGGATCAAATGGGAGGACGAAGAGGGACGAACGAGACGAACTTGGTACACTGAAGGCCAACGGATCAAATGGGAGGACGAAGATGGACGAACGAGACGAACTTGGTACAAAGAAGGCCAGCGGATCAAATGGGAGGACGAAGACGGACGAACGAGACGAACTTTGCACAAAGAAGGCCAATCGATCAAATAGGAGGACGAAGATGGACGAACGAGACGAACTTGGTCCAACTAAGGCCTACGGATCAAATGGGAGGACGAAGAGGGACGAACTAGACGAACTTGGTACAAAGAAGGCCAACGGATCAAATGGGAGGACAAAAATGGACGAACGAGACGAATTTGGTCCAAATAAGGCCTACGGATCAAATGGGAGGACGAGGATGGACGAACGAGACGAACTTTGTCCAACTAAGGCCTACGGATCAAATGGGAGGACGAAGAGGGACGAACGAGATGAACTTGGTACAAAGAAGTCCAACGGATCAAATGGGAGGACGAAGACGGACGAACGAGACGAACTTGGTACAAAGGAGGCCAACGGATCAAATGGGAGTACGAAGAGGGACGAACGAGACGAACTTGGTACAAAGCAGGCCAACGGATCATATGGGAGGACGAAGATGGACGAACGAGACGAACTTTGTCCAAAGAAGGCCTACGAATCAAATGGGAGGACGAAGATGGACGAACGAGACGAACTTGGTACAAAGAAGGCCAACGGATCAAATGGGAGGACGAAGATGGACGAACGAGACAAACTTGGTACAAAGAAGGCCAGCGGATCAAATGGGAGGACGAAGATGGACGAACGAGACGAACTTTGCACAAAGAAGGCCAACGGATCAAATGGGATGACGAAGATGGTCGAACGCGACGAACTTGGTCGAACTAAGGCCAACGGATCAAATGGGAGGACGAAGATGGACGAACGAGACGAATTTGGTCCAAATAAGGCCTACGGATCAAATGGGAGGACGAGGATGGACGAACAAGACGAACTTTGTCCAACTAAGGCCTACGGATCAAATGGGAGGACGAAGAGGGACGAACGAGACGAACTTGGTACAAAGGAGGCCAACGGATCAAATGGGAGTACGAAGAGGGACGAACGAGACGAACTTGGTAGAAAGAAGGCCAACGGATCAAATGGGAGGACGAAGATGGACGAACGAGACGAACTTTGTCCAAAGAAGGCCTACGGATCAAATGGGAGGACGAAGAGGGACAAACGAGACGAACTTGGTACAAAGAAGGCCAACGTATCAAATGGGAGGACGAAGATGGACGAACGAGAGAAACTTGGTACAAAGAAGGCCAACGGATCAAATGGGAGGACGAAGATGGACGAACGAGACGAACTTGGTCCAACTAAGGCCTACGGATCAAATGGGAGGACGAAGAGGGACGAACGAGATGAACTTGGTACAAAGAAGGCCAACGGATCAAATGGGATGACGAAGATGGACGAACGAGACGAACTTGGTCCAAATAAGGCCTACGGATCAAATGGGAGGACGAGGATGGACGAACGAGACGAACTTTGTCCAACTACGGTCTACGGATCAAATGGGAGGACGAAGAGGGACAAACGAGACGAACATGGTACAAAGAAGGCCAACGGATCAAATGGGAGGACGAAGATGGACGAACGAGACAAACTTGGTACAAAGAAGGCCAACGGATCAAATGGGAGGACGAAGATGGACGAACGAGACGAACTTGGTCCAACTAAGGCCTACGGATCAAATGGGAGGACGAAGAGGGACGAACGAGATGAACTTGGTACAAAGAAGGCCAACGGATCAAATGGGATGACGAAGATGGACGAACGAGACGAACTTGGTCCAAATAAGGCCTACGGATCAAATGGGAGGACGAGGATGGACGAACGAGACGAACTTTGTCCAACTACGGTCTACGGATCAAATGGGAGGACGAAGAGGGACAAACGAGACGAACATGGTACAAAGAAGGCCAACGGATCAAATGGGATGACGAAGATGGACGAACGCGACGAACTTGGTCCAACTAAGTTCTACGGATCAAATGGTAGGACGAAGAGGGACAAACGAGACGAACTTGGTACAAAGAAGGCCAACGGATCAAATGGGAGGACGAAGATGGACGAACGAGACGAACTTGGTACAAAGAAGGCCAGCGGATCAAATGGGAGGACGAAGATGGACGAACGAGACGAACTTTGCACAAAGAAGGCCAACGGATCAAATGGGAGGACGAAGATGGACGAACGAGACGAACATGGTACAAAGAAGGCCAGCGGATCAAATAGGAGGACGAAGATGGACGAACGAGACGAACTTGGTCCAACTAAGGCCTACGGATCAAATGGGAGGACGAAGAGGGACGAAGTAGACGAACTTGGTACAAAGAAGGCCAACTGATCAAATGGGAGGACGAAGATGGACGAACGAGAGGAATTTGGTCCAAATAAGGCCTACGGATCAAATGGGAGGACGAGGATGGAAGAACGAGACGAACTTCGTCCAACTAAGGCCTACGGATCAAATGGGAGGACGAAGGGGGATGAACGAGACGAACTTGGTACAAAGAAGGCCAACGGATCAAATGGGAGGACGAAGATGGACGAACGAGACGAACTTGGTACAAAGAAGGCCAGCGGATCAAATGGGAGGACGAAGATGGACGAACGAGACGAATTTGGTACAAAGAAGGCCAGCGGATCAAATGGGAGGACGAAGATGGACGAACGAGACGAACTTTGCACAAAGAAGGCCAACGGATCAAATGGAGGACGAAGATGGACGAACGAGACGAACTTGGTCCAACTAAGGCCTACGGATCAAATGGGAGGACGAGGATGGACGAACGAGACGAACTTGGTACAAAGAAGGCCAACGGATCAAATGGGAGGACGAAGATGGACGAACAAGACGAACATGGTACAAAGAAGGCCAGCGGATCAAATAGGAGGACGAAGATGGACGAACGAGACGAACTTGGTCCAACTAAGGCCTACGGATCAAATGGGAGGACGAAGAGGGACGAAGTAGACGAACTTGGTACAAAGAAGGCCAACTGATCAAATGGGACGACGAAGATGGACGAACGAGAGGAATTTGGTCCAAATAAGGCCTACGGATCAAATGGGAGGACGAGGATGGAAGAACGAGACGAACTTCGTCCAACTAAGGCCTACGGATCAAATGGGAGGACGAAGAGGGATGAAAGTGACGAACTTGGTACAAAGAAGGCCAACGGATCAAATGGGAGGACGAAGATGGACGAACGAGACGAACTTGGTACAAAGAAGGCCAGCGGATCAAATGGGAGGACGAAGATGGACGAACGAGACGAACTTTGCACAAAGAAGGCCAACGGATCAAATGGGAGGACGAAGTTGGACGAACGAGACGAACTTGGTACAAAGAAGGCCAACGGATCAAATGGGAGGACGAAGATGGACGAACGAGACGAACTTGGTCCAAATAAGGCCTATGGTTCAAATGGGAGGACGAGGATGGACGAACGAGACGAACTTGGTCCAACTAAGGCCTACGGATCAAATGGGAGGACGAAGAGGGACGAACGAGACGAACTTGGTACAAAGAAGGCCAACGGATCAAATGGGAGGACGAAGATGGACGAACGAGACGAACTTTGTCCAAAGAAGGCCTACGGATCAAATGGGAGGACGAAGATGGACGAACGGGAGGAACTTGGTCCAAATAAGGCCTACGGATCAAATGGGAGGACGAAGAGGGACGAACGAGACGAACTTGGTACAAAGAAGGCCAACGGATCAAATGGGAGGACGAAGATGGACGAACGAGACGAACTTGGTACAAAGAAGGCCAGCGGATCAAATGGGAGGACGAAGACGGACGAACGAGACGAACTTTGCACAAAGAAGGCCAATCGATCAAATAGGAGGACGAAGATGGACGAACGAGACGAACTTGGTCCAACTAAGGCCTACGGATCAAATGGGAGGACGAAGAGGGACGAACTAGACGAACTTGGTACAAAGAAGGCCAACGGATCAAATGGGAGGACGAAAATGGACGAACGAGACGAATTTGGTCCAAATAAGGCCTACGGATCAAATGGGAGGACGAGGATGGACGAACGAGACGAACTTTGTCCAACTAAGGCCTACGGATCAAATGGGAGGACGAAGAGGGACGAACGAGATGAACTTGGTACAAAGAAGTCCAACGGATCAAATGGGAGGACGAAGACGGACGAACGAGACGAACTTGGTACAAAGGAGGCCAACGGATCAAATGGGAGTACGAAGAGGGACGAACGAGACGAACTTGGTACAAAGCAGGCCAACGGATCGTATGGGAGGACGAAGATGGACGAACGAGACGAACTTTGTCCAAAGAAGGCCTACGAATCAAATGGGAGGACGAAGATGGACGAACGAGACGAACTTGGTACAAAGAAGGCCAACGGATCAAATGGGAGGACGAAGATGGACGAACGAGACAAACTTGGTACAAAGAAGGCCAGCGGATCAAATGGGAGGACGAAGATGGACGAACGAGACGAACTTGGTCCAACTAAGGCCTACGGATCAAATGGGAGGACGAAGATGGACGAACGAGAGGAATTTGGTCCAAATAAGGCCTACGGATCAAATGGGAGGACGAGGATGGAAGAACGAGACGAACTTCGTCCAACTAAGGCCTACGGATCAAATGGGAGGACGAAGGGGGATGAACGAGACGAACTTGGTACAAAGAAGTCCAACGGATCAAATGGGAGGACGAAGATGGACGAACGAGACGAAGTTGGTACAAAGAAGGCCAGCGGATCAAATGGGAGGACGAAGATGGACGAACGAGACGAACTTTGCACAAAGAAGGCCAACGGATCAAATGGGAGGACGAAGTTGGACGAACGAGACGAACTTGGTACAAAGAAGGCCAATGGATCAAATGGGAGGACGAAGATGGACGAACGAGATGAACTTTGCACAAAGAAGGCCAACGGATCAAATGGGATGACGAAGATGGTCGAACGCGACGAACTTGGTCGAACTAAGGCCAACGGATCAAATGGGAGGACGAAGATGGACGAACGAGACGAATTTGGTCCAAATAAGGCCTACGGATCAAATGGGAGGACGAGGATGGACGAACAAGACGAACTTTGTCCAACTAAGGCCTACGGATCAAATGGGAGGACGAAGAGGGACGAACGAGACGAACTTGGTACAAAGGAGGCCAACGGATCAAATGGGAGTACGAAGAGGGACGAACGAGACGAACTTGGTAGAAAGAAGGCCAACGGATCAAATGGGAGGACGAAGATGGACGAACGAGACGAACTTTGTCCAAAGAAGGCCTACGGATCAAATGGGAGGACGAAGATGGACGAACGAGTTGAACTTGGTCCAAATAAGGCCTACGGATCAAATGGGAGGACGAAGAGGGACAAACGAGACGAACTTGGTACAAAGAAGGCCAACGTATCAAATGGGAGGACGAAGATGGACGAACGAGACAAACTTGGTACAAAGAAGGCCAGCGGATCAAATGGGAGGACGAAGATGGACAAACGAGACGAACTTGGTCCAACTAAGGCCTACGGATCAAATGGGAGGACGAAGAGGGACGAACGAGACGAACTTGGTAGAAAGAAGGCCAACGGATCAAATGGGAGGACGAAGATGGACGAACGAGACGAACTTTGTCCAAAGAAGGCCTACGGATCAAATGGGAGGACGAAGATGGACGAACGAGTTGAACTTGGTCCAAATAAGGCCTACGGATCAAATGGGAGGACGAAGAGGGACAAACGAGACGAACTTGGTACAAAGAAGGCCAACGTATCAAATGGGAGGACGAAGATGGACGAACGAGACAAACTTGGTACAAAGAAGGCCAGCGGATCAAATGGGAGGACGAAGATGGACGAACGAGACGAACTTGGTCCAACTAAGGCCTACGGATCAAATGGGAGGACGAAGATGGACGAACGAGACGAACTTTGTCCAAAGAAGGCCTACGGATCAAATGGGAGGACGAGGATGGACGAACGAGACGAACTTTGTCCAACTACGGTCTACGGATCAAATGGGAGGACGAAGAGGGACAAACGAGACGAACATGGTACAAAGAAGGCCAACGGATCAAATGGGAGGACGAAGATGGACGAACGAGACAAACTTGGTACAAAGAAGGCCAGCGGATCAAATGGGAGGACGAAGATGGACGAACGAGACGAACTTTGCACAAAGAAGGCCAACGGATCAAATGGGATGACGAAGATGGACGAACGCGACGAACTTGGTCCCACTAAGTTCTACGGATCAAATGGGAGGACGAAGAGGGACAAACGAGACGAACTTGGTACAAAGAAGGCCAACGGATCAAATGGGAGGACGAAGATGGACGAACGAGACGAACTTGGTACAAAGAAGGCCAGCGGATCAAATGGGAAGACGAAGATGGACGAACGAGACGAACTTTGCACAAAGAAGGCCAACGGATCAAATGGGAGGACGAAGATGGACGAACAAGACGAACATGGTACAAAGAAGGCCAGAGGATCAAATAGGAGGACGAAGATGGACGAACGAGACGAACTTGGTCCAACTAAGGCCTACGGATCAAATGGGAGGACGAAGAGGGACGAAGTAGACGAACTTGGTACAAAGAAGGCCAACTGATCAAATGGGAGGACGAAGATGGACGAACGAGAGGAATTTGGTCCAAATAAGGCCTACGGATCAAATGGGAGGACGAGGATGGAAGAACGAGACGAACTTCGTCCAACTAAGGCCTACGGATCAAATGGGAGGACGAAGGGGGATGAACGAGACGAACTTGGTACAAAGAAGTCCAACGGATCAAATGGGAGGACGAAGATGGACGAACGAGACGAAGTTGGTACAAAGAAGGCCAGCGGATCAAATGGGAGGACGAAGATGGACGAACGAGACGAACTTTGCACAAAGAAGGCCAACGGATCAAATGGGAGGACGAAGTTGGACGAACGAGACGAACTTGGTACAAAGAAGGCCAATGGATCAAATGGGAGGACGAAGATGGACGAACGAGATGAACTTTGCACAAAGAAGGCCAACGGATCAAATGGGATGACGAAGATGGTCGAACGCGACGAACTTGGTCGAACTAAGGCCAACGGATCAAATGGGAGGACGAAGATGGACGAACGAGACGAACTTTGTCCAAAGAAGGCCTACGGATCAAATGGGAGGACGAAGATGGACGAACGGGATGAACTTGGTCCAAATAAGGCCTACGGATCAAATGGGAGGACGAAGAGGGACGAACGAGACGAACTTGGTACAAAGAAGGCCAACGGATCAAATGGGAGGACGAAGATGGACGAACGAGACGAACTTCGTAGAAAGAAGGCCAGCGGATCAAATGGGAGGACGAAGATGGACGAACGAGACGAACTTTGCACAAAGAAGGCCAACCGATCAAATACGAGGACGAAGATGGACGAACGAGACGAACTTGGTCCAAATAAGGCCAACGGATCAAATGGGAGGACGAAGTTGGACGAACGAGACGAACTTGGTACAAAGAAGGCCAATGGATCAAATGGGAGGACGAAGATGGACGAACGGGATGAACTTGGTCCAAATAAGGCCTACGGATCAAATGGGAGGACGAAGAGGGACGAACGAGACGAACTTGGTACAAAGAAGGCCAACGGATCAAATGGGAGGACGAAGAGGGACGAACTAGACGAACTTGGTACAAAGAAGGCCAACGGATCAAATGGGAGGACGAAGGTGGACGAACGAGACGATTTTGGTCCAAATAAGGCCTACGGATCAAATGGGAGGACGAGGATGGACGAACGAGACGAACTTTGTCCAACTAAGGCCTACGGATCAAATGGGAGGACGAAGAGGGACGAAAAAGATGAACTTGGTACAAAGAAGTCCAACGGATCAAATGGGAGGACGAAGACGGACGAACGAGACGAACTTGGTACAAAGGAGGCCAACGGATCAAATGGGAGTACGAAGAGGGACGAACGAGACGAACTTGGTACAAAGAAGGCCAACGGATCAAATGGGAGGACGAAGATGGACGAACGAGACAAACATGGTACAAAGAAGGCCAGCGGATCAAATGGGAGGACGAAGATGGAAGAACGAGACGAACTTTGCACAAAGAAGGCCAACGGATCAAATGGGATGACGAAGATGGTCGAACGCGACGAACTTGGTCGAACTAAGGCCAACGGATCAAATGGGAGGACGAAGATGGACGAACGAGACGAATTTGGTCCAAATAAGGCCTACGGATCAAATGGGAGGACGAGGATGGACGAACAAGACGAACTTTGTCCAACTAAGGCGTACGGATCAAATGGGAGGACGAAGAGGGACGAACGAGACGAACTTGGTACAAAGGAGGCCAACGGATCAAATGGGAGTACGAAGAGGGACGAACGAGACGAACTTGGTAGAAAGAAGGCCAACGGATCAAATGGGAGGACGAAGATGGACGAACGAGACGAACTTTGTCCAAAGAAGGCCTACGGATCAAATGGGAGGACGAAGATGGACGAACGAGTTGAACTTGGTCCAAATAAGGCCTACGGATCAAATGGGAGGACGAAGAGGGACAAACGAGACGAACTTGGTACAAAGAAGGCCAACGTATCAAATGGGAGGACGAAGATGGACGAACGAGACAAACTTGGTACAAAGAAGGCCAGCGGATCAAATGGGAGGACGAAGATGGACGAACGAGACGAACTTGGTCCAACTAAGGCCTACGGATCAAATGGGATGACGAAGATGGACGAACGAGACGAACTTGGTCCAAATAAGGCCTACGGATCAAATGGGAGGACGAGGATGGACGAACGAGACGAACTTTGTCCAACTACGGTCTACGGATCAAATGGGAGGACGAAGAGGGACAAACGAGACGAACATGGTACAAAGAAGGCCAACGGATCAAATGGGAGGACGAAGATGGACGAACGAGACAAACTTGGTACAAAGAAGGCCAGCGGATCAAATGGGAGGACGAAGATGGACGAACGAGACGAACTTTGCACAAAGAAGGCCAACGGATCAAATGGGATGACGAAGATGGACGAACGCGACGAACTTGGTCCAACTAAGTTCTACGGATCAAATGGTAGGACGAAGAGGGACAAACGAGACGAACTTGGTACAAAGAAGGCCAACGGATCAAATGGGAGGACGAAGATGGACGAACGAGACGAACTTGGTACAAAGAAGGCCAGCGGATCAAATGGGAGGACGAAGATGGACGAACGAGACGAACTTTGCACAAAGAAGGCCAACGGATCAAATGGGAGGACGAAGATGGACGAACGAGACGAACATGGTACAAAGAAGGCCAGCGGATCAAATAGGAGGACGAAGATGGACGAACGAGACGAACTTGGTCCAACTAAGGCCTACGGATCAAATGGGAGGACGAAGAGGGACGAAGTAGACGAACTTGGTACAAAGAAGGCCAACTGATCAAATGGGAGGACGAAGATGGACGAACGAGAGGAATTTGGTCCAAATAAGGCCTACGGATCAAATGGGAGGACGAGGATGGAAGAACGAGACGAACTTCGTCCAACTAAGGCCTACGGATCAAATGGGAGGACGAAGGGGGATGAACGAGACGAACTTGGTACAAAGAAGGCCAACGGATCAAATGGGAGGACGAAGATGGACGAACGAGACGAACTTGGTACAAAGAAGGCCAGCGGATCAAATGGGAGGACGAAGATGGACGAACGAGACGAACTTTGCACAAAGAAGGCCAACGGATCAAATGGGAGGACGAACTTGGACGAACGAGACGAACTTGGTACAAAGAAGGCCAATGGATCAAATGCGAGGACGAAGATGGACGAACGGAACGAACTTGGTCCAAATAAGGCCTATGGTTCAAATGGGAGGACGAGGATGGACGAACGAGACGAACTTGGTCCAACTAAGGCCTACGGATCAAATGGGAGGACGAAGAGGGACGAACGAGACGAACTTGGTACAAAGAAGGCCAACGGATCAAATGGGAGGACGAAGATGGACGAACGAGACGAACTTTGTCCAAAGAAGGCCTACGGATCAAATGGGAGGACGAAGATGGACGAACGGGATGAACTTGGTCCAAATAAGGCCTACGGATCAAATGGGAGGACGAAGAGGGACGAACGAGACGAACTTGGTACAAAGAAGGCCAACGGATCAAATGGGAGGACGAAGATGGACGAACGAGACGAACTTGGTAGAAAGAAGGCCAGCGGATCAAATGGGAGGACGAAGATGGACGAACGAGACGAACTTTGCACAAAGAAGGCCAACCGATCAAATACGAGGACGAAGATGGACGAACGAGACGAACTTGGTCCAAATAAGGCCAACGGATCAAATGGGAGGACGAAGTTGGACGAACGAGACGAACTTGGTACAAAGAAGGCCAATGGATCAAATGGGAGGACGAAGATGGACGAACGGGATGAACTTGGTCCAAATAAGGCCTACGGATCAAATGGGAGGACGAAGAGGGACGAACGAGACGAACTTGGTACAAAGAAGGCCAACGGATCAAATGGGAGGACGAAGAGGGACGAACTAGACGAACTTGGTACAAAGAAGGCCAACGGATCAAATGGGAGGACGAAGGTGGACGAACGAGACGATTTTGGTCCAAATAAGGCCTACGGATCAAATGGGAGGACGAGGATGGACGAACGAGACGAACTTTGTCCAACTAAGGCCTACGGATCAAATGGGAGGACGAAGAGGGACGAACGAGATGAACTTGGTACAAAGAAGTCCAACGGATCAAATGGGAGGACGAAGACGGACGAACGAGACGAACTTGGTACAAAGGAGGCCAACGGATCAAATGGGAGTACGAAGAGGGACGAACGAGACGAACTTGGTACAAAGAAGGCCAACGGATCAAATGGGAGGACGAAGATGGACGAACGAGACAAACATGGTACAAAGAAGGCCAGCGGATCAAATGGGAGGACGAAGATGGACGAACGAGACGAACTTTGCACAAAGAAGGCCAACGGATCAAATGGGATGACGAAGATGGACGAACGAGACAAACTTGGTACAAAGAAGGCCAGCGGATCAAATGGGAGGACGAAGATGGACGAACGAGACGAACTTGGTCCAACTAAGGCCTACGGATCAAATGGGATGACGAAGATGGACGAACGAGACGAACTTGGTCCAAATAAGGCCTACGGATCAAATGGGAGGACGAGGATGGACGAACGAGACGAACTTTGTCCAACTACGGTCTACGGATCAAATGGGAGGACGAAGAGGGACAAACGAGACGAACATGGTACAAAGAAGGCCAACGGATCAAATGGGAGGACGAAGATGGACGAACGAGACAAACTTGGTACAAAGAAGGCCAGCGGATCAAATGGGAGGACGAAGATGGACGAACGAGACGAACTTTGCACAAAGAAGGCCAACGGATCAAATGGGATGACGAAGATGGACGAACGCGACGAACTTGGTCCAACTAAGTTCTACGGATCAAATGGTAGGACGAAGAGGGACAAACGAGACGAACTTGGTACAAAGAAGGCCAACGGATCAAATGGGAGGACGAAGATGGACGAACGAGACGAACTTGGTACAAAGAAGGCCAGCGGATCAAATGGGAGGACGAAGATGGACGAACGAGACGAACTTTGCACAAAGAAGGCCAACGGATCAAATGGGAGGACGAAGATGGACGAACGAGACGAACATGGTACAAAGAAGGCCAGCGGATCAAATAGGAGGACGAAGATGGACGAACGAGACGAACTTGGTCCAACTAAGGCCTACGGATCAAATGGGAGGACGAAGAGGGACGAAGTAGACGAACTTGGTACAAAGAAGGCCAACTGATCAAATGGGAGGACGAAGATGGACGAACGAGAGGAATTTGGTCCAAATAAGGCCTACGGATCAAATGGGAGGACGAGGATGGAAGAACGAGACGAACTTCGTCCAACTAAGGCCTACGGATCAAATGGGAGGACGAAGGGGGATGAACGAGACGAACTTGGTACAAAGAAGGCCAACGGATCAAATGGGAGGACGAAGATGGACGAACGAGACGAACTTGGTACAAAGAAGGCCAGCGGATCAAATGGGAGGACGAAGATGGACGAACGAGACGAACTTTGCACAAAGAAGGCCAACGGATCAAATGGGAGGACGAACTTGGACGAACGAGACGAACTTGGTACAAAGAAGGCCAATGGATCAAATGGGAGGACGAAGATGGACGAACGGAACGAACTTGGTCCAAATAA
Source organism: Glycyrrhiza uralensis (assembly GCA_030159175.1). Classification (NCBI taxonomy): domain Eukaryota; kingdom Viridiplantae; phylum Streptophyta; class Magnoliopsida; order Fabales; family Fabaceae; genus Glycyrrhiza; species Glycyrrhiza uralensis. The sequence goes on along the minus strand of BRZY01000011.1, from coordinate 3,322,096 downwards.
GGCCTATGGTTCAAATGGGAGGACGAGGATGGACGAACGAGACGAACTTGGTCCAACTAAGGCCTACGGATCAAATGGGAGGACGAAGAGGGACGAACGAGACGAACTTGGTACAAAGAAGGCCAACGGATCAAATGGGAGGACGAAGATGGACGAACGAGACGAACTTTGTCCAAAGAAGGCCTACGGATCAAATGGGAGGACGAAGATGGACGAACGGGATGAACTTGGTCCAAATAAGGCCTACGGATCAAATGGGAGGACGAAGAGGGACGAACGAGACGAACTTGGTACAAAGAAGGCCAACGGATCAAATGGGAGGACGAAGATGGACGAACGAGACGAACTTGGTAGAAAGAAGGCCAGCGGATCAAATGGGAGGACGAAGATGGACGAACGAGACGAACTTTGCACAAAGAAGGCCAACCGATCAAATACGAGGACGAAGATGGACGAACGAGACGAACTTGGTCCAAATAAGGCCAACGGATCAAATGGGAGGACGAAGTTGGACGAACGAGACGAACTTGGTACAAAGAAGGCCAATGGATCAAATGGGAGGACGAAGATGGACGAACGGGATGAACTTGGTCCAAATAAGGCCTACGGATCAAATGGGAGGACGAAGAGGGACGAACGAGACGAACTTGATACAAAGAAGGCCAACGGATCAAATGGGAGGACGAAGAGGGACGAACTAGACGAACTTGGTACAAAGAAGGCCAACGGATCAAATGGGAGGACGAAGGTGGACGAACGAGACGATTTTGGTCCAAATAAGGCCTACGGATCAAATGGGAGGACGAGGATGGACGAACGAGACGAACTTTGTCCAACTAAGGCCTACGGATCAAATGGGAGGACGAAGAGGGACGAACGAGATGAACTTGGTACAAAGAAGTCCAACGGATCAAATGGGAGGACGAAGACGGACGAACGAGACGAACTTGGTACAAAGGAGGCCAACGGATCAAATGGGAGTACGAAGAGGGACGAACGAGACGAACTTGGTACAAAGAAGGCCAACGGATCAAATGGGAGGACGAAGATGGACGAACGAGACAAACATGGTACAAAGAAGGCCAGCGGATCAAATGGGAGGACGAAGATGGACGAACGAGACGAACTTTGCACAAAGAAGGCCAACGGATCAAATGGGATGACGAAGATGGTCGAACGCGACGAACTTGGTCGAACTAAGGCCAACGGATCAAATGGGAGGACGAAGATGGACGAACGAGACGAATTTGGTCCAAATAAGGCCTACGGATCAAATGGGAGGACGAGGATGGACGAACAAGACGAACTTTGTCCAACTAAGGCGTACGGATCAAATGGGAGGACGAAGAGGGACGAACGAGACGAACTTGGTACAAAGGAGGCCAACGGATCAAATGGGAGGACGAAGATGGACGAACGAGAGGAATTTGGTCCAAATAAGGCCTACGGATCAAATGGGAGGACGAGGATGGAAGAACGAGACGAACTTCGTCCAACTAAGGCCTACGGATCAAATGGGAGGACGAAGGGGGATGAACGAGACGAACTTGGTACAAAGAAGGCCAACGGATCAAATGGGAGGACGAAGATGGACGAACGAGACGAACTTGGTACAAAGAAGGCCAGCGGATCAAATGGGAGGACGAAGATGGACGAACGAGACGAACTTTGCACAAAGAAGGCCAACGGATCAAATGGGAGGACGAACTTGGACGAACGAGACGAACTTGGTACAAAGAAGGCCAATGGATCAAATGGGAGGACGAAGATGGACGAACGGAACGAACTTGGTCCAAATAAGGCCTATGGTTCAAATGGGAGGACGAGGATGGACGAACGAGACGAACTTGGTCCAACTAAGGCCTACGGATCAAATGGGAGGACGAAGAGGGACGAACGAGACGAACTTGGTACAAAGAAGGCCAACGGATCAAATGGGAGGACGAAGATGGACGAACGAGACGAACTTTGTCCAAAGAAGGCCTACGGATCAAATGGGAGGACGAAGATGGACGAACGGGATGAACTTGGTCCAAATAAGGCCTACGGATCAAATGGGAGGACGAAGAGGGACGAACGAGACGAACTTGGTACAAAGAAGGCCAACGGATCAAATGGGAGGACGAAGATGGACGAACGAGACGAACTTGGTAGAAAGAAGGCCAGCGGATCAAATGGGAGGACGAAGATGGACGAACGAGACGAACTTTGCACAAAGAAGGCCAACCGATCAAATACGAGGACGAAGATGGACGAACGAGACGAACTTGGTCCAAATAAGGCCAACGGATCAAATGGGAGGACGAAGTTGGACGAACGAGACGAACTTGGTACAAAGAAGGCCAATGGATCAAATGGGAGGACGTAGATGGACGAACGGGATGAACTTGGTCCAAATAAGGCCTACGGATCAAATGGGAGGACGAAGAGGGACGAACGAGACGAACTTGGTACAAAGAAGGCCAACGGATCAAATGGGAGGACGAAGAGGGACGAACTAGACGAACTTGGTACAAAGAAGGCCAACGGATCAAATGGGAGGACGAAGGTGGACGAACGAGACGATTTTGGTCCAAATAAGGCCTACGGATCAAATGGGAGGACGAGGATGGACGAACGAGACGAACTTTGTCCAACTAAGGCCTACGGATCAAATGGGAGGACGAAGAGGGACGAACGAGATGAACTTGGTACAAAGAAGTCCAACGGATCAAATGGGAGGACGAAGACGGACGAACGAGACGAACTTGGTACAAAGGAGGCCAACGGATCAAATGGGAGTACGAAGAGGGACGAACGAGACGAACTTGGTACAAAGAAGGCCAACGGATCAAATGGGAGGACGAAGATGGACGAACGAGACAAACATGGTACAAAGAAGGCCAGCGGATCAAATGGGAGGACGAAGATGGACGAACGAGACGAACTTTGCACAAAGAAGGCCAACGGATCAAATGGGATGACGAAGATGGTCGAACGCGACGAACTTGGTCGAACTAAGGCCAACGGATCAAATGGGAGGACGAAGATGGACGAACGAGACGAATTTGGTCCAAATAAGGCCTACGGATCAAATGGGAGGACGAGGATGGACGAACAAGACGAACTTTGTCCAACTAAGGCGTACGGATCAAATGGGAGGACGAAGAGGGACGAACGAGACGAACTTGGTACAAAGGAGGCCAACGGATCAAATGGGAGTACGAAGAGGGACGAACGAGACGAACTTGGTAGAAAGAAGGCCAACGGATCAAATGGGAGGACGAAGATGGACGAACGAGACGAACTTTGTCCAAAGAAGGCCTACGGATCAAATGGGAGGACGAAGATGGACGAACGAGTTGAACTTGGTCCAAATAAGGCCTACGGATCAAATGGGAGGACGAAGAGGGACAAACGAGACGAACTTGGTACAAAGAAGGCCAACGTATCAAATGGGAGGACGAAGATGGACGAACGAGACAAACTTGGTACAAAGAAGGCCAGCGGATCAAATGGGAGGACGAAGATGGACGAACGAGACGAACTTGGTCCAACTAAGGCCTACGGATCAAATGGGATGACGAAGATGGACGAACGAGACGAACTTGGTCCAAATAAGGCCTACGGATCAAATGGGAGGACGAGGATGGACGAACGAGACGAACTTTGTCCAACTACGGTCTACGGATCAAATGGGAGGACGAAGAGGGACAAACGAGACGAACATGGTACAAAGAAGGCCAACGGATCAAATGGGAGGACGAAGATGGACGAACGAGACAAACTTGGTACAAAGAAGGCCAGCGGATCAAATGGGAGGACGAAGATGGACGAACGAGACGAACTTTGCACAAAGAAGGCCAACGGATCAAATGGGATGACGAAGATGGACGAACGCGACGAACTTGGTCCAACTAAGTTCTACGGATCAAATGGGAGGACGAAGAGGGACAAACGAGACGAACTTGGTACAAAGAAGGCCAGCGGATCAAATGGGAGGACGAAGATGGACGAACAAGACGAACATGGTACAAAGAAGGCCAGAGGATCAAATAGGAGGACGAAGATGGACGAACGAGACGAACTTGGTCCAACTAAGGCCTACGGATCAAATGGGAGGACGAAGAGGGACGAAGTAGACGAACTTGGTACAAAGAAGGCCAACTGATCAAATGGGAGGACGAAGATGGACGAACGAGAGGAATTTGGTCCAAATAAGGCCTACGGATCAAATGGGAGGACGAGGATGGAAGAACGAGACGAACTTCGTCCAACTAAGGCCTACGGATCAAATGGGAGGACGAAGGGGGATGAACGAGACGAACTTGCTACAAAGAAGTCCAACGGATCAAATGGGAGGACGAAGATGGACGAACGAGACGAAGTTGGTACAAAGAAGGCCAGCGGAATAAATGGGAGGACGAAGATGGACGAACGAGACGAACTTTGCACAAAGAAGGCCAACGGATCAAATGGGAGGACGAAGTTGGACGAACGAGACGAACTTGGTACAAAGAAGGCCAATGGATCAAATGGGAGGACGAAGATGGACGAACGAGATGAACTTTGCACAAAGAAGGCCAACGGATCAAATGGGATGACGAAGATGGTCGAACGCGACGAACTTGGTCGAACTAAGGCCAACGGATCAAATGGGAGGACGAAGATGGACGAACGAGACGAATTTGGTCCAAATAAGGCCTACGGATCAAATGGGAGGACGAGGATGGACGAACAAGACGAACTTTGTCCAACTAAGGCCTACGGATCAAATGGGAGGACGAAGAGGGACGAACGAGACGAACTTGGTACAAAGGACGCCAACGGATCAAATGGGAGTACGAAGAGGGACGAACGAGACGAACTTGGTAGAAAGAAGGCCAACGGATCAAATGGGAGGACGAAGATGGACGAACGAGACGAACTTTGTCCAAAGAAGGCCTACGGATCAAATGGGAGGACGAAGATGGACGAACGAGTTGAACTTGGTCCAAATAAGGCCTACGGATCAAATGGGAGGACGAAGAGGGACAAACGAGACGAACTTGGTACAAAGAAGGCCAACGTATCAAATGGGAGGACGAAGATGGACGAACGAGACAAACTTGGTACAAAGAAGGCCAGCGGATCAAATGGGAGGACGAAGATGGACAAACGAGACGAACTTGGTCCAACTAAGGCCTACGGATCAAATGGGAGGACGAAGAGGGACGAACGAGACGAACTTGGTAGAAAGAAGGCCAACGGATCAAATGGGAGGACGAAGATGGACGAACGAGACGAACTTTGTCCAAAGAAGGCCTACGGATCAAATGGGAGGACGAAGATGGACGAACGAGTTGAACTTGGTCCAAATAAGGCCTACGGATCAAATGGGAGGACGAAGAGGGACAAACGAGACGAACTTGGTACAAAGAAGGCCAACGTATCAAATGGGAGGACGAAGATGGACGAACGAGACAAACTTGGTACAAAGAAGGCCAGCGGATCAAATGGGAGGACGAAGATGGACGAACGAGACGAACTTGGTCCAACTAAGGCCTACGGATCAAATGGGATGACGAAGATGGACGAACGAGACGAACTTGGTCCAAATAAGGCCTACGGATCAAATGGGAGGACGAGGATGGACGAACGAGACGAACTTTGTCCAACTACGGTCTACGGATCAAATGGGAGGACGAAGAGGGACAAACGAGACGAACATGGTACAAAGAAGGCCAACGGATCAAATGGGAGGACGAAGACGGACGAACGAGACAAACTTGGTACAAAGAAGGCCAGCGGATCAAATGGGAGGACGAAGATGGACGAACGAGACGAACTTTGCACAAAGAAGGCCAACGGATCAAATGGGATGACGAAGATGGACGAACGCGACGAACTTGGTCCAACTAAGTTCTACGGATCAAATGGGAGGACGAAGAGGGACAAACGAGACGAACTTGGTACAAAGAAGGCCAACGGATCAAATGGGAGGACGAAGATGGACGAACGAGACGAACTTGGTACAAAGAAGGCCAGCGGATCAAATGGGAGGACGAAGATGGACGAACGAGACGAACTTTGCACAAAGAAGGCCAACGGATCAAATGGGAGGACGAAGATGGACGAACAAGACGAACATGGTACAAAGAAGGCCAGAGGATCAAATAGGAGGACGAAGATGGACGAACGAGACGAACTTGGTCCAACTAAGGCCTACGGATCAAATGGGAGGACGAAGAGGGACGAAGTAGACGAACTTGGTACAAAGAAGGCCAACTGATCAAATGGGAGGACGAAGATGGACGAACGAGAGGAATTTGGTCCAAATAAGGCCTACGGATCAAATGGGAGGACGAGGATGGAAGAACGAGACGAACTTCGTCCATCTAAGGCCTACGGATCAAATGGGAGGACGAAGGGGGATGAACGAGACGAACTTGGTACAAAGAAGTCCAACGGATCAAATGGGAGGACGAAGATGGACGAACGAGACGAAGTTGGTACAAAGAAGGCCAGCGGATCAAATGGGAGGACGAAGATGGACGAACGAGACGAACTTTGCACAAAGAAGGCCAACGGATCAAATGGGAGGACGAAGTTGGACGAACGAGACGAACTTGGTACAAAGAAGGCCAATGGATCAAATGGGAGGACGAAGATGGACGAACGAGATGAACTTTGCACAAAGAAGGCCAACGGATCAAATGGGATGACGAAGATGGTCGAACGCGACGAACTTGGTCGAACTAAGGCCAACGGATCAAATGGGAGGACGAAGATGGACGAACGAGACGAATTTGGTCCAAATAAGGCCTACGGATCAAATGGGAGGACGAGGATGGACGAACAAGACGAACTTTGTCCAACTAAGGCCTACGGATCAAATGGGAGGACGAAGAGGGACGAACGAGACGAACTTGGTACAAAGGAGGCCAACGGATCAAATGGGAGTACGAAGAGGGACGAACGAGACGAACTTGGTAGAAAGAAGGCCAACGGATCAAATGGGAGGACGAAGATGGACGAACGAGACGAACTTTGTCCAAAGAAGGCCTACGGATCAAATGGGAGGACGAAGATGGACGAACGAGTTGAACTTGGTCCAAATAAGGCCTACGGATCAAATGGGAGGACGAAGAGGGACAAACGAGACGAACTTGGTACAAAGAAGGCCAACGTATCAAATGGGAGGACGAAGATGGACGAACGAGACAAACTTGGTACAAAAAAGGCCAGCGGATCAAATGGGAGGACGAAGATGGACAAACGAGACGAACTTGGTCCAACTAAGGCCTACGGATCAAATGGGAGGACGAAGAGGGACGAACGAGATGAACTTGGTACAAAGAAGGCCAACGGATCAAATGGGATGACGAAGATGGACGAACGAGACGAACTTGGTCCAAATAAGGCCTACGGATCAAATGGGAGGACGAGGATGGACGAACGAGACGAACTTTGTCCAACTACGGTCTACGGATCAAATGGGAGGACGAAGAGGGACAAACGAGACGAACATGGTACAAAGAAGGCCAACGGATCAAATGGGAGGACGAAGATGGACGAACGAGACAAACTTGGTACAAAGAAGGCCAGCGGATCAAATGGGAGGACGAAGATGGACGAACGAGACGAACTTTGCACAAAGAAGGCCAACGGATCAAATGGGATGACGAAGATGGACGAACGCGACGAACTTGGTCCAACTAAGTTCTACGGATCAAATGGTAGGACGAAGAGGGACAAACGAGACGAACTTGGTACAAAGAAGGCCAACGGATCAAATGGGAGGACGAAGATGGACGAACGAGACGAACTTGGTACAAAGAAGGCCAGCGGATCAAATGGGAGGACGAAGATGGACGAACGAGACGAACTTTGCACAAAGAAGGCCAACGGATCAAATGGGAGGACGAAGATGGACGAACGAGACGAACATGGTACAAAGAAGGCCAGCGGATCAAATAGGAGGACGAAGATGGACGAACGAGACGAACTTGGTCCAACTAAGGCCTACGGATCAAATGGGAGGACGAAGAGGGACGAAGTAGACGAACTTGGTACAAAGAAGGCCAACTGATCAAATGGGAGGACGAAGATGGACGAACGAGAGGAATTTGGTCCAAATAAGGCCTACGGATCAAATGGGAGGACGAGGATGGAAGAACGAGACGAACTTCGTCCAACTAAGGCGTACGGATCAAATGGGAGGACGAAGGGGGATGAACGAGACGAACTTGGTACAAAGAAGGCCAACGGATCAAATGGGAGGACGAAGATGGACGAACGAGACGAACTTGGTACAAAGAAGGCCAGCGGATCAAATGGGAGGACGAAGATGGACGAACGAGACGAACTTTGCACAAAGAAGGCCAACGGATCAAATGGGAGGACGAAGTTGGACGAACGAGACGAACTTGGTACAAAGAAGGCCAATGGATCAAATGGGAGGACGAAGATGGACGAACGAGACGAACTTGGTCCAAATAAGGCCTATGGTTCAAATGGGAGGACGAGGATGGACGAACGAGACGAACTTGGTCCAACTAAGGCCTACGGATCAAATGGGAGGACGAAGAGGGACGAACGAGACGAACTTGGTACAAAGAAGGCCAACGGATCAAATGGGAGGACGAAGATGGACGAACGAGACGAACTTTGTCCAAAGAAGGCCTACGGATCAAATGGGAGGACGAAGAGGGACGAACGAGACGAACTTGGTACAAAGAAGGCCAACGGATCAAATGGGAGGACGAAGATGGACGAACGAGACGAACTTGGTAGAAAGAAGGCCAGCGGATCAAATGGGAGGACGAAGATGGACGAACGAAACGAACTTTGCACAAAGAAGGCCAACCGATCAAATACGAGGACGAAGATGGACGAACGAGACGAACTTGGTCCAAATAAGGCCAACAGAACAAATGGGAGGACGAAGTTGGACGAACGAGACGAACTTGGTCCAACTAAGGCCTACGGATCAAATGGGAGGACGAAGAGGGACGAACGAGACGAACTTGGTACAAAGAAGGCCAACGGATCAAATGGGAGGACGAAGATGGACGAACGAGACGAACTTTGTCCAAAGAAGGCCTACGGATCAAATGGGAGGACGAAGAGGGACGAACGAGACGAACTTGGTACAAAGAAGGCCAACGGATCAAATGGGAGGACGAAGATGGACGAACGAGACGAACTTGGTAGAAAGAAGGCCAGCGGATCAAATGGGAGGACGAAGATGGACGAACGAAACGAACTTTGCACAAAGAAGGCCAACCGATCAAATACGAGGACGAAGATGGACGAACGAGACGAACTTGGTCCAAATAAGGCCAACAGAACAAATGGGAGGACGAAGTTGGACGAACGAGACGAACTTGGTACAAAGAAGGCCAATGGATCAAATGGGAGGACGAAGATGGACGAACGGGATGAACTTGGTCCAAATAAGGCCTACGGATCAAATGGGAGGACGAAGAGGGACGAACGAGACGAACTTGGTACAAAGAAGGCCAACGGATCAAATGGGAGGACGAAGAGGGACGAACTAGACGAACTTGGTACAAAGAAGGCCAACGGATCAAATGGGAGGACGAAGGTGGACGAACGAGACGATTTTGGTCCAAATAAGGCCTACGGATCAAATGGGAGGACGAGGATGGACGAACGAGACGAACTTTGTCCAACTAAGGCCTACGGATCAAATGGGAGGACGAAGAGGGACGAACGAGATGAACTTGGTACAAAGAAGTCCAACGGATCAAATGGGAGGACGAAGACGGACGAACGAGACGAACTTGGTACAAAGGAGGCCAACGGATCAAATGGGAGTACGAAGAGGGACGAACGAGACGAACTTGGTACAAAGAAGGCCAACGGATCAAATGGGAGGACGAAGATGGACGAACGAGACAAACATGGTACAAAGAAGGCCAGCGGATCAAATGGGAGGACGAAGATGGACGAACGAGACGAACTTTGCACAAAGAAGGCCAACGGATCAAATGGGATGACGAAGATGGTCGAACGCGACGAACTTGGTCGAACTAAGGCCAACGGATCAAATGGGAGGACGAAGATGGACGAACGAGACGAATTTGGTCCAAATAAGGCCTACGGATCAAATGGGAGGACGAGGATGGACGAACAAGACGAACTTTGTCCAACTAAGGCCTACGGATCAAATGGGAGGACGAAGAGGGACGAACGAGACGAACTTGGTACAAAGGAGGCCAACGGATCAAATGGGAGTACGAAGAGGGACGAACGAGACGAACTTGGTAGAAAGAAGGCCAACGGATCAAATGGGAGGACGAAGATGGACGAACGAGACGAACTTTGTCCAAAGAAGGCCTACGGATCAAATGGGAGGACGAAGATGGACGAACGAGTTGAACTTGGTCCAAATAAGGCCTACGGATCAAATGGGAGGACGAAGAGGGACAAACGAGACGAACTTGGTACAAAGAAGGCCAACGTATCAAATGGGAGGACGAAGATGGACGAACGAGACAAACTTGGTACAAAGAAGGCCAGCGGATCAAATGGGAGGACGAAGATGGACGAACGAGACGAACTTGGTCCAACTAAGGCCTACGGATCAAATGGGATGACGAAGATGGACGAACGAGACGAACTTGGTCCAAATAAGGCCTACGGATCAAATGGGAGGACGAGGATGGACGAACGAGACGAACTTTGTCCAACTACGGTCTACGGATCAAATGGGAGGACGAAGAGGGACAAACGAGACGAACATGGTACAAAGAAGGCCAACGGATCAAATGGGAGGACGAAGATGGACGAACGAGACAAACTTGGTACAAAGAAGGCCAGCGGATCAAATGGGAGGACGAAGATGGACGAACGAGACGAACTTTGCACAAAGAAGGCCAACGGATCAAATGGGATGACGAAGATGGACGAACGCGACGAACTTGGTCCAACTAAGTTCTACGAATCAAATGGGAGGACGAAGAGGGACAAACGAGACGAACTTGGTACAAAGAAGGCCAACGGATCAAATGGGAGGACGAAGATGGACGAACGAGACGAACTTGGTACAAAGAAGGCCAGCGGATCAAATGGGAGGACGAAGATGGACGAACGAGACGAACTTTGCACAAAGAAGGCCAACGGATCAAATGGGAGGACGAAGATGGACGAACGAGACGAACATGGTACAAAGAAGGCCAGAGGATCAAATAGGTGGACGAAGATGGACGAACGAGACGAACTTGGTCCAACTAAGGCCTACGGATCAAATGGGAGGACGAAGAGGGACGAAGTAGACGAACTTGGTACAAAGAAGGCCAACTGATCAAATGGGAGGACGAAGATGGACGAACGAGAGGAATTTGGTCCAAATAAGGCCTACGGATCAAATGGGAGGACGAGGATGGAAGAACGAGACGAACTTCGTCCAACTAAGGCCTACGGATCAAATGGGAGGACGAAGAGGGATGAACGAGACGAACTTGGTACAAAGAAGGCCAACGGATCAAATGGGAGGACGAAGATGGACGAACGAGACGAACTTGGTACAAAGAAGGCCAGCGGATCAAATGGGAGGACGAAGATGGACGAACGAGACGAACTTTGCACAAAGAAGGCCAACGGATCAAATGGGAGGACGAAGTTGGACGAACGAGACGAACTTGGTACAAAGAAGGCCAATGGATCAAATGGGAGGACGAAGATGGACGAACGAGACGAACTTGGTCCAAATAAGGCCTATGGTTCAAATGGGAGGACGAGGATGGACGAACGAGACGAACTTGGTCCAACTAAGGCCTACGGATCAAATGGGAGGACGAAGAGGGACGAACGAGACGAACTTGGTACAAAGAAGGCCAACGGATCAAATGGGAGGACGAAGATGGACGAACGAGACGAACTTTGTCCAAAGAAGGCCTACGGATCAAATGGGAGGACGAAGATGGACGAACGGGATGAACTTGGTCCAAATAAGTCCTACGGATCAAATGGGAGGACGAAGAGGGACGAACGAGACGAACTTGGTACAAAGAAGGCCAACGGATCAAATGGGAGGACGAAGATGGACGAACGAGACGAACTTGGTAGAAAGAAGGCCAGCGGATCAAATGGGAGGACGAAGATGGACGAACGAGACGAACTTTGCACAAAGAAGGCCAACCGATCAAATACGAGGACGAAGATGGACGAACGAGACGAACTTGGTCCAAATAAGGCCAACGGATCAAATGGGAGGACGAAGTTGGACGAACGAGACGAACTTGGTACAAAGAAGGCCAATGGATCAAATGGGAGGACGAAGATGGACGAACGGGATGAACTTGGTCCAAATAAGGCCTACGGATCAAATGGGAGGACGAAGAGGGACGAACGAGACGAACTTGGTACAAAGAAGGCCAACGGATCAAATGGGAGGACGAAGAGGGACGAACTAGACGAACTTGGTACAAAGAAGGCCAACGGATCAAATGGGAGGACGAAGATGGACGAACGAGACGATTTTGGTCCAAATAAGGCCTACGGATCAAATGGGAGGACGAAGATGGACGAACGAGACAAAACTTTGTCCAACTAAGGCCTACGAATCAAGTGGGAGGACGAAGATGGACGAACGGGACGAACTTGGTCCAAATAAGGCCTTCGGATCAAATGGGAGGACGAAGAGGGACGAACGAGACGAACTTGGTACAAAGAAGGCCAACGGATCAAATGGGAGGACGAAGATGGACGAACGAGACAAACTTGGTACAAAGAAGGCCAGCGGATCAAATGGGAGGACGAAGATGGACGAACGAGACGAACTTTGCACAAAGAAGGCCAACGGATCAAATGGGATGACGAAGATGGTTGAACGCGACGAACTTGGTCGAACTAAGGCCAACGGATCAAATGGGAGGACGAAGATGGACGAACGAGACGAATTTGGTCCAAATAAGGCCTACGGATCAAATGGGAGGACGAGGATGGACGAACGAGACGAACTTTGTCCAACTAAGGCCTACGGATCAAATGGGAGGACGAGGATGGACGAACGAGACGAACTTTGTCCAACTAAGGCCTACGGATCAAATGGGAGGACGAAGAGGGACGAACGAGACGAACTTGGTACAAAGAAGGCCAACGGATCAAATGGGAGGACGAAGATGGACGAACGAGACGAACTTGGTCCAAATAAGGCCTACGGATCAAATGGGAGGACGAAGATGGACGAACGTGACGAACTTTGTCCAAAGAAGGCCAACGGATCAAATGGGAGGACGAAGATGGACGGATGAGACGAACTTTATCCAAAGAAGGCCTACGGATCAAATGGGAGGACGAAGATGGACGAAGAGAGACGAACGAGACGAACTTGGGACAAAGAAGGCCAACGGATCAAATGGGAGGACGAAGATGGACGAACGAGACGAACTTTGCACAAAGAAGGCCAACGGATCAAATGGGAGGACGAAGATGGACGAACGAGACGAGCTTGGTCCAACTAAGGCCTACGGATCAAATGGGAGGACGAAGAGGGACGAACGAGACGAACTTGGTACAAAGAAGACCAACGGATCAAATGGGAGGACGAAGATGGACGAACGAGACGAATTTGGTCCAAACAAGGCCTACGGATCAAATGGGAAGACGAGGATGGACGAACGAGACGAACTTCGTCCAAGTAAAGCCAACGGATCAAATGGGAGGACCAAGAGGGACGAACGAGACGAACTTGGTACAAAGAAGGCCAACGGATCAAATGGGAGGACGAGGATGGACGAACGAGACGAACTTCGTCCAACTAAGGCCTACGGATCAAATGGGAGGACGAAGAGGGACGAACGTGACGAACTTGGTACAAAGAAGGCCAACGGATAAAATGGGAGGACGAAGATGGACGAACGAGACGAACTTGGTCCAAATAAGGCCTACGGATCAAACGGGAGGACGAAGATGGACGAACGAGACGAACTTGGTACAAAGAAGGCCAACGGATCAAATTGGAGGACGAAGATGGACGAACGAGATGAACTTGGTCCAACTAAGGCCTACGGATCAAATGGGAGGACGAAGAGGGACGAACGGGACGAACTTGGTACAAAGAAGGCCAACGGATCAAATGGGAGGACGAAGATGGACGAACGAGACGAACATGGGACAAAGAAGGCCAGCGGATCAAATGGGAGGACGAAGATGGACGAAGGAGACGAACTTTGCACAAAGAAGGCCAACGGATCAAATGGGAGGACGAAGATGGACGAACGAGACAAACTTGGTACAAAGAAGGCCAGCGGATCAAATGGGAGGACGAAGATGGACGAACGAGACGAACTTTGCACAAAGAAGGCCAACGGATCAAATGGGATGACGAAGATGGTTGAACGCGACGAACTTGGTCGAACTAAGGCCAACGGATCAAATGGGAGGACGAAGATGGACGAACGAGACGAATTTGGTCCAAATAAGGCCTACGGATCAAATGGGAGGACGAGGATGGACGAACGAGACGAACTTTGTCCAACTAAGGCCTACGGATCAAATGGGAGGACGAGGATGGACGAACGAGACGAACTTTGTCCAACTAAGGCCTACGGATCAAATGGGAGGACGAAGAGGGACGAACGAGACGAACTTGGTACAAAGAAGGCCAACGGATCAAATGGGAGGACGAAGATGGACGAACGAGACGAACTTGGTCCAAATAAGGCCTACGGATCAAATGGGAGGACGAAGATGGACGAACGTGACGAACTTTGTCCAAAGAAGGCCAACGGATCAAATGGGAGGACGAAGATGGACGGATGAGACGAACTTTATCCAAAGAAGGCCTACGGATCAAATGGGAGGACGAAGATGGACGAAGAGAGACGAACGAGACGAACTTGGGACAAAGAAGGCCAACGGATCAAATGGGAGGACGAAGATGGACGAACGAGACGAACTTTGCACAAAGAAGGCCAACGGATCAAATGGGAGGACGAAGATGGACGAACGAGACGAGCTTGGTCCAACTAAGGCCTACGGATCAAATGGGAGGACGAAGAGGGACGAACGAGACGAACTTGGTACAAAGAAGACCAACGGATCAAATGGGAGGACGAAGATGGACGAACGAGACGAATTTGGTCCAAACAAGGCCTACGGATCAAATGGGAAGACGAGGATGGACGAACGAGACGAACTTCGTCCAAGTAAAGCCAACGGATCAAATGGGAGGACCAAGAGGGACGAACGAGACGAACTTGGTACAAAGAAGGCCAACGGATCAAATGGGAGGACGAGGATGGACGAACGAGACGAACTTCGTCCAACTAAGGCCTACGGATGAAATGGGAGGACGAAGAGGGACGAACGTGACGAACTTGGTACAAAGAAGGCCAACGGATAAAATGGGAGGACGAAGATGGACGAACGAGACGAACTTGGTCCAAATAAGGCCTACGGATCAAACGGGAGGACGAAGATGGACGAACGAGACGAACTTGGTACAAAGAAGGCCAACGGATCAAATTGGAGGACGAAGATGGACGAACGAGATGAACTTGGTCCAACTAAGGCCTACGGATCAAATGGGAGGACGAAGAGGGACGAACGGGACGAACTTGGTACAAAGAAGGCCAACGGATCAAATGGGAGGACGAAGATGGACGAACGAGACGAACATGGGACAAAGAAGGCCAGCGGATCAAATGGGAGGACGAAGATGGACGAAGGAGACGAACTTTGCACAAAGAAGGCCAACGGATCAAATGGGAGGACGAAGATGGACGAACGAGACAAACTTGGTACAAAGAAGGCCAGCGGATCAAATGGGAGGACGAAGATGGACGAACGAGACGAACTTTGCACAAAGAAGGCCAACGGATCAAATGGGATGACGAAGATGGTTGAACGCGACGAACTTGGTCGAACTAAGGCCAACGGATCAAATGGGAGGACGAAGATGGACGAACGAGACGAATTTGGTCCAAATAAGGCCTACGGATCAAATGGGAGGACGAGGATGGACGAACGAGACGAACTTTGTCCAACTAAGGCCTACGGATCAAATGGGAGGACGAGGATGGACGAACGAGACGAACTTTGTCCAACTAAGGCCTACGGATCAAATGGGAGGACGAAGAGGGACGAACGAGACGAACTTGGTACAAAGAAGGCCAACGGATCAAATGGGAGGACGAAGATGGACGAACGAGACGAACTTGGTCCAAATAAGGCCTACGGATCAAATGGGAGGACGAAGATGGACGAACGTGACGAACTTTGTCCAAAGAAGGCCAACGGATCAAATGGGAGGACGAAGATGGACGGATGAGACGAACTTTATCCAAAGAAGGCCTACGGATCAAATGGGAGGACGAAGATGGACGAAGAGAGACGAACGAGACGAACTTGGGACAAAGAAGGCCAACGGATCAAATGGGAGGACGAAGATGGACGAACGAGACGAACTTTGCACAAAGAAGGCCAACGGATCAAATGGGAGGACGAAGATGGACGAACGAGACGAGCTTGGTCCAACTAAGGCCTACGGATCAAATGGGAGGACGAAGAGGGACGAACGAGACGAACTTGGTACAAAGAAGACCAACGGATCAAATGGGAGGACGAAGATGGACGAACGAGACGAATTTGGTCCAAACAAGGCCTACGGATCAAATGGGAAGACGAGGATGGACGAACGAGACGAACTTCGTCCAAGTAAAGCCAACGGATCAAATGGGAGGACCAAGAGGGACGAACGAGACGAACTTGGTACAAAGAAGGCCAACGGATCAAATGGGAGGACGAGGATGGACGAACGAGACGAACTTCGTCCAACTAAGGCCTACGGATCAAATGGGAGGACGAAGAGGGACGAACGTGACGAACTTGGTACAAAGAAGGCCAACGGATAAAATGGGAGGACGAAGATGGACGAACGAGACGAACTTGGTCCAAATAAGGCCTACGGATCAAACGGGAGGACGAAGATGGACGAACGAGACGAACTTGGTACAAAGAAGGCCAACGGATCAAATTGGAGGACGAAGATGGACGAACGAGATGAACTTGGTCCAACTAAGGCCTACGGATCAAATGGGAGGACGAAGAGGGACGAACGAGACGAACTTGGTACAAAGAAGGCCAACGGATCAAATGGGAGGACGAAGATGGACGAACGAGACGAACATGGGACAAAGAAGGCCAGCGGATCAAATGGGAGGACGAAGATGGACGAAGGAGACGAACTTTGCACAAAGAAGGCCAACGGATCAAATGGGAGGACGAAGATGGACGAACGAGACGAACTTTGTCCAAAGAAGGCCTACGATTCAAGTGGGAGGACGAAGATGGACGAACGGGACGAACTTGGTCCAAATAAGGCCTTCGGATCAAATGGGAGGACGAAGAGGGACGAACGAGACGAACTTGGTACAAAGAAGGCCAACGGATCAAATGGGAGGACGAAGATGGACGAACGAGACAAACTTGGTACAAAGAAGGCCAGCGGATCAAATGGGAGGACGAAGATGGACGAACGAGACGAACTTTGCACAAAGAAGGCCAACGGATCAAATGGGATGACGAAGATGGTTGAACGCGACGAACTTGGTCGAACTAAGGCCAACGGATCAAATGGGAGGACGAAGATGGACGAACGAGACGAATTTGGTCCAAATAAGGCCTACGGATCAAATGGGAGGACGAGGATGGACGAACGAGACGAACTTTGTCCAACTAAGGCCTACGGATCAAATGGGAGGACGAGGATGGACGAACGAGACGAACTTTGTCCAACTAAGGCCTACGGATCAAATGGGAGGACGAAGAGGGACGAACGAGACGAACTTGGTACAAAGAAGGCCAACGGATCAAATGGGAGGACGAAGATGGACGAACGAGACGAACTTGGTAGAAAGAAGGCCAGCGGATCAAATGGGAGGACGAAGATGGACGAACGAGACGAACTTTGCACAAAGAAGGCCAACCGATCAAATACGAGGACGAAGATGGACGAACGAGACGAACTTGGTCCAAATAAGGCCAACGGATCAAATGGGAGGACGAAGTTGGACGAACGAGACGAACTTGGTACAAAGAAGGCCAATGGATCAAATGGGAGGACGAAGATGGACGAACGGGATGAACTTGGTCCAAATAAGGCCTACGGATCAAATGGGAGGACGAAGAGGGACGAACGAGACGAACTTGGTACAAAGAAGGCCAACGGATCAAATGGGAGGACGAAGAGGGACGAACTAGACGAACTTGGTACAAAGAAGGCCAACGGATCAAATGGGAGGACGAAGATGGACGAACGAGACGATTTTGGTCCAAATAAGGCCTACGGATCAAATGGGAGGACGAAGATGGACGAACGAGACAAAACTTTGTCCAACTAAGGCCTACGAATCAAGTGGGAGGACGAAGATGGACGAACGGGACGAACTTGGTCCAAATAAGGCCTTCGGATCAAATGGGAGGACGAAGAGGGACGAACGAGACGAACTTGGTACAAAGAAGGCCAACGGATCAAATGGGAGGACGAAGATGGACGAACGAGACAAACTTGGTACAAAGAAGGCCAGCGGATCAAATGGGAGGACGAAGATGGACGAACGAGACGAACTTTGCACAAAGAAGGCCAACGGATCAAATGGGATGACGAAGATGGTTGAACGCGACGAACTTGGTCGAACTAAGGCCAACGGATCAAATGGGAGGACGAAGATGGACGAACGAGACGAATTTGGTCCAAATAAGGCCTACGGATCAAATGGGAGGACGAGGATGGACGAACGAGACGAACTTTGTCCAACTAAGGCCTACGGATCAAATGGGAGGACGAGGATGGACGAACGAGACGAACTTTGTCCAACTAAGGCCTACGGATCAAATGGGAGGACGAAGAGGGACGAACGAGACGAACTTGGTACAAAGAAGGCCAACGGATCAAATGGGAGGACGAAGATGGACGAACGAGACGAACTTGGTCCAAATAAGGCCTACGGATCAAATGGGAGGACGAAGATGGACGAACGTGACGAACTTTGTCCAAAGAAGGCCAACGGATCAAATGGGAGGACGAAGATGGACGGATGAGACGAACTTTATCCAAAGAAGGCCTACGGATCAAATGGGAGGACGAAGATGGACGAAGAGAGACGAACGAGACGAACTTGGGACAAAGAAGGCCAACGGATCAAATGGGAGGACGAAGATGGACGAACGAGACGAACTTTGCACAAAGAAGGCCAACGGATCAAATGGGAGGACGAAGATGGACGAACGAGACGAGCTTGGTCCAACTAAGGCCTACGGATCAAATGGGAGGACGAAGAGGGACGAACGAGACGAACTTGGTACAAAGAAGACCAACGGATCAAATGGGAGGACGAAGATGGACGAACGAGACGAATTTGGTCCAAACAAGGCCTACGGATCAAATGGGAAGACGAGGATGGACGAACGAGACGAACTTCGTCCAAGTAAAGCCAACGGATCAAATGGGAGGACCAAGAGGGACGAACGAGACGAACTTGGTACAAAGAAGGCCAACGGATCAAATGGGAGGACGAGGATGGACGAACGAGACGAACTTCGTCCAACTAAGGCCTACGGATCAAATGGGAGGACGAAGAGGGACGAACGTGACGAACTTGGTACAAAGAAGGCCAACGGATAAAATGGGAGGACGAAGATGGACGAACGAGACGAACTTGGTCCAAATAAGGCCTACGGATCAAACGGGAGGACGAAGATGGACGAACGAGACGAACTTGGTACAAAGAAGGCCAACGGATCAAATTGGAGGACGAAGATGGACGAACGAGATGAACTTGGTCCAACTAAGGCCTACGGATCAAATGGGAGGACGAAGAGGGACGAACGAGACGAACTTGGTACAAAGAAGGCCAACGGATCAAATGGGAGGACGAAGATGGACGAACGAGACGAACATGGGACAAAGAAGGCCAGCGGATCAAATGGGAGGACGAAGATGGACGAAGGAGACGAACTTTGCACAAAGAAGGCCAACGGATCAAATGGGAGGACGAAGATGGACGAACGAGACGAACTTTGTCCAAAGAAGGCCTACGATTCAAGTGGGAGGACGAAGATGGACGAACGGGACGAACTTGGTCCAAATAAGGCCTTCGGATCAAATGGGAGGACGAAGAGGGACGAACGAGACGAACTTGGTACAAAGAAGGCCAGCGGATCAAATGGGAGGACGAAGATGGACGAACGAGACGAACTTTGCACAAAGAAGGCCAACGGATCAAATGGGATGACGAAGATGGTTGAACGCGACGAACTTGGTCGAACTAAGGCCAACGGATCAAATGGGAGGACGAAGATGGACGAACGAGACGAATTTGGTCCAAATAAGGCCTACGGATCAAATGGGAGGACGAGGATGGACGAACGAGACGAACTTTGTCCAACTAAGGCCTACGGATCAAATGGGAGGACGAGGATGGACGAACGAGACGAACTTTGTCCAACTAAGGCCTACGGATCAAATGGGAGGACGAAGAGGGACGAACGAGACGAACTTGGTACAAAGAAGGCCAACGGATCAAATGGGAGGACGAAGATGGACGAACGAGACGAACTTGGTCCAAATAAGGCCTACGGATCAAATGGGAGGACGAAGATGGACGAACGTGACGAACTTTGTCCAAAGAAGGCCAACGGATCAAATGGGAGGACGAAGATGGACGGATGAGACGAACTTTATCCAAAGAAGGCCTACGGATCAAATGGGAGGACGAAGATGGACGAAGAGAGACGAACGAGACGAACTTGGGACAAAGAAGGCCAACGGATCAAATGGGAGGACGAAGATGGACGAACGAGACGAACTTTGCACAAAGAAGGCCAACGGATCAAATGGGAGGACGAAGATGGACGAACGAGACGAGCTTGGTCCAACTAAGGCCTACGGATCAAATGGGAGGACGAAGAGGGACGAACGAGACGAACTTGGTACAAAGAAGGCCAACGGATCAAATGGGAGGACGAAGATGGACGAACGAGACGAACTTGGTCCAAATAAGGCCTACGGATCAAATGGGAGGACGAAGATGGACGAACGTGACGAACTTTGTCCAAAGAAGGCCAACGGATCAAATGGGAGGACGAAGATGGACGGATGAGACGAACTTTATCCAAAGAAGGCCTACGGATCAAATGGGAGGACGAAGATGGACGAAGAGAGACGAACGAGACGAACTTGGGACAAAGAAGGCCAACGGATCAAATGGGAGGACGAAGATGGACGAACGAGACGAACTTTGCACAAAGAAGGCCAACGGATCAAATGGGAGGACGAAGATGGACGAACGAGACGAGCTTGGTCCAACTAAGGCCTACGGATCAAATGGGAGGACGAAGAGGGACGAACGAGACGAACTTGGTACAAAGAAGACCAACGGATCAAATGGGAGGACGAAGATGGACGAACGAGACGAATTTGGTCCAAACAAGGCCTACGGATCAAATGGGAAGACGAGGATGGACGAACGAGACGAACTTCGTCCAAGTAAAGCCAACGGATCAAATGGGAGGACGAAGAGGGACGAACGAGACGAACTTGGTACAAAGAAGGCCAACGGATCAAATGGGAGGACGAGGATGGACGAACGAGACGAACTTCGTCCAACTAAGGCCTACGGATCAAATGGGAGGACGAAGAGGGACGAACGTGACGAACTTGGTACAAAGAAGGCCAACGGATAAAATGGCAGGACGAAGATGGACGAACGAGACGAACTTGGTCCAAATAAGGCCTACGGATCAAATGGGAGGACGAAGATGGACGAACGAGACGAACTTGGTACAAAGAAGGCCAACGGATCAAATTGGAGGACGAAGATGGACGAACGAGATGAACTTGGTCCAACTAAGGCCTACGGATCAAATGGGAGGACGAAGAGGGACGAACGAGACGAACTTGGTACAAAGAAGGCCAACGGATCAAATGGGAGGACGAAGATGGACGAACGAGACGAACATGGGACAAAGAAGGCCAGCGGATCAAATGGGAGGACGAAGATGGACGAAGGAGACGAACTTTGCACAAAGAAGGCCAACGGATCAAACGGGAGGACGAAGATGGACGAACGAGTCGAACTTGGTCGAACTAAGGCCTACGGATCAAATGGGAGGACGAAGAGGGACGAACGAGACGAACATGGTACAAAGAAGGCCAACGGATCAAATGGGAGGACGAAGATGGACGAACGAGACGAATTTGGTCCAAATAAGGCCTACAGATCAAATGGGAGGACGAGGATGGACGAACGAGACGAACTTCGTCCAACTAAGGCCTACGGATCAAATGGGAGGACGAAGAGGGACGAACGTGACGAACTTGGTACAAAGAAGGCCAACGGATCAAATGGGAGGACGAAGATGGACGAACGAGACGAACTTGGTCCAAATAAGGCCTACGGATCAAATGGGAGGACGAAGATGGACGAACGAGACGAACTTGGTACAAAGAAGGCCAACGAATCAAATTGGAGGACGAAGATGGACGAACGAGACGAACTTGGCCCAACTAAGGCCTACGGATCAAATGGGAGGACGAAGAGGGACGAACGAGACGAAATTTGTACAAAGAAGGCCAACGGATCAAATGGGAGGACGAAGATGGACGAACGAGACGAACTTGGGACAAAGAAGGCCAGCGGATCAAATGGGAGGACGAAGATGGACGAAGGAGACGAACTTTGCACAAAGAAGGCCAACGGATCAAATGGGAGGACGAAGATGGACGAACGAGACGAACTTGGTCCAACTAAGGCCTACGGATCAAATGGCAGGACGAAGAGGGACGAACGAGACGAACTTGGTACAAAGAAGGCCAACGGATCAAATGGGAGGACGAAGATGGACGAACGAGACGAACTTGGTCCAAATAAGGCCTACGGATCAAATGGGAGGACGAAGATGGACGAACGAGACGAACTTGGTACAAAGAAGGCCAACGGATCAAATTGGAGGACGAAGATGGACGAACGAGATGAACTTGGTCCAACTAAGGCCTACGGATCAAATGGGAGGACGAAGAGGGACGAACGAGACGAACTTGGTACAAAGAAGGCCAACGGATCAAATGGGAGGACGAAGATGGACGAACGAGACGAACTTGGTACAAAGAAGGCCAACGGATCAAATGGGAGGACGAAGATGGACGAACGAGACGAACATGGGACAAAGAAGGCCAGCGGATCAAATGGGAGGACGAAGATGGACGAAGGAGACGAACTTTGCACAAAGAAGGCCAACGGATCAAACGGGAGGACGAAGATGGACGAACGAGTCGAACTTGGTCGAACTAAGGCCTACGGATCAAATGGGAGGACGAAGAGGGACGAACGAGACGAACATGGTACAAAGAAGGCCAACGGATCAAATGGGAGGACGAAGATGGACGAACGAGACGAATTTGGTCCAAATAAGGCCTACAGATCAAATGGGAGGACGAGGATGGACGAACGAGACGAACTTCGTCCAACTAAGGCCTACGGATCAAATGGGAGGACGAAGAGGGACGAACTTGACGAACTTGGTACAAAGAAGGCCAACGGATCAAATGGGAGGACGAAGATGGACGAACGAGACGAACTTGGTCCAAATAAGGCCTACGGATCAAATGGGAGGACGAAGATGGACGAACGAGACGAACTTGGTACAAAGAAGGCCAACGAATCAAATTGGAGGACGAAGATGGACGAACGAGACGAACTTGGCCCAACTAAGGCCTACGGATCAAATGGGAGGACGAAGAGGGACGAACGAGACGAAATTTGTACAAAGAAGGCCAACGGATCAAATGGGAGGACGAAGATGGACGAACGAGACGAACTTGGGACAAAGAAGGCCAGCGGATCAAATGGGAGGACGAAGATGGACGAAGGAGACGAACTTTGCACAAAGAAGGCCAACGGATCAAATGGGAGGACGAAGATGGACGAACGAGACGAACTTGGTCCAACTAAGGCCTACGGATCAAATGGCAGGACGAAGAGGGACGAACGAGACGAACTTGGTACAAAGAAGGCCAACGGATCAAATGGGAGGACGAAGATGGACGAACGAGACGAACTTTGTCCAAAGAAGGCCTACGTATCAAATGGGAGGAGGAAGATGGACGAAATAGACGAACTTGGTCCAAATAAGGCCTACGGATCAAATGGGAGGACGAAGATGGACGAACGAGACGAACTTGGTCCAACTAAGGCCTACGGATCAAATGGGAGGACGAAGAGGGACGAACGAGACGAACTTGGTACAAAGAAGGCCAACGGATCAAATGGGAGGACGAAGATGGACGAACGAGACGAACTTGGTCCAACTAAGGCCTACGGATCAAATGGGAGGACGAAGAGGGACGAACGAGACGAACTTGATACAAAGAAGGCCAACGGATCAAATGGGAGGACGAAGATGGACGAACGAGACGAATTTGGCCCAAATAAGGCCAACGGATCAAATGGGAGGACGAAGATGGACGAACGAGACGAACTTGGTCCAAATAAAGCCTACGGATCAAATGGGAGGACGAAGATGGACGAACGTGACGAACTTTTTCCAAAGAAGGCCAATGGATCAAATGGGAGGACGAAGATGGACGAACGAGACGAACTTTGTCCAAAGAAGGCTTACGGATCAAATGGAAGGACGAAGATGGACGAACGAGACGAACTTGGTCCAACTAAGGCCAAATAAGGCCTACGGATCAAATGGGAGGACGAAGAGGGATGAACGAGACGAACTTGGTACAAAGAAGGCCAACGGATCAAATGGGAGGACGAAGATGGACGAACGAGACGAACTTTGCACAAAGAAGGCCAACGGATCAAATGGGAGGACGAAGATGGACGAACGAGACGAACTTTGTCCAAAGAAGGCCTACGGATCAAATGGGATGGACGAACGAGACGAACTTGGTCCAACTAAGGCCTACGGATCAAATGGGAGGACGAAGAGGGACGAACGAGACGAACTTGGTACAAAGAAGGCCAACGGATCAAATGGGAGGACGAAGATGGACGAACGAGACGAATTTGGTCCAAATAAGGCCTACGGATCAAATGGGAGGACGAGGATGGACGAACGAGACGAACTTCGTCCAACTAAGGCCTACGGATCAAATGGGAGGACGAAGAGGGACGAACGTGACGAACTTGGTACAAAGAGGGCCAACGGATCAAATGGGAGGACGAAGATGGACGAACGAGACGAACTTGGTCCAAATAAGGCCTACGGATCAAATGGGAGGACGAAGAGGGACGAACGTGACGAACTTGGTACAAAGAGGGCCAACGGATCAAATGGGAGGACGAAGATGGACGAACGAGACGAACTTGGTCCAAATAAGGCCTACGGATCAAATGGGAGGACGAAGATGGACGAACGTGACGAACTTTGTCCAAAGAAGGCCAACGGATCAAATGGGAGGACGAAGATGGACGGATGAGACGAACTTTATCCAAAGAAGGCCTACGGATCAAATGGGAGGACGAAGATGGACGAAGAGGGACGAACGAGACGAACTTGGGACAAAGAAGGCCAACGGATCAAATGGGAGGACGAAGATGGACGAACGAGACGAACTTTGCACAAAGAAGGCCAACGGATCAAATGGGAGGACGAAGATGGACGAACGAGACGAGCTTGGTCCAACTAAGGCCTACGGATCAAATGGGAGGACGAAGAGGGACGAACGAGACGAACTTGGTACAAAGAAGACCAACGGATCAAATGGGAGGACGAAGATGGACGAACGAGACGAATTTGGTCCAAACAAGGCCTACGGATCAAATGGGAAGACGAGGATGGACGAACGAGACGAACTTCGTCCAAGTAAAGCCAACGGATCAAATGGGAGGACGAAGAGGGACGAACGAGACGAACTTGGTACAAAGAAGGCCAACGGATCAAATGGGAGGACGAAGATGGAAGAACGAGACGAACTTGGTCCAACTAAGGCCTACGGATCAAATGGGAGGACGAAGAGGGACGAACGAGACGAACTTGGTACAAAGAAGGCCAACGGATCAAATGGGAGGACGAAGATGGACGAACGTGACGAACTTTGTCCAAAGAAGGCCAACGGATCAAATGGGAGGACGAAGATGGACGGATGAGACGAACTTTATCCAAAGAAGGCCTACGGATCAAATGGGAGGACGAAGATGGACGAGGAGAGACGAACGAGACGAACTTGGGACAAAGAAGGCCAACGGATCAAATGGGAGGACTAAGATGGACGAACGAGACGAACTTTGCACAAAGAAGGCCAATGGATCAAATGGGAGGACGAAGATGGACGAACGAGACGAGCTTGGTCCAACTAAGGCCTACGGATCAAATGGGAGGACGAAGAGGGACGAACGAGACGAACTTGGTACAAAGAAGACCAACGGATCAAATGGGAGGACGAAGATGGACGAACGAGACGAATTTGGTCCAAACAAGGCCTACGGATCAAATGGGAAGACGAGGATGGACGAACGAGACGAACTTCGTCCAAGTAAAGCCAACGGATCAAATGGGAGGACGAAGAGGGACGAACGAGACGAACTTGGTACAAAGAAGGCCAACGGATCAAATGGGAGGACGAGGATGGACGAACGAGACGAACTTCGTCCAACTAAGGCCTACGGATCAAATGGGAGGACGAAGAGGGACGAACGTGACGAACTTGGTACAAAGAAGGCCAACGGATAAAATGGGAGGACGAAGATGGACGAACGAGACGAACTTGGTCCAAATAAGGCCTACGGATCAAATGGGAGGACGAAGATGGACGAACGAGACGAACTTGGTACAAAGAAGGCCAACGGATCAAATTGGAGGACGAAGATGGACGAACGAGATGAACTTGGTCCAACTAAGGCCTACGGATCAAATGGGAGGACGAAGAGGGACGAACGAGACGAACTTGGTACAAAGAAGGCCAACGGATCAAATGGGAGGACGAAGATGGACGAACGAGACGAACATGGGACAAAGAAGGCCAGCGGATCAAATGGGAGGACGAAGATGGACGAAGGAGACGAACTTTGCACAAAGAAGGCCAACGGATCAAACGGGAGGACGAAGATGGACGAACGAGTCGAACTTGGTCGAACTAAGGCCTACGGATCAAATGGGAGGACGAAGAGGGACGAACGAGACGAACATGGTACAAAGAAGGCCAACGGATCAAATGGGAGGACGAAGATGGACGAACGAGACGAATTTGGTCCAAATAAGGCCTACAGATCAAATGGGAGGACGAGGATGGACGAACGAGACGAACTTCGTCCAACTAAGGCCTACGGATCAAATGGGAGGACGAAGAGGGACGAACGTGACGAACTTGGTACAAAGAAGGCCAACGGATCAAATGGGAGGACGAAGATGGACGAACGAGACGAACTTGGTCCAAATATGGCCTACGGATCAAATGGGAGGACGAAGATGGACGAACGAGACGAACTTGGTACAAAGAAGGCCAACGAATCAAATTGGAGGACGAAGATGGACGAACGAGACGAACTTGGCCCAACTAAGGCCTACGGATCAAATGGGAGGACGAAGAGGGACGAACGAGACGAAATTTGTACAAAGAAGGCCAACGGATCAAATGGGAGGACGAAGATGGACGAACGAGACGAACTTGGGACAAAGAAGGCCAGCGGATCAAATGGGAGGACGAAGATGGACGAAGGAGACGAACTTTGCACAAAGAAGGCCAACGGATCAAATGGGAGGACGAAGATGGACGAACGAGACGAACTTGGTCCAACTAAGGCCTACGGATCAAATGGCAGGACGAAGAGGGACGAACGAGACGAACTTGGTACAAAGAAGGCCAACGGATCAAATGGGAGGACGAAGATGGACGAACGAGACGAACTTTGTCCAAAGAAGGCCTACGTATCAAATGGGAGGAGGAAGATGGACGAAATAGACGAACTTGGTCCAAATAAGGCCTACGGATCAAATGGGAGGACGAAGATGGACGAACGAGACGAACTTGGTCCAACTAAGGCCTACGGATCAAATGGGAGGACGAAGAGGGACGAACAAGACGAACTTGGTACAAAGAAGGCCAACGGATCAAATGGGAGGACGAAGATGGACGAACGAGACGAACTTGGTCCAACTAAGGCCTACGGATCAAATGGGAGGACGAAGAGGGACGAACGAGACGAACTTGATACAAAGAAGGCCAACGGATCAAATGGGAGGACGAAGATGGACGAACGAGACGAATTTGGCCCAAATAAGGCCAACGGATCAAATGGGAGGACGAAGATGGACGAACGAGACGAACTTGGTCCAAATAAAGCCTACGGATCAAATGGGAGGACGAAGATGGACGAACGTGACGAACTTTTTCCAAAGAAGGCCAATGGATCAAATGGGAGGACGAAGATGGACGAACGAGACGAACTTTGTCCAAAGAAGGCCTACGGATCAAATGGAAGGACGAAGATGGACGAACGAGACGAACTTGGTCCAACTAAGGCCAAATAAGGCCTACGGATCAAATGGGAGGACGAAGAGGGATGAACGAGACGAACTTGGTACAAAGAAGGCCAACGGATCAAATGGGAGGACGAAGATGGACGAACGAGACGAACTTTGCACAAAGAAGGCCAACGGATCAAATGGGAGGACGAAGATGGACGAACGAGACGAACTTTGTCCAAAGAAGGCCTACGGATCAAATGGGATGGACGAACGAGACGAACTTGGTCCAACTAAGGCCTACGGATCAAATGGGAGGACGAAGAGGGACGAACGAGACGAACTTGGTACAAAGAAGGCCAACGGATCAAATGGGAGGACGAAGATGGACGAACGAGACGAATTTGGTCCAAATAAGGCCTACGGATCAAATGGGAGGACGAGGATGGACGAACGAGACGAACTTCGTCCAACTAAGGCCTACGGATCAAATGGGAGGACGAAGAGGGACGAACGTGACGAACTTGGTACAAAGAGGGCCAACGGATCAAATGGGAGGACGAAGATGGACGAACGAGACGAACTTGGTCCAAATAAGGCCTACGGATCAAATGGGAGGACGAAGAGGGACGAACGTGACGAACTTGGTACAAAGAGGGCCAACGGATCAAATGGGAGGACGAAGATGGACGAACGAGACGAACTTGGTCCAAATAAGGCCTACGGATCAAATGGGAGGACGAAGATGGACGAACGTGACGAACTTTGTCCAAAGAAGGCCAACGGATCAAATGGGAGGACGAAGATGGACGGATGAGACGAACTTTATCCAAAGAAGGCCTACGGATCAAATGGGAGGACGAAGATGGACGAAGAGGGACGAACGAGACGAACTTGGGACAAAGAAGGCCAACGGATCAAATGGGAGGACGAAGATGGACGAACGAGACGAACTTTGCACAAAGAAGGCCAACGGATCAAATGGGAGGACGAAGATGGACGAACGAGACGAGCTTGGTCCAACTAAGGCCTACGGATCAAATGGGAGGACGAAGAGGGACGAACGAGACGAACTTGGTACAAAGAAGACCAACGGATCAAATGGGAGGACGAAGATGGACGAACGAGACGAATTTGGTCCAAACAAGGCCTACGGATCAAATGGGAAGACGAGGATGGACGAACGAGACGAACTTCGTCCAAGTAAAGCCAACGGATCAAATGGGAGGACGAAGAGGGACGAACGAGACGAACTTGGTACAAAGAAGGCCAACGGATCAAATGGGAGGACGAAGATGGAAGAACGAGACGAACTTGGTCCAACTAAGGCCTACGGATCAAATGGGAGGACGAAGAGGGACGAACGAGACGAACTTGGTACAAAGAAGGCCAACGGATCAAATGGGAGGACGAAGATGGACGAACGTGACGAACTTTGTCCAAAGAAGGCCAACGGATCAAATGGGAGGACGAAGATGGACGGATGAGACGAACTTTATCCAAAGAAGGCCTACGGATCAAATGGGAGGACGAAGATGGACGAAGAGAGACGAACGAGACGAACTTGGGACAAAGAAGGCCAACGGATCAAATGGGAGGACGAAGATGGACGAACGAGACGAACTTTGCACAAAGAAGGCCAACGGATCAAATGGGAGGACGAAGATGGACGAACGAGACGAGCTTGGTCCAACTAAGGCCTACGGATCAAATGGGAGGACGAAGAGGGACGAACGAGACGAACTTGGTACAAAGAAGACCAACGGATCAAATGGGAGGACGAAGATGGACGAACGAGACGAATTTGGTCCAAACAAGGCCTACGGATCAAATGGGAAGACGAGGATGGACGAACGAGACGAACTTCGTCCAAGTAAAGCCAACGGATCAAATGGGAGGACGAAGAGGGACGAACGAGACGAACTTGGTACAAAGAAGGCCAACGGATCAAATGGGAGGACGAGGATGGACGAACGAGACGAACTTCGTCCAACTAAGGCCTACGGATCAAATGGGAGGACGAAGAGGGACGAACGTGACGAACTTGGTACAAAGAAGGCCAACGGATAAAATGGGAGGACGAAGATGGACGAACGAGACGAACTTGGTCCAAATAAGGCCTACGGATCAAATGGGAGGACGAAGATGGACGAACGAGACGAACTTGGTACAAAGAAGGCCAACGGATCAAATTGGAGGACGAAGATGGACGAACGAGATGAACTTGGTCCAACTAAGGCCTACGGATCAAATGGGAGGACGAAGAGGGACGAACGAGACGAACTTGGTACAAAGAAGGCCAACGGATCAAATGGGAGGACGAATATGGACGAACGAGACGAACATGGGACAAAGAAGGCCAGCGGATCAAATGGGAGGACGAAGATGGACGAAGGAGACGAACTTTGCACAAAGAAGGCCAACGGATCAAACGGGAGGACGAAGATGGACGAACGAGTCGAACTTGGTCGAACTAAGGCCTACGGATCAAATGGGAGGACGAAGAGGGACGAACGAGACGAACATGGTACAAAGAAGGCCAACGGATCAAATGGGAGGACGAAGATGGACGAACGAGACGAATTTGGTCCAAATAAGGCCTACAGATCAAATGGGAGGACGAGGATGGACGAACGAGACGAACTTCGTCCAACTAAGGCCTACGGATCAAATGGGAGGACGAAGAGGGACGAACGTGACGAACTTGGTACAAAGAAGGCCAACGGATCAAATGGGAGGACGAAGATGGACGAACGAGACGAACTTGGTCCAAATAAGGCCTACGGATCAAATGGGAGGACGAAGATGGACGAACGAGACGAACTTGGTACAAAGAAGGCCAACGAATCAAATTGGAGGACGAAGATGGACGAACGAGACGAACTTGGCCCAACTAAGGCCTACGGATCAAATGGGAGGACGAAGAGGGACGAACGAGACGAAATTTGTACAAAGAAGGCCAACGGATCAAATGGGAGGACGAAGATGGACGAACGAGACGAACTTGGGACAAAGAAGGCCAGCGGATCAAATGGGAGGACGAAGATGGACGAAGGAGACGAACTTTGCACAAAGAAGGCCAACGGATCAAATGGGAGGACGAAGATGGACGAACGAGACGAACTTGGTCCAACTAAGGCCTACGGATCAAATGGCAGGACGAAGAGGGACGAACGAGACGAACTTGGTACAAAGAAGGCCAACGGATCAAATGGGAGGACGAAGATGGACGAACGAGACGAACTTTGTCCAAAGAAGGCCTACGTATCAAATGGGAGGAGGAAGATGGACGAAATAGACGAACTTGGTCCAAATAAGGCCTACGGATCAAATGGGAGGACGAAGATGGACGAACGAGACGAACTTTGTCCAAAGAAGGCCTACGTATCAAATGGGAGGAGGAAGATGGACGAAATAGACGAACTTGGTCCAAATAAGGCCTACGGATCAAATGGGAGGACGAAGATGGACGAACGAGACGAACTTGGTCCAACTAAGGCCTACGGATCAAATGGGAGGACGAAGAGGGACGAACGAGACGAACTTGGTACAAAGAAGGCCAACGGATCAAATGGGAGGACGAAGATGGACGAACGAGACGAACTTGGTCCAACTAAGGCCTACGGATCAAATGGGAGGACGAAGAGGGACGAACGAGACGAACTTGATACAAAGAAGGCCAACGGATCAAATGGGAGGACGAAGATGGACGAACGAGACGAATTTGGCCCAAATAAGGCCAACGGATCAAATGGGAGGACGAAGATGGACGAACGAGACGAACTTGGTCCAAATAAAGCCTACGGATCAAATGGGAGGACGAAGATGGACGAACGTGACGAACTTTTTCCAAAGAAGGCCAATGGATCAAATGGGAGGACGAAGATGGACGAACGAGACGAACTTTGTCCAAAGAAGGCCTACGGATCAAATGGAAGGATGAAGATGGACGAACGAGACGAACTTGGTCCAACTAAGGCCAAATAAGGCCTACGGATCAAATGGGAGGACGAAGAGGGATGAACGAGACGAACTTGGTACAAAGAAGGCCAACGGATCAAATGGGAGGACGAAGATGGACGAACGAGACGAACTTTGCACAAAGAAGGCCAACGGATCAAATGGGAGGACGAAGATGGACGAACGAGACGAACTTTGTCCAAAGAAGGCCTACGGATCAAATGGGATGGACGAACGAGACGAACTTGGTCCAACTAAGGCCTACGGATCAAATGGGAGGACGAAGAGGGACGAACGAGACGAACTTGGTACAAAGAAGGCCAACGGATCAAATGGGAGGACGAAGATGGACGAACGAGACGAATTTGGTCCAAATAAGGCCTACGGATCAAATGGGAGGACGAGGATGGACGAACGAGACGAACTTCGTCCAACTAAGGCCTACGGATCAAATGGGAGGACGAAGAGGGACGAACGTGACGAACTTGGTACAAAGAGGGCCAACGGATCAAATGGGAGGACGAAGATGGACGAACGAGACGAACTTGGTCCAAATAAGGCCTACGGATCAAATGGGAGGACGAAGAGGGACGAACGTGACGAACTTGGTACAAAGAGGGCCAACGGATCAAATGGGAGGACGAAGATGGACGAACGAGACGAACTTGGTCCAAATAAGGCCTACGGATCAAATGGGAGGACGAAGATGGACGAACGTGACGAACTTTGTCCAAAGAAGGCCAACGGATCAAATGGGAGGACGAAGATGGACGGATGAGACGAACTTTATCCAAAGAAGGCCTACGGATCAAATGGGAGGACGAAGATGGACGAAGAGGGACGAACGAGACGAACTTGGGACAAAGAAGGCCAACGGATCAAATGGGAGGACGAAGATGGACGAACGAGACGAACTTTGCACAAAGAAGGCCAACGGATCAAATGGGAGGACGAAGATGGACGAACGAGACGAGCTTGGTCCAACTAAGGCCTACGGATCAAATGGGAGGACGAAGAGGGACGAACGAGACGAACTTGGTACAAAGAAGACCAACGGATCAAATGGGAGGACGAAGATGGACGAACGAGACGAATTTGGTCCAAACAAGGCCTACGGATCAAATGGGAAGACGAGGATGGACGAACGAGACGAACTTCGTCCAAGTAAAGCCAACGGATCAAATGGGAGGACGAAGAGGGACGAACGAGACGAACTTGGTACAAAGAAGGCCAACGGATCAAATGGGAGGACGAAGATGGAAGAACGAGACGAACTTGGTCCAACTAAGGCCTACGGATCAAATGGGAGGACGAAGAGGGACGAACGAGACGAACTTGGTACAAAGAAGGCCAACGGATCAAATGGGAGGACGAAGATGGACGAACGAGACAAATTTGGTCCAAATAAGGCCTACAGATCAAATGGGAGGACGAGGATGGACGAACGAGACGAACTTCGTCCAACTAAGGCCTACGGATCAAATGGGAGGACGAAGAGGAACGAACGTGACGAGCTTGGTACAAAGAAGGCCAACGGATAAAATGGGAGGACGAAGATGGACGAACGAGACGAACTTGGTCCAAATAAGGCCTACGGATCAAATGGGAGGACGAAGATGGACGAACGAGACGAACTTGGTACAAAGAAGGCCAACGGATCAAATTGGAGGACGAAGATGGACGAACGAGACGAATTTGGTCCAAATAAGGCCTACAGATCAAATGGGAGGACGAGGATGGACGAACGAGACGAACTTCGTCCAACTAAGGCCTACGGCTCAAATGGGAGGACGAAGAGGGACGAACGTGACGAACTTGGTACAAAGAAGGCCAACGGATCAAATGGGAGGACGAAGATGGACGAACGAGACGAACTTGGTCCAAATAAGGCCTACGGATCAAATGGGAGGACGAAGATGGACGAACGAGACGAACCTGGTACAAAGAAGGCCAACGGATCAAATTGGAGGACGAAGATGGACGAACGAGACGAACTTGGTCCAACTAAGGCCTACGGATCAAATGGGAGGACGAAGAGGGACGAACGAGACGAACTTGGTACAAAGAAGGCCAACGGATCAAATGGGAGGACGAAGATGGACGAACGAGACGAACTTGGGACAAAGAAGGCCAGCGGATCAAATGGGAGGACGAAGATGGACAAAGGAGATGAACTTTGCACAAAGAAGGCCAACGGATCAAATGGGAGGACGAAGATGGACGAACGAGACGAACTTGGTCCAACTAAGGCCTACGGATCAAATAGGAGGACGAAGAGGGACGAACGAGACGAACTTGGTACAAAGAAGGCCAACGGATCAAATGGGAGGACGAAGATGGACGAACGAGACGAACTTGGTCCAACTAAGGCCTACGGATCAAATGGGAGGACGAAGATGGACGAACGTGACGAACTTTTTCCAAAGAAGGCCAACGGATCAAATGGGAGGACGAAGATGGACGAACGAGACGAACTTTGTCCAAAGAAGGCCTACGGATCAAATGGAAGGACGAAGATGGACGAACGAGACGAACTTGGTCCAACTAAGGCCAAATAAGGCCTACGGATCAAATGGGAGGACGAAGAGGGACGAACGAGACGAACTTGGTACAAAGAAGGCCAACGGATCAAATGGGAGGACGAAGATGGACGAACGAGACGAACTTTGCACAAAGAAGGCCAACGGATCAAACGGGAGGACGAAGATGGACGAACGAGACGAACTTGGTCCAACTAAGGCCTACGGATCAAATGGGAGGACGAAGAGGGACGAACGAGACGAACTTGGTACAAAGAAGGCCAACGGATCAAATGGGAGGACGAAGATGGACGAACGAGACGAACTTGGTCCAACTAAGGCCTACGGATCAAATGGGAGGACGAAGAGGGACGAACGAGACGAACTTGGTACAAAGAAGGCCAACGGATCAAATGGGAGGACGAAGATGGATGAACGAGACGAATTTGGTCCAAATAAGGCCTACGGATCAAATGGGAGGACGAGGATGGACGAACGAGACGAACTTCGTCCAACTAAGGCCTACGGATCAAATGGGAGGACGAAGAGGGACGAACGTGACGAACTTGGTACAAAGAGGGCCAACGGATCAAATGGGAGGACGAAGATGGACGAACGAGACGAACTTGGTGCAAATAAGGCCTACGGATCAAATGGGAGGACGAAGATGGACGAACGTGACGAACTTTATCCAAAGAAGGCCTACGGATCAAATGGGAGGACGAAGATGGACGAAGAGGGACGAACGAGACGAACTTGGGACAAAGAAGGCCAACGGATCAAATGGGAGGACGAAGATGGACGAACGAGACGAACTTTGCACAAAGAAGGCCAACGGATCAAATGGGAGGACGAAGATGGACGAACGAGACGAGCTTGGTCCAACTAAGGCCTACGGATCAAATGGGAGGACGAAGAGGGTCGAACGAGACGAACTTGGTACAAAGAAGACCAACGGATCAAATGGGAGGACGAAGATGGACAAACGAGACGAATTTGGTCCAAACAAGGCCTACGGATCAAATGGGAAGACGAGGATGGACGAACGAGACGAACTTCGTCCAAGTAAAGCCAACGGATCAAATGGGAGGACGAAGAGGGACGAACGAGACGAACTTGGTACAAAGAAGGCCAACGGATCAAATGGGAGGACGAAGATCGACGAACGAGACGAACTTGGTCCAACTAAGGCCTACGGATCAAATGGGAGTACGAAGAGGGACGAACGAGACGAACTTGGTACAAAGAAGGCCAACGGATCAAATGGGAGGACGAAGATGGACGAACGAGACGAACTTTGTCCAAAGAAGGCCTACGTATCAAATGGGAGGACGAAGATGGACGAACGAGACGAACTTTGCACAAAGAAGGCCAACGATTCAAATGGGAGGACGAAGATGGACGAACGAGACGAACTTGGTCCAACTAAGGCCTACGGATCAAATGGGAGGACGAAGAGGGACGAACGAGACGAACTTGGTACAAAGAAGGCCAACGGATCAAATGGGAGGACGAAGATGGACGAACGAGACGAACTTGGGACAAAGAAGGCCAGCGGATCAAATGGGAGGACGAAGATGGACGAAGGAGACGAACTTTCCACAAAGAAGGCCAACGGATCAAATGGGAGGACGAAGATGGACGAACGAGACGAACTTGGTCCAACTAAAGCCTACGGATCAAATGGGAGGACGAAGAGGGATGAACGAGACGAACTTGGTACAAAGAAGGCCAACGGATCAAACGGGAGGACGAAGATCGACGAACGAGACGAACTTGGTCCAACTAAGGCCTACGGATCAAATGGGAGGACGAAGAGGGACGAACGAGACGAACTTGGTACAAAGAAGGCCAACGGATCAAATGGGAGGACGAAGATCGACGAACGAGACGAACTTGGTCCAACTAAGGCCTACGGATCAAATGGGAGGACGAAGAGGGACGAACGAGACGAACTTGGTACAAAGAAGGCCAACGGCTCAAATGGGAGGACGAAGATGGACGAACGAGATGAACTTTGTCCAAAGAAGGCTTACGTATCAAATGGGAGGAGGAAGATGGACGAACGAGACGAACTTGGTCCAAATAAGGCCTACGGATCAAATGGGAGGACGAAGATGGACGAACGTGACGAACTTTTTCCAAAGAAGGCCAACGGATCAAATGGGAGGACGAAGATGGACGAACGAGACGAACTTTGTCCAAAGAAGGCCTACGGATCAAATGGAAGGACGAAGATGGACGAACGAGACGAACTTGGTCCAACTAAGGCCAAATAAGGCCTACAGATCAAATGGGAGGACGAAGAGGGACGAACGAGACGAACTTGGTACAAAGAAGGCCAACGGATCAAATGGGAGGACGAAGAGGGACGAACGAGACGAACTTGGTACAAAGAAGGACAACGGATCAAATGGGAGGACGAAGATGGACGAACGAGACGAACTTGGGACAAAGAAGGCCAGCGGATCAAATGGGAGGACGAAGATGGACGAAGGAGACGAACTTTCCACAAAGAAGGCCAACGGATCAAATGGGAGGACGAAGATGGACGAACGAGACGAACTTGGTCCAACTAAGGCCTACGGATCAAATGGGAGGACGAAGAGGGACGAACGAGACGAACTTGGTACAAAGAAGGTCAACAGATCAAATGGGAGGACGAAGATGGACGAACGAGACGAATTTGGTCCAAATAAGGCCTACGGATCAAATGGGAGGACGAGGATGGACGAACGAGACGAACTTCGTCCAACTAAGGCCTACGGATCAAATGGGAGGACGAAGAGGGACGAACGTGACGAACTTGGTACAAAGAGGGCCAACGGATCAAATGGAAGGACGAAGATGGACGAACGAGACGAACTTGGTCCAAATAAGGCCTACGGATCAAATGGGAGGACGAAGATGGACGAACGTGACGAACTTTGTCCAAAGAAGGCCAACGGATCAAATGGGAGGACGAAGATGGACGAAGAGGGACGAACGTGACGAACTTGGGACAAAGAAGGCCAACGGATCAAATGGGAGGACGAAGATGGACGAACGAGACGAACTTTGCACAAAGAAGGCCAACGATTCAAATGGGAGGACGAAGATGGACGAACGAGACGAACTTGGTCCAACTAAGGCCTACGGATCAAATGGGAGGACGAAGAGGGACGAACGAGACGAACTTGGTACAAAGAAGACCAACGGATCAAATGGGAGGACGAAGAGGGACGAACGAGACGAATTTGGTCCAAACAAGGCCTACGGATCAAATGGGAAGACGAGGATGGACGAACGAGACGAATTTCGTCCAAGTAAAGCCAACGGATCAAATGGGAGGACGAAGAGGGACGAACGAGACGAACTTGGTACAAAGAAGGCAACCGGATCAAATGGGAGGACGAAGATGGACGAAGAGGGACGAACGAGACGAACTTGGGACAAAGAAGGCCAACGGATCAAATGGGAGGACGAAGATGGACGAACGAGACGAACTTTGCACAAAGAAGGCCAACGATTCAAATGGGAGGACGAAGATGGACGAACGAGACGAACTTGGTCCAACTAAGGCCTACGGATCAAATGGGAGGACGAAGAGGGACGAACGAGACGAACTTGGTTCAAAGAAGACCAACGGATCAAATGGGAGGACGAAGATGGACAAACGAGACGAATTTGGTCCAAACAAGGCCTACGGATCAAATGGGAAGACGAGGATGGACGAACGAGACGAACTTCGTCCAAGTAAAGCCAACGGATCAAATGGGAGGACGAAGAGGGACGAACGAGACGAATTTGGTACAAAGAAGGCCAACGGATCAAATGGGAGGACGAAGATCGACGAACGAGACGAACTTGGTCCAACTAAGGCCTACGGATCAAATGGGAGTACGAAGAGGGACGAACGAGACGAACTTGGTACAAAGAAGGCCAACGGATCAAATGGGAGGACGAAGATGGACGAACGAGACGAACTTTGTCCAAAGAAGGCCTACGTATCAAATGGGAGGATGAAGATGGACGAACGAGACGAACTTGGTTGAAATAAGGCCTACGGATCAAATGGGAGGACGAAGAGGGAGGAACGAGACGAACTTGGTACAAAGAAGGCCAACGGATCAAATGGGAGGACGAAGATGGACGAACGAGACGAACTTGGTCCAACTAAGGCCTACGGATCAAATGGGAGGACGAAGAGGGACCAACGAGACGAACTTGGTACAAAGAAGGCCAACGGATCAAATGGGAGGACGAAGATGGACGAACGAGACGAACTTTCCACAAAGAAGGCCAACGGATCAAATGGGAGGACGAAGATGGACGAACGAGACGAACTTGGTCCAACTAAGGCCTACGGATCAAATGGGAGGACGAAGAGGGACGAACGAGACGAACTTGGTACAAAGAAGGTCAACAGATCAAATGGGAGGACGAAGATGGACGAACGAGACGAATTTGGTCCAAATAAGGCCTACGGATCAAATGGGAGGACGAGGATGGACGAACGAGACGAACTTCATCCAACTAAGGCCTACGGATCAAATGGGAGGACGAAGAGGGACGAACGTGACGAACTTGGTACAAAGAGGGCCAACGGATCAAATGGAAGGACGAAGATGGACGAACGAGACGAACTTGGTCCAAATAAGGCCTACGGATCAAATGGGAGGACGAAGATGGACGAACGTGACGAACTTTGTCCAAAGAAGGCCAACGGATCAAATGGGAGGACGAAGATGGACGAAGAGGGACGAACGTGACGAACTTGGGACAAAGAAGGCCAACGGATCAAATGGGAGGACGAAGATGGACGAACGAGACGAACTTGGTCCAACTAAGGCCTACGGATCAAATGGGAGGACGAAGAGGGACGAACGAGACGAACTTGGTACAAAGAAGACCAACGGATCAAATGGGAGGACGAAGATGGACAAACGAGACGAATTTGGTCCAAACAAGGCCTACGGATCAAATGGGAAGACGAGGATGGACGAACGAGACGAACTTCGTCCAAGTAAAGCCAACGGATCAAATGGGAGGACGAAGAGGGACGAACGAGACGAACTTGGTACAAAGAAGGCCAACGGATCAAATGGGAGGACGAAGATCGACGAACGAGACGAACTTGGTCCAACTAAGGCCTACGGATCAAATGGGAGTACGAAGAGGGACGAACGAGACGAACTTGGTACAAAGAAGGCCAACGGATCAAATGGGAGGACGAAGATGGACGAACGAGACGAACTTTGTCCAAAGAAGGCCTACGTATCAAATGGGAGGATGAAGATGGACGAACGAGACGAACTTGGTTGAAATAAGGCCTACGGATCAAATGGGAGGACGAAGAGGGACGAACGAGACGAACTTGGTACAAAGAAGGCCAACGGATCAAATGGGAGGACGAAGATGGACGAACGAGACGAACTTGGTCCAACTAAGGCCTACGGATCAAATGGGAGGACGAAGAGGGACCAACGAGACGAACTTGGTACAAAGAAGGCCAACGGATCAAATGGGAGGACGAAGATGGACGAACGAGACGAACTTGGTCCAACTAAGGCCTACGGATCAAATGGGAGGACGAAGAGGGACGAATGAGACAAACTTGGTACAAAGAAGGCCAACGGATCAAATGGGAGGACGAAGATGGACGAACGAGACAAACTTGGTACAAAGAAGGCCAACGGATCAAATGGGAGGACGAAGATGGACGAACGAGACGAACTTGGTCCAACTAAGGCCTACGGATCAAATGGGAGGACGAAGAGGGACGAACGAGACGAACTTGGTACAAAGAAGGCCAACGGAGCAAATGGGAGGACGAAGATGGAAGAACGAGACGAACTTGGTCCAACTAAGGCCTACGGATCAAATGGGAGGACGAAGAGGGACGAACGAGACGAACTTGGTACAAAGAAGGCCAACGGATCAAATGGGAGGACGAAGATGGACGAACGAGACGAATTTCGTCCAAATAAGGCCTACAGAACAAATGGGAGGACGAGGATGGACGAACGAGACGAACTTCGTCCAACTAAGGCCTACGGATCAAATGGGAGGACGAAGAGGGACGAACGTGACGAACTTGGTACAAAGAAGGCCAACGGATCAAATGGGAGGACGAAGATGGACGAAGATGGACGAACGAGACGAACTTGGTCCAAATAAGGCCTACGGATCAAATGGGAGGACGAAGATGGACGAACGAGACGAACTTGGTACAAAGAAGGCCTACGGATCAAATGGGAGGACAAAGATGGACGAACGAGACGAACTTTGCACAAAGAAGGCCAACGATTCAAATGGGAGGACGAAGATGGACGAACGAGACGAACTTGGTCCAACTAAGGCCTACGGATCAAATGGGAGGACGAAGAGGGACCAACGAGACGAACTTGGTACAAAGAAGGCCAACGGATCAAATGGGAGGACGAAGATGGACGAACGAGACGAACTTGGGACAAAGAAGGCCAGCGGATCAAATGGGAGGACGAAGATGGACGAAGGAGACGAACTTTCCACAAAGAAGGCCAACGGATCAAATGGGAGGACGAAGATGGACGAACGAGACGAACTTGGTCCAACTAAAGCCTACGGATCAAATGGAAGGACGAAGAGGGATGAACGAGACGAACTTGGTACAAAGAAGGCCAACGGATCAAATGGGAGGACGAAGATCGACGAACGAGACGAACTTGGTCCAACTAAGGCCTACGGATCAAATGGGAGGACGAAGAGGGACGAACGAGACGAACTTGGTACAAAGAAGGCCAACGGATCAAATGGGAGGACGAAGATCGACGAACGAGACGAACTTGGTCCAAATAAGGCCTACGGATCAAATGGGAGGACGAAGATGGACGAACGTGACGAACTTTGTCCAAAGAAGGCCAACGGATCAAATGGGAGGACGAAGATGGACGAAGAGGGACGAACGAGACGAACTTGGGACAAAGAAGGCCAACGGATCAAATGGGAGGACGAAGATGGACGAACGAGACGAACTTTGCACAAAGAAGGCCAACGATTCAAATGGGAGGACGAAGATGGACGAACGAGACGAACTTGGTCCAACTAAGGCCTACGGATCAAATGGGAGGACGAAGAGGGACGAACGAGACGAACTTGGTACAAAGAAGACCAACGGATCAAATGGGAGGACGAAGAGGGACGAACGAGACCAATTTGGTCCAAACAAGGCCTACGGATCAAATGGGAAGACGAGGATGGACGAACGAGACGAATTTCGTCCAAGTAAAGCCAACGGATCAAATGGGAGGACGAAGAGGGACGAACGAGACGAACTTGGTACAAAGAAGGCAACCGGATCAAATGGGAGGACGAAGATGGACGAAGAGGGACGAACGAGACGAACTTGGGACAAAGAAGGCCAACGGATCAAATGGGAGGACGAAGATGGACGAACGAGACGAACTTTGCACAAAGAAGGCCAACGATTCAAATGGGAGGACGAAGATGGACGAACGAGACGAACTTGGTCCAACTAAGGCCTACGGATCAAATGGGAGGACGAAGAGGGACGAACGAGACGAACTTGGTACAAAGAAGACCAACGGATCAAATGGGAGGACGAAGATGGACAAACGAGACGAATTTGGTCCAAACAAGGCCTACGGATCAAATGGGAAGACGAGGATGGACGAACGAGACGAACTTCGTCCAAGTAAAGCCAACGGATCAAATGGGAGGACGAAGAGGGACGAACGAGACGAACTTGGTACAAAGAAGGCCAACGGATCAAATGGGAGGACGAAGATGGACGAACGAGACGAACTTTGCACAAAGAAGGCCAACGATTCAAATGGGAGGACGAAGATGGACGAACGAGACGAACTTGGTCCAACTAAGGCCTACGGATCAAATGGGAGGACGAAGAGGGACGAACGAGACGAACTTGGTACAAAGAAGACCAACGGATCAAATGGGAGGACGAAGATGGACAAACGAGACGAATTTGGTCCAAACAAGGCCTACGGATCAAATGGGAAGACGAGGATGGACGAACGAGACGAACTTCGTCCAAGTAAAGCCAACGGATCAAATGGGAGGACGAAGAGGGACGAACGAGACGAATTTGGTACAAAGAAGGCCAACGGATCAAATGGGAGGACGAAGATCGACGAACGAGACGAACTTGGTCCAACTAAGGCCTACGGATCAAATGGGAGTACGAAGAGGGACGAACGAGACGAACTTGGTACAAAGAAGGCCAACGGATCAAATGGGAGGACGAAGATGGACGAACGAGACGAACTTTGTCCAAAGAAGGCCTACGTATCAAATGGGAGGATGAAGATGGACGAACGAGACGAACTTGGTTGAAATAAGGCCTACGGATCAA
This sequence comes from Glycyrrhiza uralensis, assembly GCA_030159175.1. Classification (NCBI taxonomy): domain Eukaryota; kingdom Viridiplantae; phylum Streptophyta; class Magnoliopsida; order Fabales; family Fabaceae; genus Glycyrrhiza; species Glycyrrhiza uralensis. The sequence goes on along the minus strand of BRZY01000011.1, from coordinate 3,278,857 downwards.
ATGGGAGGACGAAGAGGGAGGAACGAGACGAACTTGGTACAAAGAAGGCCAACGGATCAAATGGGAGGACGAAGATGGACGAACGAGACGAACTTGGTCCAACTAAGGCCTACGGATCAAATGGGAGGACGAAGAGGGACCAACGAGACGAACTTGGTACAAAGAAGGCCAACGGATCAAATGGGAGGACGAAGATGGACGAACGAGACGAACTTTCCACAAAGAAGGCCAACGGATCAAATGGGAGGACGAAGATGGACGAACGAGACGAACTTGGTCCAACTAAGGCCTACGGATCAAATGGGAGGACGAAGAGGGACGAACGAGACGAACTTGGTACAAAGAAGGTCAACAGATCAAATGGGAGGACGAAGATGGACGAACGAGACGAATTTGGTCCAAATAAGGCCTACGGATCAAATGGGAGGACGAGGATGGACGAACGAGACGAACTTCATCCAACTAAGGCCTACGGATCAAATGGGAGGACGAAGAGGGACGAACGTGACGAACTTGGTACAAAGAGGGCCAACGGATCAAATGGAAGGACGAAGATGGACGAACGAGACGAACTTGGTCCAAATAAGGCCTACGGATCAAATGGGAGGACGAAGATGGACGAACGTGACGAACTTTGTCCAAAGAAGGCCAACGGATCAAATGGGAGGACGAAGATGGACGAAGAGGGACGAACGTGACGAACTTGGGACAAAGAAGGCCAACGGATCAAATGGGAGGACGAAGATGGACGAACGAGACGAACTTTGCACAAAGAAGGCCAACGATTCAAATGGGAGGACGAAGATGGACGAACGAGACGAACTTGGTCCAACTAAGGCCTACGGATCAAATGGGAGGACGAAGAGGGACGAACGAGACGAACTTGGTACAAAGAAGACCAACGGATCAAATGGGAGGACGAAGATGGACAAACGAGACGAATTTGGTCCAAACAAGGCCTACGGATCAAATGGGAAGACGAGGATGGACGAACGAGACGAACTTCGTCCAAGTAAAGCCAACGGATCAAATGGGAGGACGAAGAGGGACGAACGAGACGAACTTGGTACAAAGAAGGCCAACGGATCAAATGGGAGGACGAAGATCGACGAACGAGACGAACTTGGTCCAACTAAGGCCTACGGATCAAATGGGAGTACGAAGAGGGACGAACGAGACGAACTTGGTACAAAGAAGGCCAACGGATCAAATGGGAGGACGAAGATGGACGAACGAGACGAACTTTGTCCAAAGAAGGCCTACGTATCAAATGGGAGGATGAAGATGGACGAACGAGACGAACTTGGTTGAAATAAGGCCTACGGATCAAATGGGAGGACGAAGAGGGACGAACGAGACGAACTTGGTACAAAGAAGGCCAACGGATCAAATGGGAGGACGAAGATGGACGAACGAGACGAACTTGGTCCAACTAAGGCCTACGGATCAAATGGGAGGACGAAGAGGGACCAACGAGACGAACTTGGTACAAAGAAGGCCAACGGATCAAATGGGAGGACGAAGATGGACGAACGAGACGAACTTGGTCCAACTAAGGCCTACGGATCAAATGGGAGGACGAAGAGGGACGAATGAGACAAACTTGGTACAAAGAAGGCCAACGGATCAAATGGGAGGACGAAGATGGACGAACGAGACAAACTTGGTACAAAGAAGGCCAACGGATCAAATGGGAGGACGAAGATGGACGAACGAGACGAACTTGGTCCAACTAAGGCCTACGGATCAAATGGGAGGACGAAGAGGGACGAACGAGACGAACTTGGTACAAAGAAGGCCAACGGAGCAAATGGGAGGACGAAGATGGAAGAACGAGACGAACTTGGTCCAACTAAGGCCTACGGATCAAATGGGAGGACGAAGAGGGACGAACGAGACGAACTTGGTACAAAGAAGGCCAACGGATCAAATGGGAGGACGAAGATGGACGAACGAGACGAATTTCGTCCAAATAAGGCCTACAGAACAAATGGGAGGACGAGGATGGACGAACGAGACGAACTTCGTCCAACTAAGGCCTACGGATCAAATGGGAGGACGAAGAGGGACGAACGTGACGAACTTGGTACAAAGAAGGCCAACGGATCAAATGGGAGGACGAAGATGGACGAAGATGGACGAACGAGACGAACTTGGTCCAAATAAGGCCTACGGATCAAATGGGAGGACGAAGATGGACGAACGAGACGAACTTGGTACAAAGAAGGCCTACGGATCAAATGGGAGGACGAAGATGGACGAACGAGACGAACTTTGCACAAAGAAGGCCAACGATTCAAATGGGAGGACGAAGATGGACGAACGAGACGAACTTGGTCCAACTAAGGCCTACGGATCAAATGGGAGGACGAAGAGGGACGAACGAGACGAACTTGGTACAAAGAAGGCCAACGGATCAAATGGGAGGACGAAGATGGACGAACGAGACGAACTTGGGACAAAGAAGGCCAGCGGATCAAATGGGAGGACGAAGATGGACGAAGGAGACGAACTTTCCACAAAGAAGGCCAACGGATCAAATGGGAGGACGAAGATGGACGAACGAGACGAACTTGCTCCAACTAAAGCCTACGGATCAAATGGAAGGACGAAGAGGGATGAACGAGACGAACTTGGTACAAAGAAGGCCAACGGATCAAATGGGAGGACGAAGATCGACGAACGAGACGAACTTGGTCCAACTAAGGCCTACGGATCAAATGGGAGGACGAAGAGGGACGAACGAGACGAACTTGGTACAAAGAAGGCCAACGGATCAAATGGGAGGACGAAGATCGACGAACGAGACGAACTTGGTCCAAATAAGGCCTACGGATCAAATGGGAGGACGAAGATGGACGAACGTGACGAACTTTGTCCAAAGAAGGCCAACGGATCAAATGGGAGGACGAAGATGGACGAAGAGGGACGAACGAGACGAACTTGGGACAAAGAAGGCCAACGGATCAAATGGGAGGACGAAGATGGACGAACGAGACGAACTTTGCACAAAGAAGGCCAACGATTCAAATGGGAGGACGAAGATGGACGAACGAGACGAACTTGGTCCAACTAAGGCCTACGGATCAAATGGGAGGACGAAGAGGGACGAACGAGACGAACTTGGTACAAAGAAGACCAACGGATCAAATGGGAGGACGAAGAGGGACGAACGAGACCAATTTGGTCCAAACAAGGCCTACGGATCAAATGGGAAGACGAGGATGGACGAACGAGACGAATTTCGTCCAAGTAAAGCCAACGGATCAAATGGGAGGACGAAGAGGGACGAACGAGACGAACTTGGTACAAAGAAGGCAACCGGATCAAATGGGGAGGACGAAGATGGACGAAGAGGGACGAACGAGACGAACTTGGGACAAAGAAGGCCAACGGATCAAATGGGAGGACGAAGATGGACGAACGAGACGAACTTTGCACAAAGAAGGCCAACGATTCAAATGGGAGGACGAAGATGGACGAACGAGACGAACTTGGTCCAACTAAGGCCTACGGATCAAATGGGAGGACGAAGAGGGACGAACGAGACGAACTTGGTACAAAGAAGACCAACGGATCAAATGGGAGGACGAAGATGGACAAACGAGACGAATTTGGTCCAAACAAGGCCTACGGATCAAATGGGAAGACGAGGATGGACGAACGAGACGAACTTCGTCCAAGTAAAGCCAACGGATCAAATGGGAGGACGAAGAGGGACGAACGAGACGAACTTGGTACAAAGAAGGCCAACGGATCAAATGGGAGGACGAAGATCGACGAACGAGACGAACTTGGTCCAACTAAGGCCTACGGATCAAATGGGAGTACGAAGAGGGACGAACGAGACGAACTTGGTACAAAGAAGGCCAACGGATCAAATGGGAGGACGAAGATGGACGAACGAGACGAACTTTGTCCAAAGAAGGCCTACGTATCAAATGGGAGGATGAAGATGGACGAACGAGACGAACTTGGTTGAAATAAGGCCTACGGATCAAATGGGAGGACGAAGAGGGACGAACGAGACGAACTTGGTACAAAGAAGGCCAACGGATCAAATGGGAGGACGAAGATGGACGAACGAGACGAACTTGGTCCAACTAAGGCCTACGGATCAAATGGGAGGACGAAGAGGGACCAACGAGACGAACTTGGTACAAAGAAGGCCAACGGATCAAATGGGAGGACGAAGATGGACGAACGAGACGAACTTGGTCCAACTAAGGCCTACGGATCAAATGGGAGGACGAAGAGGGACGAATGAGACAAACTTGGTACAAAGAAGGCCAACGGATCAAATGGGAGGACGAAGATGGACGAACGAGACAAACTTGGTACAAAGAAGGCCAACGGATCAAATGGGAGGACGAAGATGGACGAACGAGACGAACTTGGTCCAACTAAGGCCTACGGATCAAATGGGAGGACGAAGAGGGACGAACGAGACGAACTTGGTACAAAGAAGGCCAACGGATCAAATGGGAGGACGAAGATGGAAGAACGAGACGAACTTGGCCCAACTAAGGCCTACGGATCAAATGGGAGGACGAAGAGGGACGAACGAGACGAACTTGGTCCAACTAAGGCCTACGGATCAAATGGGAGGACGAAGAGGGACGAACGAGACGAACTTGGTACAAAGAAGGCCAACGGAGCAAATGGGAGGACGAAGATGGAAGAACGAGACGAACTTGGTCCAACTAAGGCCTACGGATCAAATGGGAGGACGAAGAGGGACGAACGAGACGAACTTGGTACAAAGAAGGCCAACGGATCAAATGGGAGGACGAAGATGGACGAACGAGACGAATTTCGTCCAAATAAGGCCTACAGAACAAATGGGAGGACGAGGATGGACGAACGAGACGAACTTCGTCCAACTAAGGCCTACGGATCAAATGGGAGGACGAAGAGGGACGAACGTGACGAACTTGGTACAAAGAAGGCCAACGGATCAAATGGGAGGACGAAGATGGACGAACGAGACGAACTTGGTCCAAATAAGGCCTACGGATCAAATGGGAGGACGAAGATGGACGAACGAGACGAACTTGGTACAAAGAAGGCCTACGGATCAAATGGGAGGACGAAGATGGACGAACGAGACGAACTTTGCACAAAGAAGGCCAACGATTCAAATGGGAGGACGAAGATGGACGAACGAGACGAACTTGGTCCAACTAAGGCCTACGGATCAAATGGGAGGACGAAGAGGGACGAACGAGACGAACTTGGTACAAAGAAGGCCAACGGATCAAATGGGAGGACGAAGATGGACGAACGAGACGAACTTGGGACAAAGAAGGCCAGCGGATCAAATGGGAGGACGAAGATGGACGAAGGAGACGAACTTTCCACAAAGAAGGCCAACGGATCAAATGGGAGGACGAAGATGGACGAACGAGACGAACTTGGTCCAACTAAAGCCTACGGATCAAATGGAAGGACGAAGAGGGATGAACGAGACGAACTTGGTACAAAGAAGGCCAACGGATCAAATGGGAGGACGAAGATCGACGAACGAGACGAACTTGGTCCAACTAAGGCCTACGGATCAAATGGGAGGACGAAGAGGGACGAACGAGACGAACTTGGTACAAAGAAGGCCAACGGATCAAATGGGAGGACGAAGATCGACGAACGAGACGAACTTGGTCCAAATAAGGCCTACGGATCAAATGGGAGGACGAAGATGGACGAACGTGACGAACTTTGTCCAAAGAAGGCCAACGGATCAAATGGGAGGACGAAGATGGACGAAGAGGGACGAACGAGACGAACTTGGGACAAAGAAGGCCAACGGATCAAATGGGAGGACGAAGATGGACGAACGAGACGAACTTTGCACAAAGAAGGCCAACGATTCAAATGGGAGGACGAAGATGGACGAACGAGACGAACTTGGTCCAACTAAGGCCTACGGATCAAATGGGAGGACGAAGAGGGACGAACGAGACGAACTTGGTACAAAGAAGACCAACGGATCAAATGGGAGGACGAAGAGGGACGAACGAGACCAATTTGGTCCAAACAAGGCCTACGGATCAAATGGGAAGACGAGGATGGACGAACGAGACGAATTTCGTCCAAGTAAAGCCAACGGATCAAATGGGAGGACGAAGAGGGACGAACGAGACGAACTTGGTACAAAGAAGGCAACCGGATCAAATGGGAGGACGAAGATGGACGAAGAGGGACGAACGAGACGAACTTGGGACAAAGAAGGCCAACGGATCAAATGGGAGGACGAAGATGGACGAACAAGACGAACTTTGCACAAAGAAGGCCAACGATTCAAATGGGAGGACGAAGATGGACGAACGAGACGAACTTGGTCCAACTAAGGCCTACGGATCAAATGGGAGGACGAAGAGGGACGAACGAGACGAACTTGGTACAAAGAAGACCAACGGATCAAATGGGAGGACGAAGATGGACAAACGAGACGAATTTGGTCCAAACAAGGCCTACGGATCAAATGGGAAGACGAGGATGGACGAACGAGACGAACTTCGTCCAAGTAAAGCCAACGGATCAAATGGGAGGACGAAGAGGGACGAACGAGACGAACTTGGTACAAAGAAGGCCAACGGATCAAATGGGAGGACGAAGATCGACGAACGAGACGAACTTGGTCCAACTAAGGCCTACGGATCAAATGGGAGTACGAAGAGGGACGAACGAGACGAACTTGGTACAAAGAAGGCCAACGGATCAAATGGGAGGACGAAGATGGACGAACGAGACGAACTTTGTCCAAAGAAGGCCTACGTATCAAATGGGAGGATGAAGATGGACGAACGAGACGAACTTGGTTGAAATAAGGCCTACGGATCAAATGGGAGGACGAAGAGGGACGAACGAGACGAACTTGGTACAAAGAAGGCCAACGGATCAAATGGGAGGACGAAGATGGACGAACGAGACGAACTTGGTCCAACTAAGGCCTACGGATCAAATGGGAGGACGAAGAGGGACCAACGAGACGAACTTGGTACAAAGAAGGCCAACGGATCAAATGGGAGGACGAAGATGGACGAACGAGACGAACTTGGTCCAACTAAGGCCTACGGATCAAATGGGAGGACGAAGAGGGACGAATGAGACAAACTTGGTACAAAGAAGGCCAACGGATCAAATGGGAGGACGAAGATGGACGAACGAGACAAACTTGGTACAAAGAAGGCCAACGGATCAAATGGGAGGACGAAGATGGACGAACGAGACGAACTTGGTCCAACTAAGGCCTACGGATCAAATGGGAGGACGAAGAGGGACGAACGAGACGAACTTGGTACAAAGAAGGCCAACGGATCAAATGGGAGGACGAAGATGGAAGAACGAGACGAACTTGGCCCAACTAAGGCCTACGGATCAAATGGGAGGACGAAGAGGGACGAACGAGACGAACTTGGTACAAAGAAGGCCAACAGATCAAATGGGAGGACGAAGATGGACGAACGAGACGAATTTCGTCCAAATAAGGCCTACAGAACAAATGGGAGGACGAGGATGGACGAACGAGACGAACTTGGGACAAAGAAGGCCAACGGATCAAATGGGAGGACGAAGATGGACGAACGAGACGAACTTTGCACAAAGAAGGCCAACGATTCAAATGGGAGGACGAAGATGGACGAACGAGACGAACTTGGTCCAACTAAGGCCTACGGATCAAATGGGAGGACGAAGAGGGACGAACGAGACGAACTTGGTACAAAGAAGACCAACGGATCAAATGGGAGGACGAAGAGGGACGAACGAGACCAATTTGGTCCAAACAAGGCCTACGGATCAAATGGGAAGACGAGGATGGACGAACGAGACGAATTTCGTCCAAGTAAAGCCAACGGATCAAATGGGAGGACGAAGAGGGACGAACGAGACGAACTTGGTACAAAGAAGGCAACCGGATCAAATGGGAGGACGAAGATGGACGAAGAGGGACGAACGAGACGAACTTGGGACAAAGAAGGCCAACGGATCAAATGGGAGGACGAAGATGGACGAACGAGACGAACTTTGCACAAAGAAGGCCAACGATTCAAATGGGAGGACGAAGATGGACGAACGAGACGAACTTGGTCCAACTAAGGCCTACGGATCAAATGGGAGGACGAAGAGGGACGAACGAGACGAACTTGGTACAAAGAAGACCAACGGATCAAATGGGAGGACGAAGATGGACAAACGAGACGAATTTGGTCCAAACAAGGCCTACGGATCAAATGGGAAGACGAGGATGGACGAACGAGACGAACTTCGTCCAAGTAAAGCCAACGGATCAAATGGGAGGACGAAGAGGGACGAACGAGACGAACTTGGTACAAAGAAGGCCAACGGATCAAATGGGAGGACGAAGATCGACGAACGAGACGAACTTGGTCCAACTAAGGCCTACGGATCAAATGGGAGTACGAAGAGGGACGAACGAGACGAACTTGGTACAAAGAAGGCCAACGGATCAAATGGGAGGACGAAGATGGACGAACGAGACGAACTTTGTCCAAAGAAGGCCTACGTATCAAATGGGAGGATGAAGATGGACGAACGAGACGAACTTGGTTGAAATAAGGCCTACGGATCAAATGGGAGGACGAAGAGGGACGAACGAGACGAACTTGGTACAAAGAAGGCCAACGGATCAAATGGGAGGACGAAGATGGACGAACGAGACGAACTTGGTCCAACTAAGGCCTACGGATCAAATGGGAGGACGAAGAGGGACCAACGAGACGAACTTGGTACAAAGAAGGCCAACGGATCAAATGGGAGGACGAAGATGGACGAACGAGACGAACTTGGTCCAACTAAGGCCTACGGATCAAATGGGAGGACGAAGAGGGACGAATGAGACAAACTTGGTACAAAGAAGGCCAACGGATCAAATGGGAGGACGAAGATGGACGAACGAGACAAACTTGGTACAAAGAAGGCCAACGGATCAAATGGGAGGACGAAGATGGACGAACGAGACGAACTTGGTCCAACTAAGGCCTACGGATCAAATGGGAGGACGAAGAGGGACGAACGAGACGAACTTGGTACAAAGAAGGCCAACGGATCAAATGGGAGGACGAAGATGGAAGAACGAGACGAACTTGGCCCAACTAAGGCCTACGGATCAAATGGGAGGACGAAGAGGGACGAACGAGACGAACTTGGTCCAACTAAGGCCTACGGATCAAATGGGAGGACGAAGAGGGACGAACGAGACGAACTTGGTACAAAGAAGGCCAACGGAGCAAATGGGAGGACGAAGATGGAAGAACGAGACGAACTTGGTCCAACTAAGGCCTACGGATCAAATGGGAGGACGAAGAGGGACGAACGAGACGAACTTGGTACAAAGAAGGCCAACGGATCAAATGGGAGGACGAAGATGGACGAACGAGACGAATTTCGTCCAAATAAGGCCTACAGAACAAATGGGAGGACGAGGATGGACGAACGAGACGAACTTCGTCCAACTAAGGCCTACGGATCAAATGGGAGGACGAAGAGGGACGAACGTGACGAACTTGGTACAAAGAAGGCCAACGGATCAAATGGGAGGACGAAGATGGACGAACGAGACGAACTTGGTCCAAATAAGGCCTACGGATCAAATGGGAGGACGAAGATGGACGAACGAGACGAACTTGGTACAAAGAAGGCCTACGGATCAAATGGGAGGACGAAGATGGACGAACGAGACGAACTTTGCACAAAGAAGGCCAACGATTCAAATGGGAGGACGAAGATGGACGAACGAGACGAACTTGGTCCAACTAAGGCCTACGGATCAAATGGGAGGACGAAGAGGGACGAACGAGACGAACTTGGTACAAAGAAGGCCAACGGATCAAATGGGAGGACGAAGATGGACGAACGAGACGAACTTGGGACAAAGAAGGCCAGCGGATCAAATGGGAGGACGAAGATGGACGAAGGAGACGAACTTTCCACAAAGAAGGCCAACGGATCAAATGGGAGGACGAAGATGGACGAACGAGACGAACTTGGTCCAACTAAAGCCTACGGATCAAATGGAAGGACGAAGAGGGATGAACGAGACGAACTTGGTACAAAGAAGGCCAACGGATCAAATGGGAGGACGAAGATCGACGAACGAGACGAACTTGGTCCAACTAAGGCCTACGGATCAAATGGGAGGACGAAGAGGGACGAACGAGACGAACTTGGTACAAAGAAGGCCAACGGATCAAATGGGAGGACGAAGATCGACGAACGAGACGAACTTGGTCCAAATAAGGCCTACGGATCAAATGGGAGGACGAAGATGGACGAACGTGACGAACTTTGTCCAAAGAAGGCCAACGGATCAAATGGGAGGACGAAGATGGACGAAGAGGGACGAACGAGACGAACTTGGGACAAAGAAGGCCAACGGATCAAATGGGAGGACGAAGATGGACGAACGAGACGAACTTTGCACAAAGAAGGCCAACGATTCAAATGGGAGGACGAAGATGGACGAACGAGACGAACTTGGTCCAACTAAGGCCTACGGATCAAATGGGAGGACGAAGAGGGACGAACGAGACGAACTTGGTACAAAGAAGACCAACGGATCAAATGGGAGGACGAAGAGGGACGAACGAGACCAATTTGGTCCAAACAAGGCCTACGGATCAAATGGGAAGACGAGGATGGACGAACGAGACGAATTTCGTCCAAGTAAAGCCAACGGATCAAATGGGAGGACGAAGAGGGACGAACGAGACGAACTTGGTACAAAGAAGGCAACCGGATCAAATGGGAGGACGAAGATGGACGAAGAGGGACGAACGAGACGAACTTGGGACAAAGAAGGCCAACGGATCAAATGGGAGGACGAAGATGGACGAACAAGACGAACTTTGCACAAAGAAGGCCAACGATTCAAATGGGAGGACGAAGATGGACGAACGAGACGAACTTGGTCCAACTAAGGCCTACGGATCAAATGGGAGGACGAAGAGGGACGAACGAGACGAACTTGGTACAAAGAAGACCAACGGATCAAATGGGAGGACGAAGATGGACAAACGAGACGAATTTGGTCCAAACAAGGCCTACGGATCAAATGGGAAGACGAGGATGGACGAACGAGACGAACTTCGTCCAAGTAAAGCCAACGGATCAAATGGGAGGACGAAGAGGGACGAACGAGACGAACTTGGTACAAAGAAGGCCAACGGATCAAATGGGAGGACGAAGATCGACGAACGAGACGAACTTGGTCCAACTAAGGCCTACGGATCAAATGGGAGTACGAAGAGGGACGAACGAGACGAACTTGGTACAAAGAAGGCCAACGGATCAAATGGGAGGACGAAGATGGACGAACGAGACGAACTTTGTCCAAAGAAGGCCTACGTATCAAATGGGAGGATGAAGATGGACGAACGAGACGAACTTGGTTGAAATAAGGCCTACGGATCAAATGGGAGGACGAAGAGGGACGAACGAGACGAACTTGGTACAAAGAAGGCCAACGGATCAAATGGGAGGACGAAGATGGACGAACGAGACGAACTTGGTCCAACTAAGGCCTACGGATCAAATGGGAGGACGAAGAGGGACCAACGAGACGAACTTGGTACAAAGAAGGCCAACGGATCAAATGGGAGGACGAAGATGGACGAACGAGACGAACTTGGTCCAACTAAGGCCTACGGATCAAATGGGAGGACGAAGAGGGACGAATGAGACAAACTTGGTACAAAGAAGGCCAACGGATCAAATGGGAGGACGAAGATGGACGAACGAGACAAACTTGGTACAAAGAAGGCCAACGGATCAAATGGGAGGACGAAGATGGACGAACGAGACGAACTTGGTCCAACTAAGGCCTACGGATCAAATGGGAGGACGAAGAGGGACGAACGAGACGAACTTGGTACAAAGAAGGCCAACGGATCAAATGGGAGGACGAAGATGGAAGAACGAGACGAACTTGGCCCAACTAAGGCCTACGGATCAAATGGGAGGACGAAGAGGGACGAACGAGACGAACTTGGTACAAAGAAGGCCAACAGATCAAATGGGAGGACGAAGATGGACGAACGAGACGAATTTCGTCCAAATAAGGCCTACAGAACAAATGGGAGGACGAGGATGGACGAACGAGACGAACTTCGTCCAACTAAGGCCTACGGATCAAATGGGAGGACGAAGAGGGACGAACGTGACGAACTTGGTACAAAGAAGGCCAACGGATCAAATGGGAGGACGAAGATGGACGAAGATGGACGAACGAGACGAACTTGGTCCAAATAAGGCCTACGGATCAAATGGGAGGACGAAGATGGACGAACGAGACGAACTTGGTACAAAGAAGTCCTACGGATCAAATGGGAGGACGAAGATGGACGAACGAGACGAACTTTGCACAAAGAAGGCCAACGATCAAATGGGAGGACGAAGATGGACGAACGAGACGAACTTGGTCCAACTAAGGCCTACGGATCAAATGGGAGGACGAAGAGGGACGAACGAGACGAACTTGGTACAAAGAAGGCGAACGGATCAAATGGGAGGACGAAGATGGACGAACGAGACGAACTTGGGACAAAGAAGGCCAGCGGATCAAATGGGAGGACGAAGATGGACGAAGGAGACGAACTTTCCACAAAGAAGGCCAACGGATCAAATGGGAGGACGAAGATGGACGAACGAGACGAACTTGGTCCAACTAAAGCCTACGGATCAAATGGAAGGACGAAGAGGGATGAACGAGACGAACTTGGTACAAAGAAGGCCAACGGATCAAATGGGAGGACGAAGATCGACGAACGAGACGAACTTGGTCCAACTAAGGCCTACGGATCAAATGGGAGGACGAAGAGGGACGAACGAGACGAACTTGGTACAAAGAAGGCCAACGGATCAAATGGGAGGACGAAGATCGACGAACGAGACGAACTTGGTCCAAATAAGGCCTACGGATCAAATGGGAGGACGAAGATGGACGAACGTGACGAACTTTGTCCAAAGAAGGCCAACGGATCAAATGGGAGGACGAAGATGGACGAAGAGGGACGAACGAGACGAACTTGGGACAAAGAAGGCCAACGGATCAAATGGGAGGACGAAGATGGACGAACGAGACGAACTTTGCACAAAGAAGGCCAACGATTCAAATGGGAGGACGAAGATGGACGAACGAGACGAACTTGGTCCAACTAAGGCCTACGGATCAAATGGGAGGACGAAGAGGGACGAACGAGACGAACTTGGTACAAAGAAGACCAACGGATCAAATGGGAGGACGAAGAGGGACGAACGAGACCAATTTGGTCCAAACAAGGCCTACGGATCAAATGGGAAGACGAGGATGGACGAACGAGACGAATTTCGTCCAAGTAAAGCCAACGGATCAAATGGGAGGACGAAGAGGGACGAACGAGACGAACTTGGTACAAAGAAGGCAACCGGATCAAATGGGAGGACGAAGATGGACGAAGAGGGACGAACGAGACGAACTTGGGACAAAGAAGGCCAACGGATCAAATGGGAGGACGAAGATGGACGAACGAGACGAACTTTGCACAAAGAAGGCCAACGATTCAAATGGGAGGACGAAGATGGACGAACGAGACGAACTTGGTCCAACTAAGGCCTACGGATCAAATGGGAGGACGAAGAGGGACGAACGAGACGAACTTGGTACAAAGAAGACCAACGGATCAAATGGGAGGACGAAGATGGACAAACGAGACGAATTTGGTCCAAACAAGGCCTACGGATCAAATGGGAAGACGAGGATGGACGAACGAGACGAACTTCGTCCAAGTAAAGCCAACGGATCAAATGGGAGGACGAAGAGGGACGAACGAGACGAACTTGGTACAAAGAAGGCCAACGGATCAAATGGGAGGACGAAGATGGAAGAACGAGACGAACTTGGCCCAACTAAGGCCTACGGATCAAATGGGAGGACGAAGAGGGACGAACGAGACGAACTTGGTACAAAGAAGGCCAACGGATCAAATGGGAGGACGAAGATGGACGAACGAGACGAATTTCGTCCAAATAAGGCCTACAGAACAAATGGGAGGACGAGGATGGACGAACGAGACGAACTTCGTCCAACTAAGGCCTACGGATCAAATGGGAGGACGAAGAGGGACGAACGTGACGAACTTGGTACAAAGAAGGCCAACGGATCAAATGGGAGGACGAAGATGGACGAAGATGGACGAACGAGACGAACTTGGTCCAAATAAGGCCTACGGATCAAATGGGAGGACGAAGATGGACGAACGAGACGAACTTGGTACAAAGAAGGCCTACGGATCAAATGGGAGGACGAAGATGGACGAACGAGACGAACTTTGCACAAAGAAGGCCAACGATTCAAATGGGAGGACGAAGATGGACGAACGAGACGAACTTGGTCCAACTAAGGCCTACGGATCAAATGGGAGGACGAAGAGGGACGAACGAGACGAACTTGGTACAAAGAAGGCCAACGGATCAAATGGGAGGACGAAGATGGACGAACGAGACGAACTTGGGACAAAGAAGGCCACCGGATCAAATGGGAGGACGAAGATGGACGAAGGAGACGAACTTTCCACAAAGAAGGCCAACGGATCAAATGGGAGGACGAAGATGGACGAACGAGACGAACTTGGTCCAACTAAAGCCTACGGATCAAATGGAAGGACGAAGAGGGATGAACGAGACGAACTTGGTACAAAGAAGGCCAACGGATCAAATGGGAGGACGAAGATCGACGAACGAGACGAACTTGGTCCAACTAAGGCCTACGGATCAAATGGGAGGACGAAGAGGGACGAACGAGACGAACTTGGTACAAAGAAGGCCAACGGATCAAATGGGAGGACGAAGATCGACGAACGAGACGAACTTGGTCCAAATAAGGCCAACGGATCAAATGGGAGGACGAAGATGGACGAACGTGACGAACTTTGTCCAAAGAAGGCCAACGGATCAAATGGGAGGACGAAGATGGACGAAGAGGGACGAACGAGACGAACTTGGGACAAAGAAGGCCAACGGATCAAATGGGAGGACGAAGATGGACGAACGAGACGAACTTTGCACAAAGAAGGCCAACGATTCAAATGGGAGGACGAAGATGGACGAACGAGACGAACTTGGTCCAACTAAGGCCTACGGATCAAATGGGAGGACGAAGAGGGACGAACGAGACGAACTTGGTACAAAGAAGACCAACGGATCAAATGGGAGGACGAAGAGGGACGAACGAGACGAATTTGGTCCAAACAAGGCCTACGGATCAAATGGGAAGACGAGGATGGACGAACGAGACGAATTTCGTCCAAGTAAAGCCAACGGATCAAATGGGAGGACGAAGAGGGACGAACGAGACGAACTTGGTACAAAGAAGGCAACCGGATCAAATGGGAGGACGAAGATGGACGAAGAGGGACGAACGAGACGAACTTGGGACAAAGAAGGCCAACGGATCAAATGGGAGGACGAAGATGGACGAACGAGACGAACTTTGCACAAAGAAGGCCAACGATTCAAATGGGAGGACGAAGATGGACGAACGAGACGAACTTGGTCCAACTAAGGCCTACGGATCAAATGGGAGGACGAAGAGGGACGAACGAGACGAACTTGGTACAAAGAAGACCAACGGATCAAATGGGAGGACGAAGATGGACAAACGAGACGAATTTGGTCCAAACAAGGCCTACGGATCAAATGGGAAGACGAGGATGGACGAACGAGACGAACTTCGTCCAAGTAAAGCCAACGGATCAAATGGGAGGACGAAGAGGGACGAACGAGACGAACTTGGTACAAAGAAGGCCAACGGATCAAATGGGAGGACGAAGATCGACGAACGAGACGAACTTGGTCCAACTAAGGCCTACGGATCAAATGGGAGTACGAAGAAGGACGAACGAGACGAACTTGGTACAAAGAAGGCCAACGGATCAAATGGGAGGACGAAGATGGACGAACGAGACGAACTTTGTCCAAAGAAGGCCTACGTATCAAATGGGAGGATGAAGATGGACGAACGAGACGAACTTGGTTGAAATAAGGCCTACGGATCAAATGGGAGGACGAAGAGGGACGAACGAGACGAACTTGGTACAAAGAAGGCCAACAGATCAAATGGGAGGACGAAGATGGACGAACGAGACGAACTTGGTCCAACTAAGGCCTACGGATCAAATGGGAGGACGAAGAGGGACCAACGAGACGAACTTGGTACAAAGAAGGCCAACGGATCAAATGGGAGGACGAAGATGGACGAACGAGACGAACTTGGTCCAACTAAGGCCTACGGATCAAATGGGAGGACGAAGAGGGACGAATGAGACAAACTTGGTACAAAGAAGGCCAACGGATCAAATGGGAGGACGAAGATGGACGAACGAGACAAACTTGGTACAAAGAAGGCCAACGGATCAAATGGGAGGACGAAGATGGACGAACGAGACGAACTTGGTCCAACTAAGGCCTACGGATCAAATGGGAGGACGAAGAGGGACGAACAAGACGAACTTGGTACAAAGAAGGCCAACGGATCAAATGGGAGGACGAAGATGGAAGAACGAGACGAACTTGGTCCAACTAAGGCCTACGGATCAAATGGGAGGACGAAGAGGGACGAACGAGACGAACTTGGTACAAAGAAGGCCAACGGATCAAATGGGAGGACGAAGATGGACGAACGAGACGAATTTCGTCCAAATAAGGCCTACAGAACAAATGGGAGGACGAGGATGGACGAACGAGACGAACTTCGTCCAACTAAGGCCTACGGATCAAATGGGAGGACGAAGAGGGACGAACGTGACGAACTTGGTACAAAGAAGGCCAACGGATCAAATGGGAGGACGAAGATGGACGAACGAGACGAACTTGGTCCAAATAAGGCCTACGGATCAAATGGGAGGACGAAGATGGACGAACGAGACGAACTTGGTACAAAGAAGGCCTACGGATCAAATGGGAGGACGAAGATGGACGAACGAGACGAACTTTGCACAAAGAAGGCCAACGATTCAAATGGGAGGACGAAGATGGACGAACGAGACGAACTTGGTCCAACTAAGGCCTACGGATCAAATGGGAGGACGAAGAGGGACGAACGAGACGAACTTGGTACAAAGAAGGCCAACGGATCAAATGGGAGGACGAAGATGGACGAACGAGACGAACTTGGGACAAAGAAGGCCAACGGATCAAATGGGAGGACGAAGATGGACGAAGGAGACGAACTTGGTCCAACTAAAGCCAACGGATCAAATGGGAGGACGAAGATGGACGAAGGAGACGAACTTTCCACAAAGAAAGCCAACGGATCAAATGGGAGGACGAAGATGGACGAACGAGACGAACTTGGTCCAACTAAAGCCTACGGATCAAATGGGAGGACGAAGAGGGATGAACGAGACGAACTTGGTACAAAGAAGGCCAACGGATCAAATGGGAGGACGAAGATCGACGAACGAGACGAACTTGGTCCAACTAAGGCCTACGGATCAAATGGGAGGACGAAGAGGGACGAACGAGACGAACTTGGTACAAAGAAGGCCAACGGATCAAATGGGAGGACGAAGATCGACGAACGAGACGAACTTGGTCCAAATAAGGCCTACGGATCAAATGGGAGGACGAAGATGGACGAACGTGACGAACTTTGTCCAAAGAAGGCCAACGGATCAAATGGGAGGACGAAGATGGACGAAGAGGGACGAACGAGACGAACTTGGGACAAAGAAGGCCAACGGATCAAATGGGAGGACGAAGATGGACGAACGAGACGAACTTTGCACAAAGAAGGCCAACGATTCAAATGGGAGGACGAAGATGGACGAACGAGACGAACTTGGTCCAACTAAGGCCTACGGATCGAATGGGAGGACGAAGAGGGACGAACGAGACGAACTTGGTACAAAGAAGACCAACGGATCAAATGGGAGGACGAAGAGGGTCGAACGAGACGAATTTGGTCCAAACAAGGCCTACGGATCAAATGGGAAGACGAGGATGGACGAACGAGACGAATTTCGTCCAAGTAAAGCCAACGGATCAAATGGGAGGACGAAGAGGGACGAACGAGATGAACTTGGTACAAAGAAGGCAACCGGATCAAATGGGAGGACGAAGATGGACGAAGAGGGACGAACGAGACGAACTTGGGACAAAGAAGGCCAACGGATCAAATGGGAGGACGAAGATGGACGAACGAGACGAACTTTGCACAAAGAAGGCCAACGATTCAAATGGGAGGACGAAGATGGACGAACGAGACGAACTTGGTCCAACTAAGGCCTACGGATCAAATGGGAGGACGAAGAGGGACGAACGAGACGAACTTGGTACAAAGAAGACCAACGGATCAAATGGGAGGACGAAGATGGACAAACGAGACGAATTTGGTCCAAACAAGGCCTACGGATCAAATGGGAAGACGAGGATGGACGAACGAGACGAACTTCGTCCAAGTAAAGCCAACGGATCAAATGGGAGGACGAAGAGGGACGAACGAGACGAACTTGGTACAAAGAAGGCCAACGGATCAAATGGGAGGACGAAGATCGACGAACGAGACGAACTTGGTCCAACTAAGGCCTACGGATCAAATGGGAGTACGAAGAGGGACGAACGAGAAGAACTTGGTACAAAGAAGGCCAACGGATCAAATGGGAGGACGAAGATGGACGAACGAGACGAACTTTGTCCAAAGAAGGCCTACGTATCAAATGGGAGGATGAAGATGGACGAACGAGACGAACTTGGTTGAAATAAGGCCTACGGATCAAATGGGAGGACGAAGAGGGACGAACGAGACGAACTTGGTACAAAGAAGGCCAACGGATCAAATGGGAGGACGAAGATGGACGAACGAGACGAACTTGGTCCAACTAAGGCCTACGGATCAAATGGGAGGACGAAGAGGGACCAACGAGACGAACTTGGTACAAAGAAGGCCAACGGATCAAATGGGAGGACGAAGATGGACGAACGAGACGAACTTGGTCCAACTAAGGCCTACGGATCAAATGGGAGGACGAAGAGGGACGAATGAGACAAACTTGGTACAAAGAAGGCCAACGGATCAAATGGGAGGACGAAGATGGACGAACGAGACAAACTTGGTACAAAGAAGGCCAACGGATCAAATGGGAGGACGAAGATGGACGAACGAGACGAACTTGGTCCAACTAAGGCCTACGGATCAAATGGGAGGACGAAGAGGTACGAACGAGACGAACTTGGTACAAAGAAGGCCAACGGATCAAATGGGAGGACGAAGATGGAAGAACGAGACGAACTTGGTCCAACTAAGGCCTACGGATCAAATGGGAGGACGAAGAGGGACGAACGAGACGAACTTGGTACAAAGAAGGCCAACGGATCAAATGGGAGGACGAAGATGGACGAACGAGACGAATTTCGTCCAAATAAGGCCTACAGAACAAATGGGAGGACGAGGATGGACGAACGAGACGAACTTCGTCCAACTAAGGCCTACGGATCAAATGGGAGGACGAAGAGGGACGAACGTGACGAACTTGGTACAAAGAAGGCCAACGGATCAAATGGGAGGACGAAGATGGACGAAGATGGACGAACGAGACGAACTTGGTCCAAATAAGGCCTACGGATCAAATGGGAGGACGAAGATGGACGAACGAGACGAACTTGGTACAAAGAAGGCCTACGGATCAAATGGGAGGACGAAGATGGACGAACGAGACGAACTTTGCACAAAGAAGGCCAACGATTCAAATGGGAGGACGAAGATGGACGAACGAGACGAACTTGGTCCAACTAAGGCCTACGGATCAAATGGGAGGACGAAGAGGGACGAACGAGACGAACTTGGTACAAAGAAGGCCAACGGATCAAATGGGAGGACGAAGATGGACGAACGAGACGAACTTGGGACAAAGAAGGCCAGCGGATCAAATGGGAGGACGAAGATGGACGAAGGAGACGAACTTTCCACAAAGAAGGCCAACGGATCAAATGGGAGGACGAAGATGGACGAACGAGACGAACTTGGTCCAACTAAAGCCTACGGATCAAATGGGAGGACGAAGAGGGATGAACGAGACGAACTTGGTACAAAGAAGGCCAACGGATCAAATGGGAGGACGAAGATCGACGAACGAGACGAACTTGGTCCAACTAAGGCCTACGGATCAAATGGGAGGACGAAGAGGGACGAACGAGACGAACTTGGTACAAAGAAGGCCAACGGATCAAATGGGAGGACGAAGATCGACGAACGAGACGAACTTGGTCCAACTAAGGCCTACGGATCAAATGGGAGGACGAAGAGGGACGAACGAGACGAACTTGGTACAAAGAAGGCCAACGGCTCAAATGGGAGGACGAAGATGGACGAACGAGATGACCTTTGTCCAAAGAAGGCTTACGTATCAAATGGGAGGAGGAAGATGGACGAACGAGACGAACTTGGTCCAAATAAGGCCTACGGATCAAATGGGAGGACGAAGATGGACGAACGTGACGAACTTTTTCCAAAGAAGGCCAACGGATCAAATGGGAGGACGAAGATGGACGAACGAGACGAACTTTGTCCAAAGAAGGCCTACGGATCAAATGGAAGGACGAAGATGGACGAACGAGACGAACTTGGTCCAACTAAGGCCAAATAAGGCCTACAGATCAAATGGGAGGACGAAGAGGGACGAACGAGACGAACTTGGTACAAAGAAGGCCAACGGATCAAATGGGAGGACGAAGAGGGACGAACGAGACGAACTTGGTACAAAGAAGGCCAACGGATCAAATGGGAGGACGAAGATGGACGAACGAGACGAACTTGGGACAAAGAAGGCCAGCGGATCAAATGGGAGGACGAAGATGGACGAAGGAGACGAACTTTCCACAAAGAAGGCCAACGGATCAAATGGGAGGACGAAGATGGAGGAACGAGACGAACTTGGTCCAACTAAGGCCTACGGATCAAATGGGAGGACGAAGAGGGACGAACGAGACGAACTTGGTACAAAGAAGGTCAACGGATCAAATGGGAGGACGAAGATGGACGAACGAGACGAATTTGGTCCAAATAAGGCCTACGGATCAAATGGGAGGACGAGGATGGACGAACGAGACGAACTTCGTCCAACTAAGGCCTACGGATCAAATGGGAGGACGAAGAGGGACGAACGTGACGAACTTGGTACAAAGAGGGCCAACGGATCAAATGGAAGGACGAAGATGGACGAACGAGACGAACTTGGTCCAAATAAGGCCTACGGATCAAATGGGAGGACGAAGATGGACGAACGTGACGAACTTTGTCCAAAGAAGGCCAACGGATCAAATGGGAGGACGAAGATGGACGAAGAGGGACGAACGAGACGAACTTGGGACAAAGAAGGCCAACGGATCAAATGGGAGGACGAAGATGGACGAACGAGACGAACTTTGCACAAAGAAGGCCAACGATTCAAATGGGAGGACGAAGATGGACGAACGAGACGAACTTGGTCCAACTAAGGCCTACGGATCAAATGGGAGGACGAAGAGGGACGAACGAGACGAACTTGGTACAAAGAAGACCAACGGATCAAATGGGAGGACGAAGAGGGACGAACGAGACGAATTTGGTCCAAACAAGGCCTACGGATCAAATGGGAAGACGAGGATGGACGAACGAGACGAATTTCGTCCAAGTAAAGCCAACGGATCAAATGGGAGGACGAAGATCGACGAACGAGACGAACTTGGTCCAACTAAGGCCTACGGATCAAATGGGAGTACGAAGAGGGACGAACGAGACGAACTTGGTACAAAGAAGGCCAACGGATCAATTGGGAGGACGAAGATGGACGAACGAGACGAACTTTGTCCAAAGAAGGCCTACGTATCAAATGGGAGGATGAAGATGGACGAACGAGACGAACTTGGTCCAAATAAGGCCTACGGATCAAATGGGAGGACGAAGAGGGACGAACGAGACGAACTTGGTACAAAGAAGGCCAACGGATCAAATGGGAGGACGAAGATGGACGAACGAGACGAACTTGGTCCAACTAAGGCCTACGGATCAAATGGGAGGACGAAGAGGGACGAACGAGACGAACTTGGTACAAAGAAGGCCAACGGATCAAATGGGAGGACGAAGATGGACGAACGAGACGAACTTGGTCCAACTAAGGCCTACGGATCAAATGGGAGGACGAAGAGGGACGAATGAGACAAACTTGGTACAAAGAAGGCCAACGGATCAAATGGGAGGACGAAGATGGACGAACGAGACAAACTTGGTACAAAGAAGGCCAACGGATCAAATGGGAGGACGAAGATGGACGAACGAGACGAACTTTGTCCAAAGAAGGCCTATGGATCAAATGGGAGGACGAAGATGGACGAACGAGACGAACTTGGTCCAAATAAGGCCTACGGATCAAATGGGAGGACGAAGAGGGACGAACGAGACGAACTTGGTACAAAGAAGGCCAACGGATCAAATGGGAGGACGAAGATGGACGAACGAGACGAACTTGGGACAAAGAAGGCCAGCGGATCAAATGGGAGGACGAAGATGGACGAAGGAGACGAACTTTCCACAAAGAAGGCCAACGGATCAAATGGGAGGACGAAGATGGACGAACGAGACGAACTTTGTCCAACTAAGGCCTACGGATCAAATGGGAGGACGAAGAGGGACGAACGAGACGAACTTGGTACAAAGAAGGTCAACGGATCAAATGGGAGGACGAAGATGGACGAACGAGACGAATTTGGTCCAAATAAGGCCTACGGATCAAATGGGAGGACGAGGATGGACGAACGAGACGAACTTCGTCCAACTAAGGCCTACGGATCAAATGGGAGGACGAAGAGGGACGAACGTGACGAACTTGGTACAAAGAGGGCCAACGGATCAAATGGAAGGACGAAGATGGACGAACGAGACGAACTTGGTCCAAATAAGGCCTACGGATCAAATGGGAGGACGAAGATGGACGAAAGTGACGAACTTTGTCCAAAGAAGGCCAACGGATCAAATGGGAGGACGAAGATGGACGAACGAGACGAACTTTATCCAAAGAATGGCTACGGATCAAATGGGAGGACGAAGATGGACGAAGAGGGACGAACGAGACGAACTTGGGACAAAGAAGGCCAACGGATCAAATGGGAGGACGAAGATGGACGAACGAGACGAACTTTGCACAAAGAAGGCCAACGATTCAAATGGGAGGACGAAGATGGACGAACGAGACGAACTTGGTCCAACTAAGGCCTACGGATCAAATGGGAGGACGAAGAGGGACGAACGAGACGAACTTGGTACAAAGAAGACCAACGGATCAAATGGGAGGACGAAGAGGGACGAACGAGACGAATTTGGTCCAAACAAGGCCTACGGATCAAATGGGAAGACGAGGATGGACGAACGAGACGAACTTCGTCCAAGTAAAGCCAACGGATCAAATGGGAGGACGAAGAGGGACGAACGAGACGAACTTGGTACAAAGAAGGCAACCGGATCAAATGGGAGGACGAAGATCGACGAACGAGACGAACTTGGTCCAACTAAGGCCTACGGATCAAATGGGAGTACGAAGAGGGACGAACGAGACGAACTTGGTACAAAGAAGGCCAACGGATCAATTGGGAGGACGAAGATGGACGAACGAGACGAACTTGGTCCAACTAAGGCCTACGGAACAAATGGGAGGACGAAGAGGGACGAATGAGACAAACTTGGTACAAAGAAGGCCAACAGATCAAATGGGAGGACGAAGATGGACGAACGAGACAAACTTGGTACAAAGAAGGCCAACGGATCAAATGGGAGGACGAAGATGGACGAACGAGACGAACTTTGTCCAAAGAAGGCCTATGGATCAAATGGGAGGACGAAGATGGACGAACGAGACGAACTTGGTCCAAATAAGGCCTACGGATCAAATGGGAGGACGAAGAGGGACGAACGAGACGAACTTGGTACAAAGAAGGACAACGGATCAAATGGGAGGACGAAGATGGACGAACGAGACGAACTTTGCACAAAGAAGGCCAACGGATCAAATGGGAGGACGAAGATGGACGAACGAGACGATCTTGGTCCAACTAAGGCCTACGGATCAAATGGGAGGACGAAGAGGGACGAACGAGACGAACTTGGTACAAAGATGGCCAACGGATCAAATGGGAGGACGAAGATGGACGAACGAGACGAATTTGGTCCAAATAAGGCCTACGGATCAAATGGGAGGACGAGGATGGACGAACGAGACGAACTTCGTCCAACTAAGGCCTACGGATCAAATGGGAGGACGAAGAGGGACGAACGTGACGAACTTGGTACAAAGAGGGCCAACAGATCAAATGGGAGGACGAAGATGGACGAACGAGACGAACTTGGTCCAACTAAGGCCTACAGATCAAATGGGAGGACGAAGAGGGACGAATGAGACAAACTTGGTACAAAGAAGGCCAACGGATCAAATGGGAGGACGAAGATGGACGAACGAGACGAACTTTGCACAAAGACGGCCAACGGATCAACTGGGAGGACGAAGATGGACGAACGAGACGAACTTGGTCCAACTAAGGCCTACGGATCAAATGGGAGGACGAAGAGGGACGAACGAGACGAACTTGGTACAAAGAAGGCCAACGGATCAAATGGGAGGACGAAGATGGACGAACGAGACGAACTTGGTCCAACTAAGGCCTACGGATCAAATGGGAGGACGAAGAGGGACGAACGAGACGAACTTGGTACAAAGAAGGTCAACGGATCAAATGGGAGGACGAAGATGGACGAACGAGACGAATTTGGTCCAAATAAGGCCTACGGATCAAATGGGAGGACGAGGATGGACGAACGAGACGAACTTCGTCCAACTAAGGCCTACGGATCAAATGGGAGGACGAAGAGGGACGAACGTGACGAACTTGGTACAAAGAGGGCCAACGGATCAAATGGAAGGACGAAGATGGACGAACGAGACGAACTTGGTCTAAATAAGGCCTACGGATCAAATGGGAGGACGAAGATGGACGAACGTGACGAAATTTGTCCAAAGAAGGCCAACGGATCAAATGGGAGGACGAAGATGGACGAACGAGACGAACTTTATCCAAAGAATGGCTACGGATCAAATGGGAGGACGAAGATGGACGAAGAGGGACGAACGAGACGAACTTGGGACAAAGAAGGCCAACGGATCAAATGGGAGGACGAAGATGGACGAACGAGACGAACTTGGTCCAACTAAGGCCTACGGATCAAATGGGAGGACGAAGAGGGACGAACGAGACGAACTTGGTACAAAGAAGACCAACGGATCAAATGGGAGGACGAAGATGGACGAACGAGACGAATTTGATCCAAACAAGGCCTACGGATCAAATGGGAAGACGAGGATGGACGAACGAGACGAACTTCGTCCAAGTAAAGCCAACGGATCAAATGGGAGGACGAAGAGGGACGAACGAGACGAACTTGGTACAAAGAAGGCCAACGGATCAAATGGGAGGACGAAGATGGACGAACGAGACGAACTTGGTCCAACTAAGACCTACGGATCAAATGGGAGTACGAAGAGGGACGAACGAGACGAACTTGGTACAAAGAAGGCCAACGGATCAAATGGGAGGACGAAGATGGACGAACGAGACGAACTTTGTCCAAAGAAGGCCTACGTATCAAATGGGAGGATGAAGATGGACGAACGAGGCGAACTTGGTCCAAATAAGGCCTACGGATCAAATGGGAGGACGAAGAGGGACGAACGAGACGAACTTGGTACAAAGAAGGCCAACGGATCAAATGGGAGGACGAAGATGGACGAACGAGACGAACTTGGTCCAACTAAGGCCTACGGATCAAATGGGAGGACGAAGAGGGACGAACGAGACGAACTTGGTACAAAGAAGGCCAACGGATCAAATGGGAGGACGAAGATGGACGAACGAGACGAACTTGGTCCAACTAAGGCCTACGGATCAAATGGGAGGACGAAGAGGGACGAAGGAGACAAACTTGGTACAAAGAAGGCCAACGGATCAAATGGGAGGACGAAGATGGACGAACGAGACAAACTTGGTACAAAGAAGGCCAACGGATCAAATGGGAGGACGAAGATGGACGAACGAGACGAACTTGGTCCAAATAAGGCCTACGGATCAAATGGGAGGACGAAGAGGGACGAACGAGACGAACTTGGTACAAAGAAGGCCAACGGATCAAATGGGAGGACGAAGATGGAAGAACGAGACGAACTTGGTCCAACTAAGGCCTACGGATCAAATGGGAGGACGAAGAGGGACGAACGAGACGAACTTTGCACAAAGAAGGCCAACGGATCAAATGGGAGGACGAGACGAATTTGGTCCAAATAAGGCCTACGGATCAAATGGGAGGACGAGGATGGACGAACGAGACGAACTTCGTCCAACTAAGGCCTACGGATCAAATGGGAGGACGAAGAGGGACGAACGTGACGAACTTGGTACAAAGAGGGCCAACGGATCAAATGGGAGGACGAAGATGGACGAACGAGACGAACTTGGTCCAACTAAGGCCTACGGATCAAATGGGAGGACGAGGATGGACGAACGAGACGAACTTCGTCCAACTAAGGCCTACGGATCAAATGGGAGGACGAAGAGGGAGGAACGTGACGAACTTGGTACAAAGAGGGCCAACGGATCAAATGGAAGGACGAAGATGGACGAACGAGACGAACTTGGTCTAAATAAGGCCTACGGATCAAATGGGAGGACGAAGATGGACGAACGTGACGAACTTTGTCCAAAGAAGGCCAACGGATCAAATGGGAGGACGAAGATGGACGAACGAGACGAACTTTATCCAAAGAATGGCTACGGATCAAATGGGAGGACGAAGATGGACGAAGAGGGACGAACGAGACGAACTTGGGACAAAGAAGGCCAACGGATCAAATGGGAGGACGAAGATGGACGAACGAGACGAACTTTGCACAAAGAAGGCCAACGATTCAAATGGGAGGACGAAGATGGACGAACGAGACGAACTTGGTCCAACTAAGGCCTACGGATCAAATGGGAGGACGAAGAGGGACGAACGAGACGAACTTGGTACAAAGAAGACCAACGGATCAAATGGGAGGACGAAGATGGACGAACGAGACGAACTTGGTCCAACTAAGGCCTACGGATCAAATGGGAGTACGAAGAGGGACGAACGAGACGAACTTGGTACAAAGAAGGCCAACGGATCAAATGGGAGGACGAAGATGGACGAACGAGACGAACTTTGTCCAAAGAAGGCCTACGTATCAAATGGGAGGATGAAGATGGACGAACGAGGCGAACTTGGTCCAAATAAGGCCTCCGGATCAAATGGGAGGACGAAGAGGGACGAACGAGACGAACTTGGTACAAAGAAGGCCAACGGATCAAATGGGAGGACGAAGATGGACGAACGAGACGAACTTGGTCCAACTAAGGCCTACGGATCAAATGGGAGGACGAAGAGGGACGAACGAGACGAACTTGGTACAAAGAAGGCCAACGGATCAAATGGGAGGACGAAGATGGACGAACGAGACGAACTTGGTCCAACTAAGGCCTACGGATCAAATGGGAGGACGAAGAGGGACGAAGGAGACAAACTTGGTACAAAGAAGGCCAACGGATCAAATGGGAGGACAAAGATGGACGAACGAGACAAACTTGGTACAAAGAAGGCCAACGGATCAAATGGGAGGACGAAGATGGACGAACGAGACGAACTTGGTCCAAATAAGGCCTACGGATCAAATGGGAGGACGAAGAGGGACGAACGAGACGAACTTGGTACAAAGAAGGCCAACGGATCAAATGGGAGGACGAAGATGGACGAACGAGACGAACTTCGTCCAACTAAGGCCTACGGATCAAATGGGAGGACGAAGAGGGACGAACGAGACGAACTTGGTACAAAGAAGGCCAACGGATCAAATGGGAGGACGAGACGAATTTGGTCCAAATAAGGCCTACGGATCAAATGGGAGGACGAGGATGGACGAACGAGACGAACTTCGTCCAACTAAGGCCTACGGATCAAATGGGAGGACGAAGAGGGACGAACGTGACGAACTTGGTACAAAGAGGGCCAACGGATCAAATGGGAGGACGAAGATGGACGAACGAGACGAACTTGGTCCAACTAAGGCCTACGGATCAAATGGGAGGACGAAGAGGGACGAAGGAGACAAACTTGGTACAAAGAAGGCCAACGGATCAAATGGGAGGACGAAGATGGACGAACGAGACAAACTTGGTACAAAGAAGGCCAACGGATCAAATGGGAGGACGAAGATGGACGAACGAGACGAACTTTGTCCAAAGAAGGCCTATGGATCAAATGGGAGGACGAAGATGGACGAACGAGACGAACTTGGTCCAAATAAGGCCTACGGATCAAATTGGAGGACGAAGAGGGACGAACGAGACGAACTTGGTACAAAGAAGGCCAACGGATCAAATGGGAGGACGAAGATGGACGAAAGAGACGAACTTTGCACAAAGAAGGCCAACAGATCAAATGGGAGGACGAAGATGGACGAACGAGACGAACTTGGTCCAACTAAGGCCTACGGATCAAATGGGAGGACGAAGAGGGACGAACGAGACGAACTTGGTACAAAGAAGGCCAACGGATCAAATGGGAGGACGAAGATGGACGAACGAGACGAACTTTATCCAAAGAAGGCCTACGGATCAAATGGGAGGACGAAGATGGACGAAGAGGGACGAACGAGACGAACTTGGGATAAAGAAGGCCAACGGATCAAATGGGAGGACGAAGATGGACGAACGAGACGAACTTTGTCCAACTAAGGCCTACGGATCAAATGGGAGGACGAAGAGGGACGAATGAGACAAACTTGGTACAAAGAAGGCCAACGGATCAAATGGGAGGACGAAGATGGACGAACGAGACGAACTTGGTCCAAATAAGGCCTACGGATCAAATGGGAGGACGAAGAGGGACGAACGAGACGAACTTGGTACAAAGAAGGCCAACGGATCAAATGGGAGGACGAAGATGGACGAACGAGACGAACTTTGCACAAAGAAGGCCAACGGATCAAATGGGAGGACGAAGACGGACGAACGAGACGAACTTGGTCCAACTAAGGCCTACGGATCAAATGGGAGGACGAAGAGGGACGAATGAGACAAACTTGGTACAAAGAAGGCCAACGGATCAAATGGGAGGACGAAGATGGACGAACGAGACAAACTTGGTACAAAGAAGGCCAACGGATCAAATGGGAGGACGAAGATGGACGAACGAGACGAACTTTGTCCAAAGAAGGCCTATGGATCAAATGGGAGGACGAAGATGGACGAACGAGACGAACTTGGTCCAAAGAAGGCCAACGGATCAAATGGGAGGACGAAGATGGACGAACGAGACGAACTTTGCACAAAGAAGGCCAACAGATCAAATGGGAGGACGAAGATGGACGAACGAGACGCACTTGGTCCAACTAAGGCCAACGGATCAAATGGGAGGACGAAGACGGACGAACGAGACGAACTTGGTCCAACTAAGGCCTACGGATCAAATGGGAGGACGAAGAGGGACGAATGAGACAAACTTGGTACAAAGAAGGCCAACGGATCAAATGGGAGGACGAAGATGGACGAACGAGACAAACTTGGTACAAAGAAGGCCAACGGATCAAATGGGAGGACGAAGATGGACGAACGAGATGAACTTTGTCCAAAGAAGGCCTACGGATCAAATGGGAGGACGAAGAGGGACGAACGAGACGAACTTGGTACAAAGAAGGCCAACGGATCAAATGGGAGGACGAAGATGGACGAACGAGACGAACTTTGCACAAAGAAGGCCAACAGATCAAATGGGAGGACGAAGATGGACGAACGAGACGCACTTGGTCCAACTAAGGCCTACGGATCAAATGGGAGGACGAAGAGGGACGAATGAGACGAACTTGGTACAAAGAAGGCCAACGGATCAAATGGGAGGACGAAGATGGACGAACGAGACGAATTTGGTCCAAATAAGGCCTACGGATCAAATGGGAGGACGAGGATGGACGAACGAGACGAACTTCGTCCAACTAAGGCCTACGGATCAAATGGGAGGACGAAGAGGGACGAACGTGACGAACTTGGTACAAAGAGGGCCAACGGATCAAATGGGAGGACGAAGATGGACGAACGAGACGAACTTGGTCCAAATAAGGCCTACGGATCAAATGGGAGGACGAAGATGGACGAACGTGACGAACTTTGTCCAAAGAAGGCCAACGGATCAAATGGGAGGATGAAGATGGACGAACGAGACGAACTTGGTACAAAGAAGGCCTACGGATCAAATGGGAGGACGAAGATGGACGAAGAGGGACGAACGAGACGAACTTGGGACAAAGAAGGCCAACGGATCAAATGGGAGGACGAAGATGGACGAACGAGACGAACTTTGCACAAAGAAGGCCAACGGATCAAATGGGAGGACGAAGATGGACGAACGAGACGAGCTTGGTCCAACTAAGGCCTACGGATCAAATGGGAGGACGAAGAGGGACGAACGAGACGAACTTGGTACAAAGAAGACCAACGGATCAAATGGGAGGACGAAGATGGACGAACGAGATGAATTTGGTCCAAACAAGGCCTACGGATCAAATGGGAAGACGAGGATGGACGAACGAGACGAACTTCGTCCAAGCAAACCCAACGGATCAAAAGGGAGGATGAAGAAGGACAAACGAGACGAACTTGGTACAAAGAAGGCCAACGGATCAAATGGGAGGACGAAGATGGACGAACGAGATGAACTTTGTCCAAAGAAGGCCTACGTATCAAATGGGAGGATGAAGATGGACGAACGAGACGAACTTGGTCCAAATAAGGCCTACGGATCAAATGGGAGGACGAAGAGGGACGAACGAGACGAACTTGGTACAAAGAAGGCCAACGGATCAAATGGGAGGACGAAGATGGACGAACGAGACGAACTTGGTCCAACTAAGGCCTACGGATCAAATGGGAGGACGAAGAGGGACGAACGAGACGAACTTGGTACAAAGAAGGCCAACGGATCAAATGGGAGGACGAAGATGGACGAACGAGACGAACTTGGTCCAACTAAGGCCTACGGATCAAATGGGAGGACGAAGAGGGACGAATGAGACAAACTTGGTACAAAGAAGGCCAACGGATCAAATGGGAGGACGAAGATGGACGAACGAGACAAACTTGGTACAAAGAAGGCCAACGGATCAAATGGGAGGACGAAGATGGACGAACGAGACGAACTTGGTCCAACTAAGGCCTACGGATCAAATGGGAGGACGAAGAGGGACGAACGAGACGAACTTGGTACAAAGAAGGCCAACGGATCAAATGGGAGGACGAAGATGGAAGAACGAGACGAACTTGGTCCAACTAAGGCCTACGGATCAAATGGGAGGACGAAGAGGGACGAACGAGACGAACTTGGTACAAAGAAGGCCAACGGATCAAATGGGAGGACGAAGATGGACGAACGAGACGAATTTGGTCCAAATAAGGCCTACAGATAAAATGGGAGGACGAGGATGGACGAACGAGACGAACTTCGTCCAACTAACGCCTACGGATCAAATGGGAGGACGAAGAGGGACGAACGTGACGAACTTGGTACAAAGAAGGCCAACGGATCAAATGGAAGGACGAAGATGGACGAACGAGACGAACTTGGTACAAAGAAGGCCAACGGATCAAACGGGAGGACGAAGATGGACGAACGAGACGAACTTGGGACAAAGAAGGCCAGCGGATCAAATGGGAGGACGAAGATGGACGAACGAGACGAACTTGGTACAAAGAAGGCCAACGGATCAAATGGGTGGACGAAGATGGACGAACGAGACGAACTTTGTCCAAAGAAGGCCTATGGATCAAATGGGAGGACGAAGATGGACGAACGAGACGAACTTGGTCCAAATAAGGCCTACGGATCAAATGGGAGGACGAAGAGGGACGAACGAGACGAACTTGGTACAAAGAAGGCCAACGGATCAAATGGGAGGACGAAGATGGACGAACGAGACGAACTTTGCACAAAGAATGCCAACGGATCAAATGGGAGGACGAAGATGGACGAACGAGACGAACTTGGTACAAAGAAGGCCAACAGATCAAATGGGAGGACGAAGATGGACAAACGAGACGAACTTGGGACAAAGAAGGCCAGCGGATCAAATGGGAGGACGAAGATGAACGAACGAGACGAACTTGGTCCAACTAAGGCCTACGGATCGAATGGGAGGACGAAGAGGGACGAATGAGACAAACTTGGTACAAAGAAGGCCAACGGATCAAATGGGAGGACGAAGATGGACGAACGAGACAAACTTGGTACAAAGAAGGCCAACGGATCAAATGGGTGGACGAAGATGGACGAACGAGACGAACTTTGTCCAAAGAAGGCCTATGGATCAAATGGGAGGACGAAGATGGACGAACGAGACGAACTTGGTCCAAATAAGGCCTACGGATCAAATGGGAGGACGAAGAGGGACGAACGAGACGAACTTGGTACAAAGAAGGCCAACGGATCAAATGGGAGGACGAAGATGGACGAACGAGACGAACTTGGTCCAACTAAGGCCTACGGATCAAATGGGAGGACGAAGAGGGACGAACGAGACGAACTTGGTACAAAGAAGGCCAACGGATCAAATGGGAGGACGAAGATGGACGAACGAGACGAACTTGGTCCAACTAAGGCCTACGGATCAAATGGGAGGACGAAGAGGGACGAATGAGACCAACTTGGTACAAAGAAGGCCAACGGATCAAATGGGAGGACGAAAATGGACGAACGAGACAAACTTGGTACAAAGAAGGCCAACGGATCAAATGGGAGGACGAAGATGGACGAACGAGACGAACTTGGTCCAACTAAGTCCTACGGATCAAATGGGAGGACGAAGAGGGACGAACGAGACGAACTTGGTACAAAGAAGGCCAACGGATCAAATGGGAGGACGAAGATGGACGAACGAGACGAGCTTGGTCCAACTAAGGCCTACGGATCAAATGGGAGGACGAAGAGGGACGAACGAGACGAACTTGGTACAAAGAAGACCAACGGATCAAATGGGAGGACGAAGATGGACGAACGAGATGAATTTGGTCCAAACAAGGCCTACGGATCAAATGGGAAGACGAGGATGGACGAACGAGACGAACTTCGTCCAAGTAAAGCCAACGGATCAAAAGGGAGGATGAAGAAGGACAAACGAGACGAACTTGGTACAAAGAAGGCCAACGGATCAAATGGGAGGACGAAGATGGACGAACGAGATGAACTTTGTCCAAAGAAGGCCTACGTATCAAATGGGAGGATGAAGATGGACGAACGAGACGAACTTGGTCCAAATAAGGCCTACGGATCAAATGGGAGGACGAAGAGGGACGAACGAGACGAACTTGGTACAAAGAAGGCCAACGGATCAAATGGGAGGACGAAGATGGACGAACGAGACGAACTTGGTCCAACTAAGGCCTACGGATCAAATGGGAGGACGAAGAGGGACGAACGAGACGAACTTGGTACAAAGAAGGCCAACGGATCAAATGGGAGGACGAAGATGGACGAACGAGACGAACTTGGTCCAACTAAGGCCTACGGATCAAATGGGAGGACGAAGAGGGACGAATGAGACAAACTTGGTACAAAGAAGGCCAACGGATCAAATGGGAGGACGAAGATGGACGAACGAGACAAACTTGGTACAAAGAAGGCCAACGGATCAAATGGGAGGACGAAGATGGACGAACGAGACGAACTTGGTCCAACTAAGGCCTACGGATCAAATGGGAGGACGAAGAGGGACGAACGAGACGAACTTGGTACAAAGAAGGCCAACGGATCAAATGGGAGGACGAAGATGGAAGAACGAGACGAACTTGGTCCAACTAAGGCCTACGGATCAAATGGGAGGACGAAGAGGGACGAACGAGACGAACTTGGTACAAAGAAGGCCAACGGATCAAATGGGAGGACGAAGATGGACGAACGAGACGAATTTGGTCCAAATAAGGCCTACAGATAAAATGGGAGGACGAGGATGGACGAACGAGACGAACTTCGTCCAACTAACGCCTACGGATCAAATGGGAGGACGAAGAGGGACGAACGTGACGAACTTGGTACAAAGAAGGCCAACGGATCAAATGGAAGGACGAAGATGGACGAACGAGACGAACTTGGTACAAAGAAGGCCAACGGATCAAACGGGAGGACGAAGATGGACGAACGAGACGAACTTGGGACAAAGAAGGCCAGCGGATCAAATGGGAGGACGAAGATGGACGAACGAGACGAACTTGGTACAAAGAAGGCCAACGGATCAAATGGGTGGACGAAGATGGACGAACGAGACGAACTTTGTCCAAAGAAGGCCTATGGATCAAATGGGAGGACGAAGATGGACGAACGAGACGAACTTGGTCCAAATAAGGCCTACGGATCAAATGGGAGGACGAAGAGGGACGAACGAGACGAACTTGGTACAAAGAAGGCCAACGGATCAAATGGGAGGACGAAGATGGACGAACGAGACGAACTTTGCACAAAGAATGCCAACGGATCAAATGGGAGGACGAAGATGGACGAACGAGACGAACTTGGTACAAAGAAGGCCAACAGATCAAATGGGAGGACGAAGATGGACAAACGAGACGAACTTGGGACAAAGAAGGCCAGCGGATCAAATGGGAGGACGAAGATGAACGAACGAGACGAACTTGGTCCAACTAAGGCCTACGGATCGAATGGGAGGACGAAGAGGGACGAATGAGACAAACTTGGTACAAAGAAGGCCAACGGATCAAATGGGAGGACGAAGATGGACGAACGAGACAAACTTGGTACAAAGAAGGCCAACGGATCAAATGGGTGGACGAAGATGGACGAACGAGACGAACTTTGTCCAAAGAAGGCCTATGGATCAAATGGGAGGACGAAGATGGACGAACGAGACGAACTTGGTCCAAATAAGGCCTACGGATCAAATGGGAGGACGAAGAGGGACGAACGAGACGAACTTGGTACAAAGAAGGCCAACGGATCAAATGGGAGGACGAAGATGGACGAACGAGACGAACTTGGTCCAACTAAGGCCTACGGATCAAATGGGAGGACGAAGAGGGACGAACGAGACGAACTTGGTACAAAGAAGGCCAACGGATCAAATGGGAGGACGAAGATGGACGAACGAGACGAACTTGGTCCAACTAAGGCCTACGGATCAAATGGGAGGACGAAGAGGGACGAATGAGACCAACTTGGTACAAAGAAGGCCAACGGATCAAATGGGAGGACGAAAATGGACGAACGAGACAAACTTGGTACAAAGAAGGCCAACGGATCAAATGGGAGGACGAAGATGGACGAACGAGACGAACTTGGTCCAACTAAGGCCTACGGATCAAATGGGAGGACGAAGAGGGACGAACGAGACGAACTTGGTACAAAGAAGACCAACGGATCAAATGGGAGGACGAAGATGGACGAACGAGATGAATTTGGTCCAAACAAGGCCTACGGATCAAATGGGAAGACGAGGATGGACGAACGAGACGAACTTCGTCCAAGTAAAGCCAACGGATCAAAAGGGAGGATGAAGAAGGACAAACGAGACGAACTTGGTACAAAGAAGGCCAACGGATCAAATGGGAGGACGAAGATGGACGAACGAGATGAACTTTGTCCAAAGAAGGCCTACGTATCAAATGGGAGGATGAAGATGGACGAACGAGACGAACTTGGTCCAAATAAGGCCAACGGATCAAATGGGAGGACGAAGATGGACGAACGAGACGAACTTGGTCCAACTAAGGCCTACGGATCAAATGGGAGGACGAAGAGGGACGAACGAGACGAACTTGGTACAAAGAAGACCAACGGATCAAATGGGAGGACGAAGATGGACGAACGAGATGAATTTGGTCCAAACAAGGCCTACGGATCAAATGGGAAGACGAGGATGGACGAACGAGACGAACTTCGTCCAAGTAAAGCCAACGGATCAAAAGGGAGGATGAAGAAGGACAAACGAGACGAACTTGGTACAAAGAAGGCCAACGGATCAAATGGGAGGACGAAGATGGACGAACGAGATGAACTTTGTCCAAAGAAGGCCTACGTATCAAATGGGAGGATGAAGATGGACGAACGAGACGAACTTGGTCCAAATAAGGCCTACGGATCAAATGGGAGGACGAAGAGGGACGAACGAGACGAACTTGGTACAAAGAAGGCCAACGGATCAAATGGGAGGACGAAGATGGACGAACGAGACGAACTTGGTCCAACTAAGGCCTACGGATCAAATGGGAGGACGAAGAGGGACGAACGAGACGAACTTGGTACAAAGAAGGCCAACGGATCAAATGGGAGGACGAAGATGGACGAACGAGACGAACTTGGTCCAACTAAGGCCTACGGATCAAATGGGAGGACGAAGAGGGACGAATGAGACAAACTTGGTACAAAGAAGGCCAACGGATCAAATGGGAGGACGAAGATGGACGAACGAGACAAACTTGGTACAAAGAAGGCCAACGGATCAAATGGGAGGACGAAGAGGGACGAACGAGACGAACTTGGTACAAAGAAGGCCAACGGATCAAATGGGAGGACGAAGATGGAAGAACGAGACGAACTTGGTCCAACTAAGGCCTACGGATCAAATGGGAGGACGAAGAGGGACGAACGAGACGAACTTGGTACAAAGAAGGCCAACGGATCAAATGGGAGGACGAAGATGGACGAACGAGACGAATTTGGTCCAAATAAGGCCTACAGATAAAATGGGAGGACGAGGATGGACGAACGAGACGAACTTCGTCCAACTAACGCCTACGGATCAAATGGGAGGACGAAGAGGGACGAACGTGACGAACTTGGTACAAAGAAGGCCAACGGATCAAATGGAAGGACGAAGATGGACGAACGAGACGAACTTGGTACAAAGAAGGCCAACGGATCAAACGGGAGGACGAAGATGGACGAACGAGACGAACTTGGGACAAAGAAGGCCAGCGGATCAAATGGGAGGACGAAGATGGACGAACGAGACGAACTTGGTACAAAGAAGGCCAACGGATCAAATGGGTGGACGAAGATGGACGAACGAGACGAACTTTGTCCAAAGAAGGCCTATGGATCAAATGGGAGGACGAAGATGGACGAACGAGACGAACTTGGTCCAAATAAGGCCTACGGATCAAATGGGAGGACGAAGAGGGACGAACGAGACGAACTTGGTACAAAGAAGGCCAACGGATCAAATGGGAGGACGAAGATGGACGAACGAGACGAACTTTGCACAAAGAATGCCAACGGATCAAATGGGAGGACGAAGATGGACGAACGAGACGAACTTGGTACAAAGAAGGCCAACAGATCAAATGGGAGGACGAAGATGGACAAACGAGACGAACTTGGGACAAAGAAGGCCAGCGGATCAAATGGGAGGACGAAGATGAACGAACGAGACGAACTTGGTCCAACTAAGGCCTACGGATCGAATGGGAGGACGAAGAGGGACGAATGAGACAAACTTGGTACAAAGAAGGCCAACGGATCAAATGGGAGGACGAAGATGGACGAACGAGACAAACTTGGTACAAAGAAGGCCAACGGATCAAATGGGTGGACGAAGATGGACGAACGAGACGAACTTTGTCCAAAGAAGGCCTATGGATCAAATGGGAGGACGAAGATGGACGAACGAGACGAACTTGGTCCAAATAAGGCCTACGGATCAAATGGGAGGACGAAGAGGGACGAACGAGACGAACTTGGTACAAAGAAGGCCAACGGATCAAATGGGAGGACGAAGATGGACGAACGAGACGAACTTGGTCCAACTAAGGCCTACGGATCAAATGGGAGGACGAAGAGGGACGAACGAGACGAACTTGGTACAAAGAAGGCCAACGGATCAAATGGGAGGACGAAGATGGACGAACGAGACGAACTTGGTCCAACTAAGGCCTACGGATCAAATGGGAGGACGAAGAGGGACGAATGAGACCAACTTGGTACAAAGAAGGCCAACGGATCAAATGGGAGGACGAAAATGGACGAACGAGACAAACTTGGTACAAAGAAGGCCAACGGATCAAATGGGAGGACGAAGATGGACGAACGAGACGAACTTGGTCCAACTAAGGCCTACGGATCAAATGGGAGGACGAAGAGGGACGAACGAGACGAACTTGGTACAAAGAAGGCCAACGGATCAAATGGGAGGACGAAGATGGAAGAACGAGACGAACTTGGTCCAACTAAGGCCTACGGATCAAATGGGAGGACGAAGAGGGACGAACGAGACGAACTTGGTACAAAGAAGGCCAACGGATCAAATGGGAGGACGAAGATGGACGAACGAGACGAATTTGGTCCAAATAAGGCCTACAGATAAAATGGGAGGACGAGGATGGACGAACGAGACGAACTTCGTCCAACTAACGCCTACGGATCAAATGGGAGGACGAAGAGGGTCGAACGTGACGAACTTGGTACAAAGAAGGCCAACGGATCAAATGGGAGGACGAAGATGGACGAACGAGACGAACTTGGTACAAAGAAGGCCAACGGATCAAATGGGAGGACGAAGATGGACGAACGAGACGAACTTGGGACAAAGAAGGCCAGCGGATCAAATGGGAGGACGAAGATGGACGAACGAGACGAACTTGGTACAAAGAAGGCCAACGGATCAAATGGGTGGACGAAGATGGACGAACGAGACGAACTTTGTCCAAAGAAGGCCTATGGATCAAATGGGAGGACGAAGATGGACGAACGAGACGAACTTGGTCCAAATAAGGCCTACGGATCAAAT
Organism: Glycyrrhiza uralensis; assembly: GCA_030159175.1. NCBI lineage: Eukaryota > Viridiplantae > Streptophyta > Magnoliopsida > Fabales > Fabaceae > Glycyrrhiza > Glycyrrhiza uralensis. The sequence goes on along the minus strand of BRZY01000011.1, from coordinate 3,239,993 downwards.
GGGAGGACGAAGAGGGACGAACGAGACGAACTTGGTACAAAGAAGGCCAACGGATCAAATGGGAGGACGAAGATGGACGAACGAGACGAACTTTGCACAAAGAATGCCAACGGATCAAATGGGAGGACGAAGATGGACGAACGAGACGAACTTGGTACAAAGAAGGCCAACAGATCAAATGGGAGGACGAAGATGGACAAACGAGACGAACTTGGGACAAAGAAGGCCAGCGGATCAAATGGGAGGACGAAGATGGACGAACGAGACGAACTTGGTCCAACTAAGGCCTACGGATCGAATGGGAGGACGAAGAGGGACGAATGAGACAAACTTGGTACAAAGAAGGCCAACGGATCAAATGGGAGGACGAAGATGGACGAACGAGACAAACTTGGTACAAAGAAGGCCAACGGATCAAATGGGTGGACGAAGATGGACGAACGAGACGAACTTTGTCCAAAGAAGGCCTAGGGATCAAATGGGAGGACGAAGATGGACGAACGAGACGAACTTGGTCCAAATAAGGCCTACGGATCAAATGGGAGGACGAAGAGGGACGAACGAGACGAACTTGGTACAAAGAAGGCCAACGGATCAAATGGGAGGACGAAGATGGACGAACGAGACGAACTTTGCACAAAGAAGGCCAACGGATCAAATGGGAGGACGAAGATGGACGAACAAGACGAACTTGGTCCAACTAAGGCCTACGGATGAAATGGGAGGACGAAGAGGGACGAACGAGACGAACTTGGTACAAAGAAGGCCAACGGATCAAATGGGAGGACGAAGATGGACGAACGAGACGAATTTGGTCCAAATAAGGCCTACGGATTAAATGGGAGGACGAGGATGGACGAACGAGACGAACTTCGTCCAACTAAGGCCTACGGATCAAATGGGAGGACGAAGAGGGACGAACGTGACGAACTTGGTTCAAAGAGGGCCAACGGATCAAATGGGAGGACGAAGATGGACGAACGAGACGAACTTGGTCCAACTAAGGCCTACGGATCAAATGGGAGGACGAAGAGGGACGAACGAGACGAACTTGGTACAAAGAAGGCCAACGGATCAAATGGGAGGACGAAGATGGAAGAACGAGACGAACTTGGTCCAACTAAGGCCTACGGATCAAATGGGAGGACGAAGAGGGACGAACGAGACGAACTTGGTACAAAGAAGGCCAACGGATCAAATGGGAGGACGAAGATGGACGAACGAGACGAATTTGGTCCAAATAAGGCCTACAGATAAAATGGGAGGACGAGGATGGACGAACGAGACGAACTTCGTCCAACTAACGCCTACGGATCAAATGGGAGGACGAAGAGGGACGAACGTGACGAACTTGGTACAAAGAAGGCCAACGGATCAAATGGGAGGACGAAGATGGACGAACGAGACGAACTTGGTACAAAGAAGGCCAACGGATCAAATGGGAGGACGAAGATGGACGAACGAGACGAACTTGGGACAAAGAAGGCCAGCGGATCAAATGGGAGCACGAAGATGGACGAACGAGACGAACTTGGTCCAACTAAGGCCTACGGATCAAATGGGAGGACGAAGAGGGACGAAGGAGACAAACTTGGTACAAAGAAGGCCAACGTATCTAATGGGAGGACGAAGATGGACGAACGAGACAAACTTGGTACAAAGAAGGCCAACGGATCAAATGGGTGGACGAAGATGGACGAACGAGACGAACTTTGTCCAAAGAAGGCCTATGGATCAAATGGGAGGACGAAGATGGACGAACGAGACGAACTTGGTCCAAATAAGGCCTACGGATCAAATGGGAGGACGAAGAGGGACGAACGAGACGAACTTGGTACAAAGAAGGCCAACGGATCAAATGGGAGGACGAAGATGGACGAACGAGACGAACTTTGCACAAAGAAGGCCAACGGATCAAATGGGAGGACGAAGATGGACGAACAAGACGAACTTGGTCCAACTAAGGCCTACGGATGAAATGGGAGGACGAAGAGGGACGAACGAGACGAACTTGGTACAAAGAAGGCCAACGGATCAAATGGGAGGACGAAGATGGACAAACGAGACGAACTTGGGACAAAGAAGGCCAGCGGATCAAATGGGAGGACGAAGATGGACGAACGAGACGAACTTGGTCCAACTAAGGCCTACGGATCGAATGGGAGGACGAAGAGGGACGAATGAGACAAACTTGGTACAAAGAAGGCCAACGGATCAAATGGGAGGACGAAGATGGACGAACGAGACAAACTTGGTACAAAGAAGGCCAACGGATCAAATGGGTGGACGAAGATGGACGAACGAGACGAACTTTGTCCAAAGAAGGCCTAGGGATCAAATGGGAGGACGAAGATGGACGAACGAGACGAACTTGGTCCAAATAAGGCCTACGGATCAAATGGGAGGACGAAGAGGGACGAACGAGACGAACTTGGTACAAAGAAGGCCAACGGATCAAATGGGAGGACGAAGATGGACGAACGAGACGAACTTTGCACAAAGAAGGCCAACGGATCAAATGGGAGGACGAAGATGGACGAACAAGACGAACTTGGTCCAACTAAGGCCTACGGATGAAATGGGAGGACGAAGAGGGACGAACGAGACGAACTTGGTACAAAGAAGGCCAACGGATCAAATGGGAGGACGAAGATGGACGAACGAGACGAATTTGGTCCAAATAAGGCCTACGGATTAAATGGGAGGACGAGGATGGACGAACGAGACGAACTTCGTCCAACTAAGGCCTACGGATCAAATGGGAGGACGAAGAGGGACGAACGTGACGAACTTGGTTCAAAGAGGGCCAACGGATCAAATGGGAGGACGAAGATGGACGAACGAGACGAACTTGGTCCAACTAAGGCCTACGGATCAAATGGGAGGACGAAGAGGGACGAACGAGACGAACTTGGTACAAAGAAGGCCAACGGATCAAATGGGAGGACGAAGATGGAAGAACGAGACGAACTTGGTCCAACTAAGGCCTACGGATCAAATGGGAGGACGAAGAGGGACGAACGAGACGAACTTGGTACAAAGAAGGCCAACGGATCAAATGGGAGGACGAAGATGGACGAACGAGACGAATTTGGTCCAAATAAGGCCTACAGATAAAATGGGAGGACGAGGATGGACGAACGAGACGAACTTCGTCCAACTAACGCCTACGGATCAAATGGGAGGACGAAGAGGGACGAACGTGACGAACTTGGTACAAAGAAGGCCAACGGATCAAATGGGAGGACGAAGATGGACGAACGAGACGAACTTGGTACAAAGAAGGCCAACGGATCAAATGGGAGGACGAAGATGGACGAACGAGACGAACTTGGGACAAAGAAGGCCAGCGGATCAAATGGGAGCACGAAGATGGACGAACGAGACGAACTTGGTCCAACTAAGGCCTACGGATCAAATGGGAGGACGAAGAGGGACGAAGGAGACAAACTTGGTACAAAGAAGGCCAACGTATCTAATGGGAGGACGAAGATGGACGAACGAGACAAACTTGGTACAAAGAAGGCCAACGGATCAAATGGGTGGACGAAGATGGACGAACGAGACGAACTTTGTCCAAAGAAGGCCTATGGATCAAATGGGAGGACGAAGATGGACGAACGAGACGAACTTGGTCCAAATAAGGCCTACGGATCAAATGGGAGGACGAAGAGGGACGAACGAGACGAACTTGGTACAAAGAAGGCCAACGGATCAAATGGGAGGACGAAGATGGACGAACGAGACGAACTTTGCACAAAGAATGCCAACGGATCAAATGGGAGGACGAAGATGGACGAACGAGACGAACTTGGTACAAAGAAGGCCAACAGATCAAATGGGAGGACGAAGATGGACAAACGAGACGAACTTGGGACAAAGAAGGCCAGCGGATCAAATGGGAAGACGAAGATGGACGAACGAGACGAACATGGTCCAACTAAGGCCTACGGATCGAATGGGAGGACGAAGAGGGACGAATGAGACAAACTTGGTACAAAGAAGGCCAACGGATCAAATGGGAGGACGAAGATGGACGAACGAGACAAACTTGGTACAAAGAAGGCCAACGGATCAAATGGGTGGACGAACGAGACGAACTTTGTCCAAAGAAGGCCTATGGATCAAATGGGAGGACGAAGATGGACGAACGAGACGAACTTGGTCCAAATAAGGCCTACGGATCAAATGGGAGGACGAAGAGGGACGAACGAGACGAACTTGGTACAAAGAAGGCCAACGGATCAAATGGGAGGACGAAGATGGACGAACGAGACGAACTTTGCACAAAGAAGGCCAACGGATCAAATGGGAGGACGAAGATGGACGAACAAGACGAACTTGGTCCAACTAAGGCCTACGGATCAAATGGGAGGACGAAGATGGACGAACGAGACGAATTTGGTCCAAATAAGGCCTACGGATTAAATGGGAGGACGAGGATGGACGAACCAGACGAACTTCGTCCAACTAAGGCCTACGGATCAAATGGGAGGACGAAGAGGGACGAACGTGACGAACTTGGTTCAAAGAGGGCCAACGGATCAAATGGGAGGACGAAGATGGACGAACGAGACGAACTTGGTCCAAATAAGGCCTACGGATCAAATGGGAGGACGAAGATGGACGAACGTGACGAACTTTGTCCAAAGAAGGCCAACGGATCAAATGGGAGGACGAAGATGGACGAACGAGACGAACTTTATCCAAAGAAGGCCTACGGATCAAATGGGAGGACGAAGATGGACGAACGAGACGAACTTTGCACAAAGAAGGCCAACGGATCAAATGGGAGGACGAAGATGGACGAACGAGACGAGCTTGGTCCAACTAAGGCCTACGGATCAAATGGGAGGATGAAGAGGGACGAACGAGACGAACTTGGTACAAAGAAGGCCAACGGATCAAATGGGAGGACGAAGATCGACGAACGAGACGAACTTGGTCCAACTAAGGCCTACGGATCAAATGGGAGTACGAAGAGGGACGAACGAGACGAACTTGGTACAAAGAAGGCCAACGGATCAAATGGGAGGACGAAGATGGACGAACGAGACGAACTTTGTCCAAAGAAGGCCTACGTATCAAATGGGAGGACGAAGATGGACGAACGAGACGAACTTGGTCCAACTAAGGCCTACGGATCAAATGGGAGGACGAAGAGGGACGAACGAGACGAACTTGGTACAAAGAAGGCCAACGGATCAAATGGGAGGACGAAGATGGACGACCGAGACGAACTTGGTCCAACTAAGGCCTACGGATCAAATGGGAGGACGAAGAGGGACGAATGAGACAAACTTGGTACAAAGAAGGCCAACGGATCAAATGGGAGGACGAAGATGGACGAACGAGACCAACTTGGTACAAAGAAGGCCAACGGATCAAATGGGAGGACGAAGATGGACGAACGAGACGAACTTGGTCCAACTAAGGCCTACGAATCAAATGGGAGGACGAAGAGGGACGAACGAGACGAACTTGGTACAAAGAAGGCCAACGGATCAAATGGGAGGACGAAGATGGAAGAACGAGACGAACTTGGTCCAACTAAGGCCTACGGATCAAATGGGAGGACGAAGTGGGACGAACGAGACGAACTTGGTACAAAGAAGGCCAACGGATCAAATGGGAGGACGAGATTGGACGAACGAGACGAATTTGGTCCAAATAAGGCCTACAGATCAAATGGGAGGACGAGGATGGACGAACGAGACGAACTTCGTCCAACTAACGCCTACGGATCAAATGGGAGGACGAAGAGGGACGAACGTGACGAACTTGGTACAAAAAGGCCAACGGATCAAATGGGAGGACGAAGATGGACGAACGAGACGAACTTGGTACAAAGAAGGCCAACGGATCAAATGGGAGGACGAAGATGGACGAACGAGACGAACTTGGGACAAAGAAGGCCAGCGGATCAAATGGGAGGACGAAGATGGACGAAGGAGACGATCTTTGCACAAAGAAGGCCAACGGATCAAATGGGAGGACGAAGATGGACGAACGAGACGAACTTGGTCCAACTAAGGCCTACGGATCAAATGGGAGGACGAAGAGGGACGAACGAGACGAACTTGGTACAAAGAAGGCCAACGGATCAAATGGGAGGACGAAGATCGACGAACGAGACGAACTTGGTCCAACTATGGCGTACGGATCAAATGGGAGGACGAAGAGGGACGAACGAGACGAACTTGGTACAAAGAAGGCCAACGGATCAAATGGGAGGACGAAGATGGACGAACGAGACGAACTTTGTCCAAAGAAGGCCTACGTATCAAATGGGAGGAGGAAGATGGACGAACGAGACGAACTTGGTCCAAAGAAGGCCTACGTATCAAATGGGAGGACGAAGATGGACGAACGAGACGAACTTTGCACAAAGAATGCCAACGGATCAAATGGGAGGACGAAGATGGACGAACAAGACGAACTTGGTCCAACTAAGGCCTACGGATCAAATGGGAGGACGAAGATGGACGAACGAGACGAATTTGGTCCAAATAAGGCCTACGGATTAAATGGGAGGACGAGGATGGACGAACCAGACGAACTTCGTCCAACTAAGGCCTACGGATCAAATGGGAGGACGAAGAGGGACGAACGTGACGAACTTGGTTCAAAGAGGGCCAACGGATCAAATGGGAGGACGAAGATGGACGAACGAGACGAACTTGGTCCAAATAAGGCCTACGGATCAAATGGGAGGACGAAGATGGACGAACGTGACGAACTTTGTCCAAAGAAGGCCAACGGATCAAATGGGAGGACGAAGATGGACGAATGAGACGAACTTTATCCAAAGAAGGCCTACGGATCAAATGGGAGGACGAAGATGGACGAACGAGACGAACTTTGCACAAAGAAGGCCAACGGATCAAATGGGAGGACGAAGATGGACGAACGAGACGAGCTTGGTCCAACTAAGGCCTACGGATCAAATGGGAGGATGAAGAGGGACGAACGAGACGAACTTGGTACAAAGAAGGCCAACGGATCAAATGGGAGGACGAAGATCGACGAACGAGACGAACTTGGTCCAACTAAGGCCTACGGATCAAATGGGAGGACGAAGATGGACGAACGAGACGAACTTGGGACAAAGAAGGCCAGCGGATCAAATGGGAGGACGAAGATGGACGAAGGAGACGATCTTTGCACAAAGAAGGCCAGCGGATCAAATGGGAGGACGAAGATGGACGAACGAGACGAACTTGGTCCAACTAAGGCCTACGGATCAAATGGGAGGACGAAGAGGGACGAACGAGACGAACTTGGTACAAAGAAGGCCAACGGATCAAATGGGAGGACGAAGATCGACGAACGAGACGAACTTGGTCCAACTATGGCGTACGGATCAAATGGGAGGACGAAGAGGGACGAACGAGACGAACTTGGTACAAAGAAGGCCAACGGATCAAATGGGAGGACGAAGATGGACGAACGAGACGAACTTTGTCCAAAGAAGGCCTACGTATCAAATGGGAGGAGGAAGATGGACGAACGAGACGAACTTGGTCCAAAGAAGGCCTACGTATCAAATGGGAGGACGAAGATGGACGAACGAGACGAACTTTGCACAAAGAATGCCAACGGATCAAATGGGAGGACGAAGATGGACGAACAAGACGAACTTGGTCCAACTAAGGCCTACGGATCAAATGGGAGGACGAAGATGGACGAACGAGACGAATTTGGTCCAAATAAGGCCTACGGATTAAATGGGAGGACGAGGATGGACGAACCAGACGAACTTCGTCCAACTAAGGCCTACGGATCAAATGGGAGGACGAAGAGGGACGAACGTGACGAACTTGGTTCAAAGAGGGCCAACGGATCAAATGGGAGGACGAAGATGGACGAACGAGACGAACTTGGTCCAAATAAGGCCTACGGATCAAATGGGAGGACGAAGATGGACGAACGTGACGAACTTTGTCCAAAGAAGGCCAACGGATCAAATGGGAGGACGAAGATGGACGAATGAGACGAACTTTATCCAAAGAAGGCCTACGGATCAAATGGGAGGACGAAGATGGACGAACGAGACGAACTTTGCACAAAGAAGGCCAACGGATCAAATGGGAGGACGAAGATGGACGAACGAGACGAGCTTGGTCCAACTAAGGCCTACGGATCAAATGGGAGGATGAAGAGGGACGAACGAGACGAACTTGGTACAAAGAAGGCCAACGGATCAAATGGGAGGACGAAGATCGACGAACGAGACGAACTTGGTCCAACTAAGGCCTACGGATCAAATGGGAGTACGAAGAGGGACGAACGAGACGAACTTGGTACAAAGAAGGCCAACGGATCAAATGGGAGGACGAAGATGGACGAACGAGACGAACTTTGTCCAAAGAAGGCCTACGTATCAAATGGGAGGATGAAGATGGACGAACGAGACGAACTTGGTCCAAATAAGGCCTACGGATCAAATGGGAGGACGAAGAGGGACGAACGAGACGAACTTGGTACAAAGAAGGCCAACGGATCAAATGGGAGGACGAAGATGGACGAACGAGACGAACTTGGTCCAACTAAGGCCTACGGATCAAATGGGAGGACGAAGAGGGACGAACGAGACGAACTTGGTACAAAGAAGGCCAACGGATCAAATGGGAGGACGAAGATGGACGACCGAGACGAACTTGGTCCAACTAAGGCCTACGGATCAAATGGGAGGACGAAGAGGGACGAATGAGACAAACTTGGTACAAAGAAGGCCAACGGATCAAATGGGAGGACGAAGATGGACGAACGAGACCAACTTGGTACAAAGAAGGCCAACGGATCAAATGGGAGGACGAAGATGGACGAACGAGACGAACTTGGTCCAACTAAGGCCTACGAATCAAATGGGAGGACGAAGAGGGACGAACGAGACGAACTTGGTACAAAGAAGGCCAACGGATCAAATGGGAGGACGAAGATGGAAGAACGAGACGAACTTGGTCCAACTAAGGCCTACGGATCAAATGGGAGGACGAAGTGGGACGAACGAGACGAACTTGGTACAAAGAAGGCCAACGGATCAAATGGGAGGACGAGATTGGACGAACGAGACGAATTTGGTCCAAATAAGGCCTACAGATCAAATGGGAGGACGAGGATGGATGAACGAGACGAACTTCGTCCAACTAACGCCTACGGATCAAATGGGAGGACGAAGAGGGACGAACGTGACGAACTTGGTACAAAAAGGCCAACGGATCAAATGGGAGGACGAAGATGGACGAACGAGACGAACTTGGTACAAAGAAGGCCAACGGATCAAATGGGAGGACGAAGATGGACGAACGAGACGAACTTGGGACAAAGAAGGCCAGCGGATCAAATGGGAGGACGAAGATGGACGAAGGAGACGATCTTTGCACAAAGAAGGCCAACGGATCAAATGGGAGGACGAAGATGGACGAACGAGACGAACTTGGTCCAACTAAGGCCTACGGATCAAATGGGAGGACGAAGAGGGACGAACGAGACGAACTTGGTACAAAGAAGGCCAACGGATCAAATGGGAGGACGAAGATGGACGAACGAGACGAACTTTGTCCAAAGAAGGCCTACGTATCAAATGGGAGGAGGAAGATGGACGAACGAGACGAACTTGGTCCAAAGAAGGCCTACGTATCAAATGGGAGGACGAAGATGGACGAACGACACGAACTTTGCACAAAGAATGCCAACGGATCAAATGGGAGGACGAAGATGGACGAACGAGACGAACTTGGTACAAAGAAGGCCAACAGATCAAATGGGAGGACGAAGATGGACAAACGAGACGAACTTGGGACAAAGAAGGCCAGCGGATCAAATGGGAGGACGAAGATGGACGAACGAGACGAACTTGGTCCAACTAAGGCCTACGGATCGAATGGGAGGACGAAGAGGGACGAATGAGACAAACTTGGTACAAAGAAGGCCAACGGATCAAATGGGAGGACGAAGATGGACGAACGAGACAAACTTGGTACAAAGAAGGCCAACAGATCAAATGGGTGGACGAAGATGGACGAACGAGACGAACTTTGTCCAAAGAAGGCCTATGGATCAAATGGGAGGACGAAGATGGACGAACGAGACGAACTTGGTCCAAATAAGGCCTACGGATCAAATGGGAGGACGAAGAGGGACGAACGAGACGAACTTGGTACAAAGAAGGCCAACGGATCAAATGGGAGGACGAAGATGGACGAACGAGACGAACTTGGTCCAACTAAGGCCTACGGATCAAATGGGAGGACGAAGAGGGACGAACGAGACGAACTTGGTACAAAGAAGGCCAACGGATCAAATGGGAGGACGAAGATGGACGAACGAGACGAATTTGGTCCAAATAAGGCCTACAGATAAAATGGGAGGACGAGGATGGACGAACGAGACGAACTTCGTCCAACTAACGCCTACGGATCAAATGGGAGGACGAAGAGGGACGAACGTGACGAACTTGGTACAAAGAAGGCCAACGGATCAAATGGGAGGACGAAGATGGACGAACGAGACGAACTTGGTACAAAGAAGGCCAACGGATCAAATGGGAGGACGAAGATGGACGAACGAGACGAACTTGGGACAAAGAAGGCCAGCGGATCAAATGGGAGGACGAAGATGGACGAACGAGACGAACTTGGTCCAACTAAGGCCTACGGATCAAATGGGTGGACGAAGATGGACGAACGAGACGAACTTTGTCCAAAGAAGGCCTATGGATCAAATGGGAGGACGAAGATGGACGAACGAGACGAACTTGGTCCAAATAAGGCCTACGGATCAAATGGGAGGACGAAGAGGGACGAACGAGACGAACTTGGTACAAAGAAGGCCAACGGATCAAATGGGAGGACGAAGATGGACGAACGAGACGAACTTGGGACAAAGAAGGCCAGCGGATCAAATGGGAGGACGAAGATGGACGAACGAGACGAACTTGGTCCAACTAAGGCCTACGGATCGAATGGGAGGACGAAGAGGGACGAATGAGACAAACTTGGTACAAAGAAGGCCAACGTATCAAATGGGAGAACGAAGATGGACGAACGAGACAAACTTGGTACAAAGAAGGCCAACGGATCAAATGGGTGGACGAAGATGGACGAACGAGACGAACTTTGTCCAAAGAAGGCCTATGGATCAAATGGGAGGACGAAGATGGACGAACGAGACGAACTTGGTCCAAATTAGGCCTACGGATCAAATGGGAGGACGAAGAGGGACGAACGAGACGAACTTGGTACAAAGAAGGCCAACGGATCAAATGGGAGGACGAAGATGGACGAACGAGACGAACTTTGCACAAAGAATGCCAACGGATCAAATGGGAGGACGAAGATGGACGAACGAGACGAACTTGGTACAAAGAAGGCCAACAGATCAAATGGGAGGACGAAGATGGACAAACGAGACGAACTTGGGACAAAGAAGGCCAGCGGATCAAATGGGAGGACGAAGATGGACGAACGAGACGAACTTGGTCCAACTAAGGCCTACGGATCGAATGGGAGGACGAAGAGGGACGAATGAGACAAACTTGGTACAAAGAAGGCCAACGGATCAAATGGGAGGACGAAGATGGACGAACGAGACAAACTTGGTACAAAGAAGGCCAACGGATCAAATGGGTGGACGAACGAGACGAACTTTGTCCAAAGAAGGCCTATGGATCAAATGGGAGGACGAAGATGGACGAACGAGACGAACTTGGTCCAAATAAGGCCTACGGATCAAATGGGAGGACGAAGAGGGACGAACGAGACGAACTTGGTACAAAGAAGGCCAACGGATCAAATGGGAGGACGAAGATGGACGAACGAGACGAACTTTGCACAAAGAAGGCCAACGGATCAAATGGGAGGACGAAGATGGACGAACGAGACGAACTTTGCACAAAGAAGGCCAACGGATCAAATGGGAGGACGAAGATGGACGAACAAGACGAACTTGGTCCAACTAAGGCCTACGGATGAAATGGGAGGACGAAGAGGGACGAACGAGACGAACTTGGTACAAAGAAGGCCAACGGATCAAATGGGAGGACGAAGATGGACGAACGAGACGAATTTGGTCCAAATAAGGCCTACGGATTAAATGGGAGGACGAGGATGGACGAACCAGACGAACTTCGTCCAACTAAGGCCTACGGATCAAATGGGAGGACGAAGAGGGACGAACGTGACGAACTTGGTTCAAAGAGGGCCAACGGATCAAATGGGAGGACGAAGATGGACGAACGAGACGAACTTGGTCCAAATAAGGCCTACGGATCAAATGGGAGGACGAAGATGGACGAACGTGACGAACTTTGTCCAAAGAAGGCCAACGGATCAAATGGGAGGACGAAGATGGACGAACGAGACGAACTTTATCCAAAGAAGGCCTACGGATCAAATGGGAGGACGAAGATGGACGAACGAGACGAACTTTGCACAAAGAAGGCCAACGGATCAAATGGGAGGACGAAGATGGACGAACGAGACGAGCTTGGTCCAACTAAGGCCTACGGATCAAATGGGAGGATGAAGAGGGACGAACGAGACGAACTTGGTACAAAGAAGGCCAACGGATCAAATGGGAGGACGAAGATCGACGAACGAGACGAACTTGGTCCAACTAAGGCCTACGGATCAAATGGGAGTACGAAGAGGGACGAACGAGACGAACTTGGTACAAAGAAGGCCAACGGATCAAATGGGAGGACGAAGATGGACGAACGAGACGAACTTTGTCCAAAGAAGGCCTACGTATCAAATGGGAGGATGAAGATGGACGAACGAGACGAACTTGGTCCAAATAAGGCCTACGGATCAAATGGGAGGACGAAGAGGGACGAACGAAACGAACTTGGTACAAAGAAGGCCAACGGATCAAATGGGAGGACGAAGATGGACGAACGAGACGAACTTGGTCCAACTAAGGCCTACGGATCAAATGGGAGGACGAAGAGGGACGAACGAGACGAACTTGGTACAAAGAAGGCCAACGGATCAAATGGGAGGACGAAGATGGACGAACGAGACGAACTTTGCACAAAGAATGCCAACGGATCAAATGGGAGGACGAAGATGGACGAACGAGACGAACTTGGTACAAAGAAGGCCAACAGATCAAATGGGAGGACGAAGATGGACAAACGAGACGAACTTGGGACAAAGAAGGCCAGCGGATCAAATGGGAGGACGAAGATGGACGAACGAGACGAACTTGGTCCAACTAAGGCCTACGGATCGAATGGGAGGACGAAGAGGGACGAATGAGACAAACTTGGTACAAAGAAGGCCAACGTATCAAATGGGAGGACGAAGATGGACGAACGAGACAAACTTGGTACAAAGAAGGCCAACGGATCAAATGGGTGGACGAAGATGGACGAACGAGACGAACTTTGTCCAAAGAAGGCCTATGGATCAAATGGGAGGACGAAGATGGACGAACGAGACGAACTTGGTCCAAATAAGGCCTACGGATCAAATGGGAGGACGTAGAGGGACGAACGAGACGAACTTGGTACAAAGAAGGCCAACGGATCAAATGGGAGGACGAAGATGGACGAACGAGACGAACTTTGCACAAAGAATGCCAACGGATCAAATGGGAGGACGAAGATGGACGAACGAGACGAACTTGGTACAAAGAAGGCCAACAGATCAAATGGGAGGACGAAGATGGACAAACGAGACGAACTTGGGACAAAGAAGGCCAGCGGATCAAATGGGAGGACGAAGATGGACGAACGAGACGAACTTGGTCCAACTAAGGCCTACGGATCGAATGGGAGGACGAAGAGGGACGAATGAGACAAACTTGGTACAAAGAAGGCCAACGTATCAAATGGGAGGACGAAGATGGACGAACGAGACAAACTTGGTACAAAGAAGGCCAACGGATCAAATGGGTGGACGAAGATGGACGAACGAGACGAACTTTGTCCAAAGAAGGCCTATGGATCAAATGGGAGGACGAAGATGGACGAACGAGACGAACTTGGTCCAAATAAGGCCTACGGATCAAATGGGAGGACGAAGAGGGACGAACGAGACGAACTTGGTACAAAGAAGGCCAACGGATCAAATGGGAGGACGAAGATGGACGAACGAGACGAACTTTGCACAAAGAATGCCAACGGATCAAATGGGAGGACGAAGATGGACGAACGAGACGAACTTGGTACAAAGAAGGCCAACAGATCAAATGGGAGGACGAAGATGGACAAACGAGACGAACTTGGGACAAAGAAGGCCAGCGGATCAAATGGGAGGACGAAGATGGACGAACGAGACGAACTTGGTCCAACTAAGGCCTACGGATCGAATGGGAGGACGAAGAGGGACGAATGAGACAAACTTGGTACAAAGAAGGCCAACGGATCAAATGGGAGGACGAAGATGGACGAACGAGACAAACTTGGTACAAAGAAGGCCAACGGATCAAATGGGTGGACGAACGAGACGAACTTTGTCCAAAGAAGGCCTATGGATCAAATGGGAGGACGAAGATGGACGAACGAGACGAACTTGGTCCAAATAAGGCCTACGGATCAAATGGGAGGACGAAGAGGGACGAACGAGACGAACTTGGTACAAAGAAGGCCAACGGATCAAATGGGAGGACGAAGATGGACGAACGAGACGAACTTTGCACAAAGAAGGCCAACGGATCAAATGGGAGGACGAAGATGGACGAACAAGACGAACTTGGTCCAACTAAGGCCTACGGATGAAATGGGAGGACGAAGAGGGACGAACGAGACGAACTTGGTACAAAGAAGGCCAACGGATCAAATGGGAGGACGAAGATGGACGAACGAGACGAATTTGGTCCAAAGAAGGCCTACGGATTAAATGGGAGGACGAGGATGGACGAACCAGACGAACTTCGTCCAACTAAGGCCTACGGATCAAATGGGAGGACGAAGAGGGACGAACGTGACGAACTTGGTTCAAAGAGGGCCAACGGATCAAATGGGAGGACGAAGATGGACGAACGAGACGAACTTGGTCCAAATAAGGCCTACGGATCAAATGGGAGGACGAAGATGGACGAACGAGACGAACTTTATCCAAAGAAGGCCTACGGATCAAATGGGAGGACGAAGATGGACGAACGAGACGAACTTTGCACAAAGAAGGCCAACGGATCAAATGGGTGGACGAAGATGGACGAACGAGACGAGCTTGGTCCAACTAAGGCCTACGAATCAAATGGGAGGATGAAGAGGGACGAACGAGACGAACTTGGTACAAAGAAGGCCAACGGATCAAATGGGAGGACGAAGATCGACGAACGAGACGAACTTGGTCCAACTAAGGCCTACGGATCAAATGGGAGTACGAAGAGGGACGAACGAGACGAACTTGGTACAAAGAAGGCCAACGGATCAAATGGGAGGACGAAGATGGACGAACGAGGCGAACTTTGTCCAACTAAGGCCTACGAATCAAATGGGAGGACGAAGAGGGACGAACGAGACGAACTTGGTACAAAGAAGGCCAACGGAACAAATGGGAGGACGAAGATGGACGAACGAGACGAACTTGGTCCAACTAAGGCCTACGAATCAAATGGGAGGACGAAGAGGGACGAACGAGACGAACTTGGTACAAAGAAGGCCAACGGATCAAATGGGAGGACGAAGATGGACGAACGAGACGAACTTGGTCCAAATAAGGCCAACGGATCAAATGGGAGGACGAAGATGGACGAACGAGACGAACTTGGTCCAAAGAAGGCCAACGGATCAAATGGGAGGACGAAGATGGACGAACGAGACGAACTTTGCACAAAGAAGGCCAACGGATCAAATGGGAGGACGAAGATGGACGAACGAGACGAGCTTGGTCCAACTAAGGCCTACGGATTAAATGGGAGGACGAGGATGGACGAACCAGACGAACTTCGTCCAACTAAGGCCTACGGATCAAATGGGAGGACGAAGAGGGACGAACGTGACGAACTTGGTTCAAAGAGGGCCAACGGATCAAATGGGAGGACGAAGATGGACGAACGAGACGAACTTGGTCCAAATAAGGCCTACGGATCAAATGGGAGGACGAAGATGGACGAACGTGACGAACTTTGTCCAAAGAAGGCCAACGGATCAAATGGGAGGACGAAGATGGACGAACGAGACGAACTTTATCCAAAGAAGGCCTACGGATCAAATGGGAGGACGAAGATGGACGAACGAGACGAACTTTGCACAAAGAAGGCCAACGGATCAAATGGGAGGACGAAGATGGACGAACGAGACGAGCTTGGTCCAACTAAGGCCTACGGATCAAATGGGAGGATGAAGAGGGACGAACGAGACGAACTTGGTACAAAGAAGGCCAACGGATCAAATGGGAGGACGAAGATCGACGAACGAGACGAACTTGGTCCAACTAAGGCCTACGGATCAAATGGGAGTACGAAGAGGGACGAACGAGACGAACTTGGTACAAAGAAGGCCAACGGATCAAATGGGAGGACGAAGATGGACGAACGAGACGAACTTTGTCCAAAGAAGGCCTACGTATCAAATGGGAGGATGAAGATGGACGAACGAGACGAACTTGGTCCAAATAAGGCCTACGGATCAAATGGGAGGACGAAGAGGGACGAACGAGACGAACTTGGTACAAAGAAGGCCAACGGATCAAATGGGAGGACGAAGATGGACGAACGAGACGAACTTGGTCCAACTAAGGCCTACGGATCAAATGGGAGGACGAAGAGGGACGAACGAGACGAACTTGGTACAAAGAAGGCCAACGGATCAAATGGGAGGACGAAGATGGACGAACGAGACGAACTTGGTCCAACTAAGGCCTACGGATCAAATGGGAGGACGAAGAGGGACGAATGAGACAAACTTGGTACAAAGAAGGCCAACGGATCAAATGGGAGGACGAAGATGGACGAACGAGACCAACTTGGTACAAAGAAGGCCAACGGATCAAATGGGAGGACGAAGATGGACGAACGAGACGAACTTGGTCCAACTAAGGCCTACGAATCAAATGGGAGGACGAAGAGGGACGAACGAGACGAACTTGGTACAAAGAAGGCCAACGGATCAAATGGGAGGACGAAGATTGTAGAACGAGACGAACTTGGTCCAACTAAGGCCTACGGATCAAATGGGAGGACGAAGTGGGACGAACGAGACGAACTTGGTACAAAGAAGGCCAACGGATCAAATGGGAGGACGAGATTGGACGAACGAGACGAATTTGGTCCAAATAAGGCCTACAGATCAAATGGGAGGACGAGGATGGACGAACGAGACGAACTTCGTCCAACTAACGCCTACGGATCAAATGGGAGGACGAAGAGGGACGAACGTGACGAACTTGGTACAAAAAGGCCAACGGATCAAATGGGAGGACGAAGATGGACGAACGAGACGAACTTGGTACAAAGAAGGCCAACGGATCAAATGGGAGGACGAAGATGGACGAACGAGACGAACTTGGGACAAAAAAGGCCAGCGGATCAAATGGGAGGACGAAGATGGACGAAGGAGACGATCTTTGCACAAAGAAGGCCAACGGAACAAATGGGAGGACGAAGATGGACGAACGAGACGAACTTGGTCCAACTAAGGCCTACGGATCAAATGGGAGGACGAAGAGGGACGAACGAGACGAACTTGGTACAAAGAAGGCCAACGGATCAAATGGGAGGACGAAGATCGACGAACGAGACGAACTTGGTCCAACTATGGCCTACGGATCAAATGGGAGGACGAAGAGGGACGAACGAGACGAACTTGGTACAAAGAAGGCCAACGGATCAAATGGGAGGACGAAGATGGACGAACGAGACGAACTTTGTCCAAAGAAGGCCTACGTATCAAATGGGAGGAGGAAGATGGACGAACGAGACGAACTTGGTCCAAATAAGGCCTACGGATCAAATGGGAGGACGAAGATGGACGAACGAGACGAACTTGGTCCAACTAAGGCCAAATTAGGCCTACGGATCAAATGGGAGGACGAAGAGGGACGAACGAGACGAACTTGGTACAAAGAAGGCCAACGGATCAAATGGGAGGACGAGATTGGACGAACGAGACGAATTTGGTCCAAATAAGGCCTACAGATCAAATGGGAGGACGAGGATGGACGAACGAGACGAACTTCGTCCAACTAACGCCTACGGATCAAATGGGAGGACGAAGAGGGACGAACGTGACGAACTTGGTACAAAAAGGCCAACGGATCAAATGGGAGGACGAAGATGGACGAACGAGACGAACTTGGTACAAAGAAGGCCAACGGATCAAATGGGAGGACGAAGATGGACGAACGAGACGAACTTGGGACAAAGAAGGCCAGCGGATCAAATGGGAGGACGAAGATGGACGAAGGAGACGATCTTTGCACAAAGAAGGCCAACGGATCAAATGGGAGGACGAAGATGGACGAACGAGACGAACTTGGTCCAACTAAGGCCTACGGATCAAATGGGAGGACGAAGAGGGACGAACGAGACGAACTTGGTACAAAGAAGGCCAACGGATCAAATGGGAGGACGAAGATCGACGAACGAGACGAACTTGGTCCAACTATGGCCTACGGATCAAATGGGAGGACGAAGAGGGACGAACGAGACGAACTTGGTACAAAGAAGGCCAACGGATCAAATGGGAGGACGAAGATGGACGAACGAGACGAACTTTGTCCAAAGAAGGCCTACGTATCAAATGGGAGGAGGAAGATGGACGAACGAGACGAACTTGGTCCAAATAAGGCCTACGGATCAAATGGGAGGACGAAGATGGACGAACGAGACGAACTTGGTCCAACTAAGGCCAAATTAGGCCTACGGATCAAATGGGAGGACGAAGAGGGACGAACGAGACGAACTTGGTACAAAAAGGCCAACGGATCAAATGGGAGGACGAAGATGGACGAACGAGACGAACTTTGCACAAAGAAGGCCAACGGATCAAATGGGAGGACGAAGATGGACGAACGAGACGAACTTGGGACAAAGAAGGCCAGCGGATCAAATGGGAGGACGAAGATGGACGAAGGAGACGACTTTGCACAAAGAAGGCCAACGGATCAAATGGGAGGACGAAGATGGACGAACGAGACGAACTTGGTCCAACTAAGGCCTACGGATCAAATGGGAGGACGAAGAGGGACGAACGAGACGAACTTGGTACAAAGAAGGCCAACGGATCAAATGGGAGGACGAAGATCGACGAACGAGACGAACTTGGTCCAACTATGGCCTACGGATCAAATGGGAGGACGAAGAGGGACGAACGAGACGAACTTGGTACAAAGAAGGCCAACGGATCAAATGGGAGGACGAAGATGGACGAACGTGACGAACTTTTTCCAAAGAAGGCCAACGGATCAAATGGGAGGACGAAGATGGACGAACGAGACGAACTTTGTCCAAAGAAGGCCTACGGATCAAACGGAAGGACGAAGATGGACGAACGAGACGAACTTGGTCCAACTAAGGCCAAATTAGGCCTACGGATCAAATGGGAGGACGAAGAGGGACGAACGAGACGAACTTGGGACAAAGAAGGCCAGCGGATCAAATGGGAGGACGAAGATGGACGAAGGAGACGACTTTGCACAAAGAAGGCCAACGGATCAAATGGGAGGACGAAGATGGACGAACGAGACGAACTTGGTCCAACTAAGGCCTACGGATCAAATGGGAGGACGAAGAGGGACGAACGAGACGAACTTGGTACAAAGAAGGCCAACGGATCAAATGGGAGGACGAAGATCGACGAACGAGACGAACTTGGTCCAACTATGGCCTACGGATCAAATGGGAGTACGAAGAGGGACGAACGAGACGAACTTGGTACAAAGAAGGCCAACGGATCAAATGAGAGGACGAAGATGGACGAACGAGACGAACTTTGTCCAAAGAAGGCCTACGTATCAAATGGGAGGATGAAGATGGACGAACGAGACGAACTTGGTCCAAATAAGGCCTACGGATCAAATGGGAGGACGAAGAGGGACGAACGAGACGAACTTGGTACAAAGAAGGCCAACGGATCAAATGGGAGGACGAAGATGGACGAACGAGACGAACTTGGTCCAACTAAGGCCTACGGATCAAATGGGAGGACGAAGAGGGACGAACGAGACGAACTTGGTACAAAGAAGGCCAACGGATCAAATGGGAGGACGAAGATGGACGAACGAGACGAACTTGGTCCAACTAAGGCCTACGGATCAAATGGGAGGACGAAGATGGACGAACGAGACGAACTTTGCACAAAGAAGGCCAACGGATCAAATGGGAGGACGAAGATGGACGAACGAGACGAACTTGGTCCAACTAAGGCCTACGGATCAAATGGGAGGACGAAGAGGGACGAACGAGACGAACTTGGTACAAAGAAGGCCAACGGATCAAATGGGAGGACGAAGATGGACGAACGAGACGAACTTGGTCCAACTAAGGCCTACGAATCAAATGGGAGGACGAAGAGGGACGAACGAGACGAACTTGGTACAAAGAAGGCCAACGGATCAAATGGGAGGACGAAGATTGAAGAACGAGACGAACTTGGTCCAACTAAGGCCTACGGATCAAATGGGAGGACGAAGTGGGACGAACGAGACGAACTTGGTACAAAGAAGGCCAACGGATCAAATGGGAGGACGAGATTGGACGAACGAGACGAATTTGGTCCAAATAAGGCCTACAGATCAAATGGGAGGACGAGGATGGACGAACGAGACGAACTTCGTCCAATTAACGCCTACGGATCAAATGGGAGGACGAAGAGGGACGAACGTGACGAACTTGGTACAAAAAGGCCAACGGATCAAATGGGAGGACGAAGATGGACGAACGAGACGAACTTGGTACAAAGAAGGCCAACGGATCAAATGGGAGGACGAAGATGGACGAACGAGACGAACTTGGGACAAAGAAGGCCAGCGGATCAAATGGGAGGACGAAGATGGACGAAGGAGACGATCTTTGCACAAAGAAGGCCAACGGATCAAATGGGAGGACGAAGATGGACGAACGAGACGAACTTGGTCCAACTAAGGCCTACGGATCAAATGGGAGGACGAAGAGGGACGAACGAGACGAACTTGGTACAAAGAAGGCCAACGGATCAAATGGGAGGACGAAGATCGACGAACGAGACGAACTTGGTCCAACTATGGCCTACGGATCAAATGGGAGGACGAAGAGGGACGAACGAGACGAACTTGGTACAAAGAAGGCCAACGGATCAAATGGGAGGACGAAGATGGACGAACGAGACGGTCTTTGTCCAAAGAAGGCCTACGTATCAAATGGGAGGAGGAAGATGGACGAACGAGACGAACTTGGTCCAAATAAGGCCTACGGATCAAATGGGAGGACGAAGATGGACGAACGAGACGAACTTGGTCCAACTAAGGCCAAATTAGGCCTACGGATCAAATGGGAGGACGAAGAGGGACGAACGAGACGAACTTGGTACAAAGAAGGCCAACGGATCAAATGGGAGGACGAGATTGGACGAACGAGACGAATTTGGTCCAAATAAGGCCTACAGATCAAATGGGAGGACGAGGATGGACGAACGAGACGAACTTCGTCCAACTAACGCCTACGGATCAAATGGGAGGACGAAGAGGGACGAACGTGACGAACTTGGTACAAAAAGGCCAACGGATCAAATGGGAGGACGAAGATGGACGAACGAGACGAACTTGGTACAAAGAAGGCCAACGGATCAAATGGGAGGACGAAGATGGACGAACGAGACGAACTTGGGACAAAGAAGGCCAGCGGATCAAATGGGAGGACGAAGATGGACGAAGGAGACGATCTTTGCACAAAGAAGGCCAACGGATCAAATGGGAGGACGAAGATGGACGAACGAGACGAACTTGGTCCAACTAAGGCCTACGGATCAAATGGGAGGACGAAGAGGGACGAACGAGACGAACTTGGTACAAAGAAGGCCAACGGATCAAATGGGAGGACGAAGATCGACGAACGAGACGAACTTGGTCCAACTATGGCCTACGGATCAAATGGGAGGACGAAGAGGGACGAACGAGACGAACTTGGTACAAAGAAGGCCAACGGATCAAATGGGAGGACGAAGATGGACGAACGAGACGAACTTTGTCCAAAGAAGGCCTACGTATCAAATGGGAGGAGGAAGATGGACGAACGAGACGAACTTGGTCCAAATAAGGCCTACGGATCAAATGGGAGGACGAAGATGGACGAACGAGACGAACTTGGTCCAACAAAGGCCAAATTAGGCCTACGGATCAAATGGGAGGACGAAGAGGGACGAACGAGACGAACTTGGTACAAAAAGGCCAACGGATCAAATGGGAGGACGAAGATGGACGAACGAGACGAACTTTGCACAAAGAAGGCCAACGGATCAAATGGGAGGACGAAGATGGACGAACGAGACGAACTTGGTACAAAGAAGGCCAACGGATCAAATGGGAGGACGAAGATGGACGAACGAGACGAACTTGGGACAAAGAAGGCCAGCGGATCAAATGGGAGGACGAAGATGGACGAAGGAGACGACTTTGCAAAAAGAAGGCCAACGGATCAAATGGGAGGACGAAGATGGACGAACGAGACGAACTTGGTCCAACTAAGGCCTACGGATCAAATGGGAGGACGAAGAGGGACGAACGAGACGAACTTGGTACAAAGAAGGCCAACGGATCAAATGGGAGGACGAAGATCGACGAACGAGACGAACTTGGTCCAACTATGGCCTACGGATCAAATGGGAGGACGAAGAGGGACGAACGAGACGAACTTGGTACAAAGAAGGCCAACGGATCAAATGGGAGGACGAAGATGGACGAACGTGACGAACTTTTTCCAAAGAAGGCCAACGGATCAAATGGGAGGACGAAGATGGACGAACGAGACGAACTTTGTCCAAAGAAGGCCTACGGATCAAACGGAAGGACGAAGATGGACGAACGAGACGAACTTGGTCCAACTAAGGCCAAATTAGGCCTACGGATCAAATGGGAGGACGAAGAGGGACGAACGAGACGAACTTGGTACAAAAAGGCCAACGGATCAAATGGGAGGACGAAGATGGACGAACGAGACGAACTTTGCACAAAGAAGGCCAACGGATCAAATGGGAGGACGAAGATGGACGAACGAGACGAACTTGGTCCAACTAAGGCCTACGGATCAAATGGGAGGACGAAGAGGGACGAACGAGACGAACTTGGTACAAAGAAGGCCAACGGATCAAATGGGAGGACGAAGATGGACGAACGAGACGAACTTGGTCCAACTAAGGCCTACGGATCAAATGGGAGGACGAAGAGGGACGAACGAGACGAACTTGGTACAAAGAAGGCCAACGGATCAAATGGGAGGACGAAGATGGACGAACGAGACGAATTTGGTCCAAATAACGCCTACGGATCAAATGGGAGGACGAGGATGGACGAACGAGACGAACTTCGTCCAACTAAGGCCTACGGATCAAATGGGAGGACGAAGAGGGACGAACGTGACGAACTTGGTACAAAGAGGGCCAACGGATCAAATGGGAGGACGAAGATGGACGAACGAGACGAACTTTATCCAAAGAAGGCCTACGGATCAAATGGGAGGACGAAGATGGACGAAGAGGGACGAACGAGACGAACTTGGGACAAAGAAGGCCAACGGATCAAATGGGAGGACGAAGATGGACGAACGAGACGAACTTTGCACAAAGAAGGCCAACAGATCAAATGGGAGGACGAAGATGGACGAACGAGACGAACTTGGTCCAACTAAGGCCTACAGATCAAATGGGAGGACGAAGAGGGACGAACGAGACGAACTTGGTACAAAGAAGACCAACGGATCAAATGGGAGGACGAAGATGGACGAACGAGACGAATTTGGTCCAAACAAGGCCTACGGATCAAATGGGAAGACGAGGATGGACGAACGAGACGAACTTCGTCCAAGTAAAGCCAACGGATCAAATGGGAGGACGAAGAGGGACGAACGAGACGAACTTGGTACAATGAAGGCCAACGGATCAAATGGGAGGACGAAGATGGACGAACGAGACGAACTTTGTCCAAAGAAGGCCTACGTATCAAATGGGAGGATGAAGATGGACGAACGAGACGAATTTGGTCCAACTAAGGCCTACGGATCAAATGGGAGGACGAAGAGGGACGAACGAGACGAACTTGGTACAAAGAAGGCCAACAGATCAAATGGGAGAACGAAGATGGACGAACGAGACGAACTTTGTCCAAAGAAGGCCTACGTATCAAATGGGAGGATGAAGATGGACGAACGAGACGAACTTGGTCCAAATAAGGCCTACGGATCAAATTGGAGGACGAAGAGGGACGAACGAGACGAACTTGGTACAAAGAAGGCCAACGGATCAAATGGGAGGACGAAGATGGACGAACGAGACGAACTTTGCACAAAGAAGGCCAACGGATCAAATGGGAGGACGAAGATGGACGAACGAGACGAACTTGGTCCAACTAAGGCCTACGGATCAAATGGGAGGACGAAGAGGGACGAACGAGACGAACTTGGTACAAAGAAGGCCAACGGATCAAATGGGAGGACGAGACGAATTTGGTCCAAATAAGGCCTACGGATCAAATGGGAGGACGAGGACGGACGAACGAGACGAACTTCGTCCAACTAAGGCCTACGGATCAAATGGGAGGACGAAGAGGGACGAACGTGACGAACTTGGTACAAAGAGGGCCAACGGATCAAATGGGAGGACGAAGATGGACGAACGAGACGAACTTGGTCCAAATAAGGCCTATGGTTCAAATGGGAGGACGAGGATGGACGAACGAGACGAACTTGGTACAAAAAAGGCCAACGGATCAAATGGGAGGACGAAGATGGACGAACGAGACGAACTTGGTACAAAGAAGGCCTACGGATCAAATGGGAGGACGAAGAGGGACGAATGAGACAAACTTGGTACAAAGAAGGCCAACGGATCAAATGGGAGGACGAAGATGGACGAACGAGACGAACTTTGTCCAAAGAAGGCCTATGGATCAAATGGGAGGACGAAGATGGACGAACGAGACGAACTTGGTCCAAATAAGGCCTACGGATCAAATTGGAGGACGAAGAGGGACGAACGAGACGAACTTGGTACAAAGAAGGCCAACGGATCAAATGGGAGGACGAAGATGGACGAACGAGACGAACTTTGCACAAAGAAGGCCAACAGATCAAATGGGAGGACGAAGATGGACGAACGAGACGAACTTGGTCCAACTAAGGCCTACGGATCAAATGGGAGGACGAAGAGGGACGAACGAGACGAACTTGGTACAAAGAAGGCCAACGGATCAAATGGGAGGACGAAGATGGACGAACGAGACGAATTTGGTCCAAATAACGCCTACGGATCAAATGGGAGGACGAGGATGGACGAACGAGACGAACTTCGTCCAACTAAGGCCTACGGATCAAATGGGAGGACGAAGAGGGACGAACGTGACGAACTTGGTACAAAGAGGGCCAACGGATCAAATGGGAGGACGAAGATGGACGAACGAGACGAACGAGACGAACTTTATCCAAAGAAGGCCTACGGATCAAATGGGAGGACGAAGATGGACGAAGAGGGACGAACGAGACGAACTTGGGACAAAGAAGGCCAACGGATCAAATGGGAGGACGAAGATGGACGAACGAGACGAACTTTGCACAAAGAAGGCCAACAGATCAAATGGGAGGACGAAGATGGACGAACGAGACGAACTTGGTCCAACTAAGGCCTACGGATCAAATGGGAGGACGAAGAGGGACGAACGAGACGAACTTGGTACAAAGAAGACCAACGGATCAAATGGGAGGACGAAGATGGACGAACGAGACGAATTTGGTCCAAACAAGGCCTACGGATCAAATGGGAAGACGAGGATGGACGAACGAGACGAACTTCGTCCAAGTAAAGCCAACGGATCAAATGGGAGGACGAAGAGGGACGAACGAGACGAACTTGGTACAAAGAAGGCCAACGGATCAAATGGGAGGACGAAGATGGACGAACGAGACGAACTTTGTCCAAAGAAGGCCTACGTATCAAATGGGAGGATGAAGATGGACGAACGAGACGAATTTGGTCCAACTAAGGCCTACGGATCAAATGGGAGGACGAAGAGGGACGAACGAGACGAACTTGGTACAAAGAAGGCCAACAGATCAAATGGGAGAACGAAGATGGACGAACGAGACGAACTTTGTCCAAAGAAGGCCTACGTATCAAATGGGAGGATGAAGATGGACGAACGAGACGAACTTGGTCCAAATAAGGCCTACGGATCAAATTGGAGGACGAAGAGGGACGAACGAGACGAACTTGGTACAAAGAAGGCCAACGGATCAAATGGGAGGACGAAGATGGACGAACGAGACGAACTTTGCACAAAGAAGGCCAACGGATCAAATGGGAGGACGAAGATCGACGAACGAGACGAACTTGGTCCAACTAAGGCCTACGGATCAAATGGGAGGACGAAGAGGGACGAACGAGACGAACTTGGTACAAAGAAGGCCAACGGATCAAATGGGAGGACGAGACGAATTTGGTCCAAATAAGGCCTACGGATCAAATGGGAGGACGAGGACGGACGAACGAGACGAACTTCGTCCAACTAAGGCCTACGGATCAAATGGGAGGACGAAAAGGGACGAACGTGACGAACTTGGTACAAAGAGGGCCAACGGATCAAATGGGAGGACGAAGATGGACGAACGAGACGAACTTGGTCCAAATAAGGCCTATGGTTCAAATGGGAGGACGAGGATGGACGAACGAGACGAACTTGGTACAAAAAAGGCCAACGGATCAAATGGGAGGACGAAGATGGACGAACGAGACGAACTTGGTACAAAGAAGGCCTACGGATCAAATGGGAGGACGAAGAGGGACGAAAGAGACAAACTTGGTACAAAGAAGGCCAACGGATCAAATGGGAGGACGAAGAGGGACGAACGAGACGAACTTGGTACAAAGAAGGCCAACGGATCAAATGGGAGGACGAAGAGGGACGAACGAGACGAACTTGGTACAAAGAAGGCCAACGGATCAAATGGGAGGACGAAGATGGACGAACGAGACGAACTTTGTCCAAAGAAGGCCTACGTATCAAATGGGAGGATGAAGATGGACGAACGAGACGAATTTGGTCCAACTAAGGCCTACGGATCAAATGGGAGGACGAAGAGGGACGAACGAGACGAACTTGGTACAAAGAAGGCCAACAGATCAAATGGGAGAACGAAGATGGACGAACGAGACGAACTTTGTCCAAAGAAGGCCTACGTATCAAATGGGAGGATGAAGATGGACGAACGAGACGAACTTGGTCCAAATAAGGCCTACGGATCAAATTGGAGGACGAAGAGGGACGAACGAGACGAACTTGGTACAAAGAAGGCCAACGGATCAAATGGGAGGACGAAGATGGACGAACGAGACGAACTTTGCACAAAGAAGGCCAACGGATCAAATGGGAGGACGAAGATCGACGAACGAGACGAACTTGGTCCAACTAAGGCCTACGGATCAAATGGGAGGACGAAGAGGGACGAACGAGACGAACTTGGTACAAAGAAGGCCAACGGATCAAATGGGAGGACGAGACGAATTTGGTCCAAATAAGGCCTACGGATCAAATGGGAGGACGAGGACGGACGAACGAGACGAACTTCGTCCAACTAAGGCCTACGGATCAAATGGGAGGACGAAAAGGGACGAACGTGACGAACTTGGTACAAAGAGGGCCAACGGATCAAATGGGAGGACGAAGATGGACGAACGAGACGAACTTGGTCCAAATAAGGCCTATGGTTCAAATGGGAGGACGAGGATGGACGAACGAGACGAACTTGGTACAAAAAAGGCCAACGGATCAAATGGGAGGACGAAGATGGACGAACGAGACGAACTTGGTACAAAGAAGGCCTACGGATCAAATGGGAGGACGAAGAGGGACGAAAGAGACAAACTTGGTACAAAGAAGGCCAACGGATCAAATGGGAGGACGAAGATGGACGAACGAGACGAACTTTGTCCAAAGAAGGCCTATGGATCAAATGGGAGGACGAAGATGGACGAACGAGACGAACTTGGTCCAAATAAGGCCTACGGATCAAATTGGAGGACGAAGAGGGACGAACGAGACGAACTTTGCACAAAGAAGGCCAACAGATCAAATGGGAGGACGAAGATGGACGAACGAGACGCACTTGGTCCAACTAAGGCCTACGGATCAAATGGGAGGACGAAGAGGGACGAACGAGACGAACTTGGTACAAAGAAGGCCAACGGATCAAATGGGAGGACGAAGATGGACGAACGAGACGAATTTGGTCCAAATAAGGCCTACGGATCAAATGGGAGGACGAGGATGGACGAACGAGACGAACTTCGTCCAACTAAGGCCTACGGATCAAATGGGAGGACGAAGAGGGACGAACGTGACGAACTTGGTACAAAGAGGGCCAACGGATCAAATGGGAGGACGAAGATGGACGAACGAGACGAACTTGGTCCAAATAAGGGCTACGGATCAAATGGGAGGACGAAGATGGACGAACGTGACGAACTTTGTCCAAAGAAGGCCAACGGATCAAATGGGAGGACGAAGATGGACGAACGAGACGAACTTTATCCAAAGAAGGCCTACGGATCAAATGGGAGGACGAAGATGGACGAAGAGGGACGAACGAGACGAACTTGGGACAAAGAAGGCCAACGGATCAAATGGGAGGACGAAGATGGACGAACGAGACGAACTTTGCACAAAGAAGGCCAACGGATCAAATGGGAGGACGAAGATGGACGAACGAGACGAGCTTGGTCCAACTAAGGCCTACGGATCAAATGGGAGGACGAAGAGGGACGAACGAGACGAACTTGGTACAAAGAAGACCAACGGATCAAATGGGAGGACGAAGATGGACGAACGAGATGAATTTGGTCCAAACAAGGCCTACGGATCAAATGGGAAGACGAGGATGGACGAACGAGACGAACTTCGTCCAAGTAAAGCCAACGGATCAAATGGGAGGACGAAGAGGGACAAACGAGACAAACTTGGTACAAAGAAGGCCAACAGATCAAATGGGAGAACGAAGATGGACGAACGAGACGAACATTTGTCCAAAGAAGGCCTACGTATCAAATGGGAGGATGAAGATGGACGAACGAGACGAATTTGGTCCAACTAAGGCCTACGGATCAAATGGGAGGACGAAGAGGGACGAACGAGACGAACTTGGTACAAAGAAGGCCAACAGATCAAATGGGAGAACGAAGATGGACGAACGAGACGAACTTTGTCCAAAGAAGGCCTACGTATCAAATGGGAGGATGAAGATGGACGAACGAGACGAACTTGGTCCAAATAAGGCCTACGGATCAAATTGGAGGACGAAGAGGGACGAACGAGACGAACTTGGTACAAAGAAGGCCAACGGATCAAATGGGAGGACGAAGATGGACGAACGAGACGAACTTTGCACAAAGAAGGCCAACGGATCAAATGGGAGGACGAAGATCGACGAACGAGACGAACTTGGTCCAACTAAGGCCTACGGATCAAATGGGAGGACGAAGAGGGACGAACGAGACGAACTTGGTACAAAGAAGGCCAACGGATCAAATGGGAGGACGAGACGAATTTGGTCCAAATAAGGCCTACGGATCAAATGGGAGGACGAGGACGGACGAACGAGACGAACTTCGTCCAACTAAGGCCTACGGATCAAATGGGAGGACGAAAAGGGACGAACGTGACGAACTTGGTACAAAGAGGGCCAACGGATCAAATGGGAGGACGAAGATGGACGAACGAGACGAACTTGGTCCAAATAAGGCCTATGGTTCAAATGGGAGGACGAGGATGGACGAACGAGACGAACTTGGTACAAAAAAGGCCAACGGATCAAATGGGAGGACGAAGATGGACGAACGAGACGAACTTGGTACAAAGAAGGCCTACGGATCAAATGGGAGGACGAAGAGGGACGAAAGAGACAAACTTGGTACAAAGAAGGCCAACGGATCAAATGGGAGGACGAAGATGGACGAACGAGACGAACTTTGTCCAAAGAAGGCCTATGGATCAAATGGGAGGACGAAGATGGACGAACGAGACGAACTTGGTCCAAATAAGGCCTACGGATCAAATTGGAGGACGAAGAGGGACGAACGAGACGAACTTTGCACAAAGAAGGCCAACAGATCAAATGGGAGGACGAAGATGGACGAACGAGACGCACTTGGTCCAACTAAGGCCTACGGATCAAATGGGAGGACGAAGAGGGACGAACGAGACGAACTTGGTACAAAGAAGGCCAACGGATCAAATGGGAGGACGAAGATGGACGAACGAGACGAATTTGGTCCAAATAAGGCCTACGGATCAAATGGGAGGACGAGGATGGACGAACGAGACGAACTTCGTCCAACTAAGGCCTACGGATCAAATGGGAGGACGAAGAGGGACGAACGTGACGAACTTGGTACAAAGAGGGCCAACGGATCAAATGGGAGGACGAAGATGGACGAACGAGACGAACTTGGTCCAAATAAGGGCTACGGATCAAATGGGAGGACGAAGATGGACGAACGTGACGAACTTTGTCCAAAGAAGGCCAACGGATCAAATGGGAGGACGAAGATGGACGAACGAGACGAACTTTATCCAAAGAAGGCCTACGGATCAAATGGGAGGACGAAGATGGACGAAGAGGGACGAACGAGACGAACTTGGGACAAAGAAGGCCAACGGATCAAATGGGAGGACGAAGATGGACGAACGAGACGAACTTTGCACAAAGAAGGCCAACGGATCAAATGGGAGGACGAAGATGGACGAACGAGACGAGCTTGGTCCAACTAAGGCCTACGGATCAAATGGGAGGACGAAGAGGGACGAACGAGACGAACTTGGTACAAAGAAGACCAACGGATCAAATGGGAGGACGAAGATGGACGAACGAGATGAATTTGGTCCAAACAAGGCCTACGGATCAAATGGGAAGACGAGGATGGACGAACGAGACGAACTTCGTCCAAGTAAAGCCAACGGATCAAATGGGAGGACGAAGAGGGACAAACGAGACAAACTTGGTACAAAGAAGGCCAACGGATCAAATGGGAGGACGAAGATGGACGAACGAGACGAACTTTGTCCAAAGAAGGCCTACGTATCAAATGGGAGGATGAAGATGGACGAACGAGACGAACTTGGTCCAAATAAGGCCTACGGATCAAATGGGAGGACGAAGAGGGACGAACGAGACGAACTTGGTACAAAGAAGGCCAACGGATCAAATGGGAGGACGAAGATGGACGAACGAGACGAACTTGGTCCAACTAAGGCCTACGGATCAAATGGGAGGACGAAGAGGGACGAACGAGACGAACTTGGTACAAAGAAGGCCAACGGATCAAATGGGAGGACGAAGATGGAAGAACGAGACGAACTTGGTCCAACTAAGGCCTACGGATCAAATGGGAGGACGAAGAGGGACGAACGAGACGAACTTGGTACAAAGAAGGCCAACGGATCAAATGGGAGGACGAAGATGGACGAACGAGACGAATTTGGTCCAAATAAGGCCTACAGATAAAATGGGAGGACGAGGATGGACGAACGAGACGAACTTCGTCCAACTAACGCCTACGGATCAAATGGGAGGACGAAGAGGGACGAACGTGACGAACTTGGTACAAAGAAGGCCAACAGATCAAATGGGAGGACGAAGATGGACGAACGAGACGAACTTGGTACAAAGAAGGCCAACGGATCAAATGGGAGGACGAAGATGGACGAACGAGACGAACTTGGGACAAAGAAGGCCAGCGGATCAAATGGGAAGACGAAGATGGACGAACGAGACGAACTTGGTCCAACTAAGGCCTACGGATCAATTGGGAGGACGAAGAGGGACGAAGGAGACAAACTTGGTACAAAGAAGGCCAACGTATCAAATGGGAGGACGAAGATGGACGAACGAGACAAACTTGGTACAAAGAAGGCCAACGGATCAAATGGGTGGACGAAGATGGACGAACGAGACGAACTTTGTCCAAAGAAGGCCTAGGGATCAAATGGGAGGACGAAGATGGACGAACGAGACGAACTTGGTCCAAATAAGGCCTACGGATCAAATGGGAGGACGAAGAGGGACGAACGAGACGAACTTGGTACAAAGAAGGCCAACGGATCAAATGGGAGGACGAAGATGGACGAACGAGACGAACTTGGTCCAACTAAGGCCTACGGATCAAATGGGAGGACGAAGAGGGACGAACGAGACGAACTTGGTACAAAGAAGGCCAACGGATCAAATGGGAGGACGAGACGAATTTGGTCCAAATAAGGCCTACGGATCAAATGGGAGGACGAGGACGGACGAACGAGACGAACTTCGTCCAACTAAGGCCTACGGATCAAATGGGAGGACGAAAAGGGACGAACGTGACGAACTTGGTACAAAGAGGGCCAACGGATCAAATGGGAGGACGAAGATGGACGAACGAGACGAACTTGGTCCAAATAAGGCCTATGGTTCAAATGGGAGGACGAGGATGGACGAACGAGACGAACTTGGTACAAAAAAGGCCAACGGATCAAATGGGAGGACGAAGATGGACGAACGAGACGAACTTGGTACAAAGAAGGCCTACGGATCAAATGGGAGGACGAAGAGGGACGAAAGAGACAAACTTGGTACAAAGAAGGCCAACGGATCAAATGGGAGGACGAAGAGGGACGAACGAGACGAACTTGGTACAAAGAAGGCCAACGGATCAAATGGGAGGACGAAGAGGGACGAACGAGACGAACTTGGTACAAAGAAGGCCAACGGATCAAATGGGAGGACGAAGATGGACGAACGAGACGAACTTTGTCCAAAGAAGGCCTACGTATCAAATGGGAGGATGAAGATGGACGAACGAGACGAATTTGGTCCAACTAAGGCCTACGGATCAAATGGGAGGACGAAGAGGGACGAACGAGACGAACTTGGTACAAAGAAGGCCAACAGATCAAATGGGAGAACGAAGATGGACGAACGAGACGAACTTTGTCCAAAGAAGGCCTACGTATCAAATGGGAGGATGAAGATGGACGAACGAGACGAACTTGGTCCAAATAAGGCCTACGGATCAAATTGGAGGACGAAGAGGGACGAACGAGACGAACTTGGTACAAAGAAGGCCAACGGATCAAATGGGAGGACGAAGATGGACGAACGAGACGAACTTTGCACAAAGAAGGCCAACGGATCAAATGGGAGGACGAAGATCGACGAACGAGACGAACTTGGTCCAACTAAGGCCTACGGATCAAATGGGAGGACGAAGAGGGACGAACGAGACGAACTTGGTACAAAGAAGGCCAACGGATCAAATGGGAGGACGAGACGAATTTGGTCCAAATAAGGCCTACGGATCAAATGGGAGGACGAGGACGGACGAACGAGACGAACTTCGTCCAACTAAGGCCTACGGATCAAATGGGAGGACGAAAAGGGACGAACGTGACGAACTTGGTACAAAGAGGGCCAACGGATCAAATGGGAGGACGAAGATGGACGAACGAGACGAACTTGGTCCAAATAAGGCCTATGGTTCAAATGGGAGGACGAGGATGGACGAACGAGACGAACTTGGTACAAAAAAGGCCAACGGATCAAATGGGAGGACGAAGATGGACGAACGAGACGAACTTGGTACAAAGAAGGCCTACGGATCAAATGGGAGGACGAAGAGGGACGAAAGAGACAAACTTGGTACAAAGAAGGCCAACGGATCAAATGGGAGGACGAAGATGGACGAACGAGACGAACTTTGTCCAAAGAAGGCCTATGGATCAAATGGGAGGACGAAGATGGACGAACGAGACGAACTTGGTCCAAATAAGGCCTACGGATCAAATTGGAGGACGAAGAGGGACGAACGAGACGAACTTGGTACAAAGAAGGCCAACGGATCAAATGGGAGGACGAAGATGGACGAACGAGACGAACTTTGCACAAAGAAGGCCAACAGATCAAATGGGAGGACGAAGATGGACGAACGAGACGCACTTGGTCCAACTAAGGCCTACGGATCAAATGGGAGGACGAAGAGGGACGAACGAGACGAACTTGGTACAAAGAAGGCCAACGGATCAAATGGGAGGACGAAGATGGACGAACGAGACGAATTTGGTCCAAATAAGGCCTACGGATCAAATGGGAGGACGAGGATGGACGAACGAGACGAACTTCGTCCAACTAAGGCCTACGGATCAAATGGGAGGACGAAGAGGGACGAACGTGACGAACTTGGTACAAAGAGGGCCAACGGATCAAATGGGAGGACGAAGATGGACGAACGAGACGAACTTGGTCCAAATAAGGGCTACGGATCAAATGGGAGGACGAAGATGGACGAACGTGACGAACTTTGTCCAAAGAAGGCCAACGGATCAAATGGGAGGACGAAGATGGACGAACGAGACGAACTTTATCCAAAGAAGGCCTACGGATCAAATGGGAGGACGAAGATGGACGAAGAGGGACGAACGAGACGAACTTGGGACAAAGAAGGCCAACGGATCAAATGGGAGGACGAAGATGGACGAACGAGACGAACTTTGCACAAAGAAGGCCAACGGATCAAATGGGAGGACGAAGATGGACGAACGAGACGAGCTTGGTCCAACTAAGGCCTACGGATCAAATGGGAGGACGAAGAGGGACGAACGAGACGAACTTGGTACAAAGAAGACCAACGGATCAAATGGGAGGACGAAGATGGACGAACGAGATGAATTTGGTCCAAACAAGGCCTACGGATCAAATGGGAAGACGAGGATGGACGAACGAGACGAACTTCGTCCAAGTAAAGCCAACGGATCAAATGGGAGGACGAAGAGGGACAAACGAGACGAACTTGGTACAAAGAAGGCCAACGGATCAAATGGGAGGACGAAGATGGACGAACGAGACGAACTTTGTCCAAAGAAGGCCTACGTATCAAATGGGAGGATGAAGATGGACGAACGAGACGAACTTGGTCCAAATAAGGCCTACGGATCAAATGGGAGGACGAAGAGGGACGAACGAGACGAACTTGGTACAAAGAAGGCCAACGGATCAAATGGGAGGACGAAGATGGACGAACGAGACGAACTTGGTCCAACTAAGGCCTACGGATCAAATGGGAGGACGAAGAGGGACGAACGAGACGAACTTGGTACAAAGAAGGCCAACGGATCAAATGGGAGGACGAAGATGGAAGAACGAGACGAACTTGGTCCAACTAAGGCCTACGGATCAAATGGGAGGACGAAGAGGGACGAACGAGACGAACTTGGTACAAAGAAGGCCAACGGATCAAATGGGAGGACGAAGATGGACGAACGAGACGAATTTGGTCCAAATAAGGCCTACAGATAAAATGGGAGGACGAGGATGGACGAACGAGACGAACTTCGTCCAACTAACGCCTACGGATCAAATGGGAGGACGAAGAGGGACGAACGTGACGAACTTGGTACAAAGAAGGCCAACGGATCAAATGGGAGGACGAAGATGGACGAACGAGACGAACTTGGTACAAAGAAGGCCAACGGATCAAATGGGAGGACGAAGATGGACGAACGAGACGAACTTGGGACAAAGAAGGCCAGCGGATCAAATGGGAAGACGAAGATGGACGAACGAGACGAACTTGGTCCAACTAAGGCCTACGGATCAATTGGGAGGACGAAGAGGGACGAAGGAGACAAACTTGGTACAAAGAAGGCCAACGTATCAAATGGGAGGACGAAGATGGACGAACGAGACAAACTTGGTACAAAGAAGGCCAACGGATCAAATGGGTGGACGAAGATGGACGAACGAGACGAACTTTGTCCAAAGAAGGCCTAGGGATCAAATGGGAGGACGAAGATGGACGAACGAGACGAACTTGGTCCAAATAAGGCCTATGGTTCAAATGGGAGGACGAGGATGGACGAACGAGACGAACTTGGTACAAAAAAGGCCAACGGATCAAATGGGAGGACGAAGATGGACGAACGAGACGAACTTGGTACAAAGAAGGCCTACGGATCAAATGGGAGGACGAAGAGGGACGAAAGAGACAAACTTGGTACAAAGAAGGCCAACGGATCAAATGGGAGGACGAAGATGGACGAACGAGACGAACTTTGTCCAAAGAAGGCCTATGGATCAAATGGGAGGACGAAGATGGACGAACGAGACGAACTTGGTCCAAATAAGGCCTACGGATCAAATTGGAGGACGAAGAGGGACGAACGAGACGAACTTGGTACAAAGAAGGCCAACGGATCAAATGGGAGGACGAAGATGGACGAACGAGACGAACTTTGTACAAAGAAGGCCAACAGATCAAATGGGAGGACGAAGATGGACGAACGAGACGCACTTGGTCCAACTAAGGCCTACGGATCAAATGGGAGGACGAAGAGGGACGAACGAGA
Organism: Glycyrrhiza uralensis; assembly: GCA_030159175.1. Taxonomy (NCBI): domain Eukaryota; kingdom Viridiplantae; phylum Streptophyta; class Magnoliopsida; order Fabales; family Fabaceae; genus Glycyrrhiza; species Glycyrrhiza uralensis. Next base: position 3,203,493 of record BRZY01000011.1, on the reverse strand, counting down.
CGAACTTGGTACAAAGAAGGCCAACGGATCAAATGGGAGGACGAAGATGGACGAACGAGACGAATTTGGTCCAAATAAGGCCTACGGATCAAATGGGAGGACGAGGATGGACGAACGAGACGAACTTCGTCCAACTAAGGCCTACGGATCAAATGGGAGGACGAAGAGGGACGAACGAGACGAACTTGGTACAAAGAAGGCCAACGGATCAAATGGGAGGACGAAGATGGACGAAGGAGACGAACTTGGGACAAAGAAGGCCAGCGGATCAAATGGGAAGACGAAGATGGACGAACGAGACGAACTTGGTCCAACTAAGGCCTACGGATCAATTGGGAGGACGAAGAGGGACGAAGGAGACAAACTTGGTACAAAGAAGGCCAACGTATCAAATGGGAGGACGAAGATGGACGAACGAGACAAACTTGGTACAAAGAAGGCCAACGGATCAAATGGGTGGACGAAGATGGACGAACGAGACGAACTTTGTCCAAAGAAGGCCTAGGGATCAAATGGGAGGACGAAGATGGACGAACGAGACGAACTTGGTCCAAATAAGGCCTATGGTTCAAATGGGAGGACGAGGATGGACGAACGAGACGAACTTGGTACAAAAAAGGCCAACGGATCAAATGGGAGGACGAAGATGGACGAACGAGACGAACTTGGTACAAAGAAGGCCTACGGATCAAATGGGAGGACGAAGAGGGACGAAAGAGACAAACTTGGTACAAAGAAGGCCAACGGATCAAATGGGAGGACGAAGATGGACGAACGAGACGAACTTTGTCCAAAGAAGGCCTATGGATCAAATGGGAGGACGAAGATGGACGAACGAGACGAACTTGGTCCAAATAAGGCCTACGGATCAAATTGGAGGACGAAGAGGGACGAACGAGACGAACTTGGTACAAAGAAGGCCAACGGATCAAATGGGAGGACGAAGATGGACGAACGAGACGAACTTTGCACAAAGAAGGCCAACAGATCAAATGGGAGGACGAAGATGGACGAACGAGACGCACTTGGTCCAACTAAGGCCTACGGATCAAATGGGAGGACGAAGAGGGACGAACGAGACGAACTTGGTACAAAGAAGGCCAACGGATCAAATGGGAGGACGAAGATGGACGAACGAGACGAATTTGGTCCAAATAAGGCCTACGGATCAAATGGGAGGACGAGGATGGACGAACGAGACGAACTTCGTCCAACTAAGGCCTACGGATCAAATGGGAGGACGAAGAGGGACGAACGTGACGAACTTGGTACAAAGAGGGCCAACGGATCAAATGGGAGGACGAAGATGGACGAACGAGACGAACTTGGTCCAAATAAGGGCTACGGATCAAATGGGAGGACGAAGATGGACGAACGTGACGAACTTTGTCCAAAGAAGGCCAACGGATCAAATGGGAGGACGAAGATGGACGAACGAGACGAACTTTATCCAAAGAAGGCCTACGGATCAAATGGGAGGACGAAGATGGACGAAGAGGGACGAACGAGACGAACTTGGGACAAAGAAGGCCAACGGATCAAATGGGAGGACGAAGATGGACGAACGAGACGAACTTTGCACAAAGAAGGCCAACGGATCAAATGGGAGGACGAAGATGGACGAACGAGACGAGCTTGGTCCAACTAAGGCCTACGGATCAAATGGGAGGACGAAGAGGGACGAACGAGACGAACTTGGTACAAAGAAGACCAACGGATCAAATGGGAGGACGAAGATGGACGAACGAGATGAATTTGGTCCAAACAAGGCCTACGGATCAAATGGGAAGACGAGGATGGACGAACGAGACGAACTTCGTCCAAGTAAAGCCAACGGATCAAATGGGAGGACGAAGAGGGACAAACGAGACGAACTTGGTACAAAGAAGGCCAACGGATCAAATGGGAGGACGAAGATGGACGAACGAGACGAACTTTGTCCAAAGAAGGCCTACGTATCAAATGGGAGGATGAAGATGGACGAACGAGACGAACTTGGTCCAAATAAGGCCTACGGATCAAATGGGAGGACGAAGAGGGACGAACGAGACGAACTTGGTACAAAGAAGGCCAACGGATCAAATGGGAGGACGAAGATGGACGAACGAGACGAACTTGGTCCAACTAAGGCCTACGGATCAAATGGGAGGACGAAGAGGGACGAACGAGACGAACTTGGTACAAAGAAGGCCAACGGATCAAATGGGAGGACGAAGATGGAAGAACGAGACGAACTTGGTCCAACTAAGGCCTACGGATCAAATGGGAGGACGAAGAGGGACGAACGAGACGAACTTGGTACAAAGAAGGCCAACGGATCAAATGGGAGGACGAAGATGGACGAACGAGACGAATTTGGTCCAAATAAGGCCTACAGATAAAATGGGAGGACGAGGATGGACGAACGAGACGAACTTCGTCCAACTAACGCCTACGGATCAAATGGGAGGACGAAGAGGGACGAACGTGACGAACTTGGTACAAAGAAGGCCAACGGATCAAATGGGAGGACGAAGATGGACGAACGAGACGAACTTGGTACAAAGAAGGCCAACGGATCAAATGGGAGGACGAAGATGGACGAACGAGACGAACTTGGGACAAAGAAGGCCAGCGGATCAAATGGGAAGACGAAGATGGACGAACGAGACGAACTTGGTCCAACTAAGGCCTACGGATCAATTGGGAGGACGAAGAGGGACGAAGGAGACAAACTTGGTACAAAGAAGGCCAACGTATCAAATGGGAGGACGAAGATGGACGAACGAGACAAACTTGGTACAAAGAAGGCCAACGGATCAAATGGGTGGACGAAGATGGACGAACGAGACGAACTTTGTCCAAAGAAGGCCTAGGGATCAAATGGGAGGACGAAGATGGACGAACGAGACGAACTTGGTCCAAATAAGGCCTACGGATCAAATGGGAGGACGAAGAGGGACGAACGAGACGAACTTGGTACAAAGAAGGCCAACGGATCAAATGGGAGGACGAAGATGGACGAACGAGACGAATTTGGTCCAAATAAGGCCTACAGATAAAATGGGAGGACGAGGATGGACGAACGAGACGAACTTCGTCCAACTAACGCCTACGGATCAAATGGGAGGACGAAGAGGGACGAACGTGACGAACTTGGTACAAAGAAGGCCAACGGATCAAATGGGAGGACGAAGATGGACGAACGAGACGAACTTGGGACAAAGAAGGCCAGCGGATCAAATGGGAGGACGAAGATGGACGAACGAGACGAACTTGGTCCAACTAAGGCCTACGGATCAAATGGGAGGACGAAGAGGGACGAAGGAGACAAACTTGGTACAAAGAAGGCCAACGTATCAAATGGGAGGACGAAGATGGACGAACGAGACAAACTTGGTACAAAGAAGGCCAACGGATCAAATGGGTGGACGAAGATGGACGAACGAGACGAACTTGGTCCAAATAAGGGCTACGGATCAAATGGGAGGACGAAGATGGACGAACGTGACGAACTTTGTCCAAAGAAGGCCAACGGATCAAATGGGAGGACGAAGATGGACGAACGAGACGAACTTTATCCAAAGAAGGCCTACGGATCAAATGGGAGGACGAAGATGGACGAAGAGGGACGAACGAGACGAACTTGGGACAAAGAAGGCCAACGGATCAAATGGGAGGACGAAGATGGACGAACGAGACGAACTTTGCACAAAGAAGGCCAACGGATCAAATGGGAGGACGAAGATGGACGAACGAGACGAGCTTGGTCCAACTAAGGCCTACGGATCAAATGGGAGGACGAAGAGGGACGAACGAGACGAACTTGGTACAAAGAAGACCAACGGATCAAATGGGAGGACGAAGATGGACGAATGAGATGAATTTGGTCCAAACAAGGCCTACGGATCAAATGGGAAGACGAGGATGGACGAACGAGACGAACTTCGTCCAAGTAAAGCCAACGGATCAAATGGGAGGACGAAGATGGACGAACGAGACGAACTTGGTACAAAGAAGGCCAACGGATCAAATGGGAGGACGAAGATGGACGAACGAGACGAACTTGGGACAAAGAAGGCCAGCGGATCAAATGGGAGGACGAAGATGGACGAACGAGACGAACTTGGTCCAACTAAGGCCTACGGATCAAATGGGAGGACGAAGAGGGACGAAGGAGACAAACTTGGTACAAAGAAGGCCAACGTATCAAATGGGAGGACGAAGATGGACGAACGAGACAAACTTGGTACAAAGAAGGCCAACGGATCAAATGGGTGGACGAAGATGGACGAACGAGACGAACTTTGTCCAAAGAAGGCCTATGGATCAAATGGGAGGACGAAGATGGACGAACGAGACGAACTTGGTCCAATAAGGCCTACGGATCAAATGGGAGGACGAAGAGGGACGAACGAGACGAACTTGGTCCAAATAAGGCCTACGGATCAAATGGGAGGACGAAGAGGGACGAACGAGACGAACTTGGTACAAAGAAGGCCAACGGATCAAATGGGAGGACGAAGATGGACGAACGAGATGAACTTTGCACAAAGAATGCCAACAGATCAAATGGGAGGACGAAGATGGACAAACGAGACGAACTTGGGACAAAGAAGGCCAGCGGATCAAATGGGAGGACGAAGATGGACGAACGAGACGAACTTGGTCCAACTAAGGCCTACGGATCGAATGGGAGGACGAAGAGGGACGAATGAGACAAACTTGGTACAAAGAAGGCCAACGGATCAAATGGGAGGACGAAGATGGACGAACGAGACAAACTTGGTACAAAGAAGGCCAACGGATCAAATGGGTGGACGAAGATGGACGAACGAGACGAACTTTGTCCAAAGAAGGCCTAGGGATCAAATGGGAGGACGAAGATGGACGAACGAGACGAACTTGGTCCAAATAAGGCCTACGGATCAAATGGGAGGACGAAGAGGGACGAACGAGACGAACTTGGTACAAAGAAGGCCAACGGATCAAATGGGAGGACGAAGATGGACGAACGAGACGAATTTGGTCCAAATAAGGCCTACAGATAAAATGGGAGGACGAGGATGGACGAACGAGACGAACTTCGTCCAACTAACGCCTACGGATCAAATGGGAGGACGAAGAGGGACGAACGTGACGAACTTGGTACAAAGAAGGCCAACGGATCAAATGGGAGGACGAAGATGGACGAACGAGACGAACTTGGTACAAAGAAGGCCAACGGATCAAATGGGAGGACGAAGATGGACGAACGAGACGAACTTGGGACAAAGAAGGCCAGCGGATCAAATGGGAGGACGAAGATGGACGAACGAGACGAACTTGGTCCAACTAAGGCCTACGGATCAAATGGGAGGACGAAGAGGGACGAAGGAGACAAACTTGGTACAAAGAAGGCCAACGTATCAAATGGGAGGACGAAGATGGACGAACGAGACAAACTTGGTACAAAGAAGGCCAACGGATCAAATGGGTGGACGAAGATGGACGAACGAGACGAACTTTGTCCAAAGAAGGCCTATGGATCAAATGGGAGGACGAAGATGGACGAACGAGACGAACTTGGTCCAAATAAGGCCTACGGATCAAATGGGAGGACGAAGAGGGACGAACGAGACGAACTTGGTCCAAATAAGGCCTACGGATCAAATGGGAGGACGAAGAGGGACGAACGAGACGAACTTGGTACAAAGAAGGCCAACGGATCAAATGGGAGGACGAAGATGGACGAACGAGATGAACTTTGCACAAAGAATGCCAACAGATCAAATGGGAGGACGAAGATGGACAAACGAGACGAACTTGGGACAAAGAAGGCCAGCGGATCAAATGGGAGGACGAAGATGGACGAACGAGACGAACTTGGTCCAACTAAGGCCTACGGATCGAATGGGAGGACGAAGAGGGACGAATGAGACAAACTTGGTACAAAGAAGGCCAACGGATCAAATGGGAGGACGAAGATGGACGAACGAGACAAACTTGGTACAAAGAAGGCCAACGGATCAAATGGGTGGACGAAGATGGACGAACGAGACGAACTTTGTCCAAAGAAGGCCTATGGATCAAATGGGAGGACGAAGATGGACGAACGAGATGAACTTGGTCCAACTAAGGCCTACGGATCAAATGGGAGGACGAAGAGGGACGAATGAGACAAACTTGGTACAAAGAAGGCCAACGGATCAAATGGGAGGACGAAGATGGACGAACGAGACAAACTTGGTACAAAGAAGGCCAACGGATCAAATGGGAGGACGAAGATGGACGAACGAGACGAACTTGGTCCAACTAAGGCCTACGGATCAAATGGGAGGACGAAGAGGGACGAACGAGACGAACTTGGTACAAAGAAGGCCAACGGATCAAATGGGAGGACGAAGATGGACGAACGAGACGAACTTGGTCCAACTAAGGCCTACGGATCAAATGGGAGGACGAAGAGGGACGAAGGAGACAAACTTGGTACAAAGAAGGCCAACGGATCAAATGGGAGGACGAAGATGGACGAACGAGACAAACTTGGTACAAAGAAGGCCAACGGATCAAATGGGAGGACGAAGATGGACGAACGAGACGAACTTGGTCCAACTAAGGCCTACGGATCAAATGGGAGGACGAAGAGGGACGAACGAGACGAACTTGGTACAAAGAAGGCCAACGGATCAAATGGGAGGACGAAGATGGAAGAACGAGACGAACTTGGTCCAACTAAGGCCTACGGATCAAATGGGAGGACGAAGAGGGACGAACGAGACGAACTTGGTACAAAGAAGGCCAACGGATCAAATGGGAGGACGAAGATGGACGAACGAGACGAATTTGGTCCAAATAAGGCCTACAGATAAAATGGGAGGACGAGGATGGACGAACGAGACGAACTTCGTCCAACTAACGCCTACGGATCAAATGGGAGGACGAAGAGGGACGAACGTGACGAACTTGGTACAAAGAAGGCCAACGGATCAAATGGGAGGACGAAGATGGACGAACGAGACGAACTTGGTACAAAGAAGGCCAACGGATCAAATGGGAGGACGAAGATGGACGAACGAGACGAACTTGGGACAAAGAAGGCCAGCGGATCAAATGGGAGGACGAAGATGGACGAACGAGACGAACTTGGTCCAACTAAGGCCTACGGATCAAATGGGAGGACGAAGAGGGACGAAGGAGACAAACTTCGTACAAAGAAGGCCAACGTATCAAATGGGAGGACGAAGATGGACGAACGAGACAAACTTGGTACAAAGAAGGCCAACGGATCAAATGGGTGGACGAAGATGGACGAACGAGACGAACTTTGTCCAAAGAAGGCCTATGGATCAAATGGGAGGACGAAGATGGACGAACGAGACGAACTTGGTCCAAATAAGGCCTACGGATCAAATGGGAGGACGAAGAGGGACGAACGAGACGAACTTGGTACAAAGAAGGCCAACGGATCAAATGGGAGGACGAAGATGGACGAACGAGACGAACTTTGCACAAAGAATGCCAACGGATCAAATGGGAGGACGAAGATGGACGAACGAGACGAACTTGGTACAAAGAAGGCCAACAGATCAAATGGGAGGACGAAGATGGACAAACGAGACGAACTTGGGACAAAGAAGGCCAGCGGATCAAATGGGAGGACGAAGATGGACGAACGAGACGAACTTGGTCCAACTAAGGCCTACGGATCGAATGGGAGGACGAAGAGGGACGAATGAGACAAACTTGGTACAAAGAAGGCCAACGGATCAAATGGGAGGACGAAGATGGACGAACGAGACAAACTTGGTACAAAGAAGGCCAACGGATCAAATGGGTGGACGAAGATGGACGAACGAGACGAACTTTGTCCAAAGAAGGCCTATGGATCAAATGGGAGGACGAAGATGGACGAACGAGACGAACTTGGTCCAAATAAGGCCTACGGATCAAATGGGAGGACGAAGAGGGACGAACGAGACGAACTTGGTACAAAGAAGGCCAACGGATCAAATGGGAGGACGAAGATGGACGAACGAGACGAACTTTGCACAAAGAAGGCCAACGAATCAAATGGGAGGACGAAGATGGACGAACCAGACGAACTTGGTCCAACTAAGGCCTACGGATGAAATGGGAGGACGAAGAGGGACGAACGAGACGAACTTGGTACAAAGAAGGCCAACGGATCAAATGGGAGGACGAAGATGGACGAACGAGACGAATTTGGTCCAAATAAGGCCTACGGATTAAATGGGAGGACGAGGATGGACGAACGAGACGAACTTGGTACAAAGAAGGCCAACGGATCAAATGGGAGGACGAAGATGGACGAACGAGACGAACTTTGTCCAAAGAAGGCCTACGTATCAAATGGGAGGATGAAGATGGACGAACGAGACGAACTTGGTCCAAATAAGGCCTACGGATCAAATGGGAGGACGAAGAGGGACGAACGTGACGAACTTGGTACAAAGAGGGCCAACGGATCAAATGGGAGGACGAAGATGGACGAACGAGACGAACTTGGTCCAAATAAGGCCTACGGATCAAATGGGAGGACGAAGATGGACGAACGTGACGAACTTTGTCCAAAGAAGGCCTACGGATCAAATGGGAGGACGAAGATGGACGAACGAGACGAACTTTGCACAAAGAAGGCCAACGGATCAAATGGGAGGACGAAGATGGACGAACGAGACGAGCTTGGTCCAACTAAGGCCTACGGATCAAATGGGAGGAGGAAGAGGGACGAACGAGACGAACTTGGTACAAAGAAGGCCAACGGATCAAATGGGAGGACGAAGATCGACGAACGAGACGAACTTGGTCCAACTAAGGCCTACGGATCAAATGGGAGTACGAAGAGGGACGAACGAGACGAACTTGGTACAAAGAAGGCCAACGGATCAAATGGGAGGACGAAGAGGGACGAATGAGACAAACTTGGTACAAAGAAGGCCAACGGATCAAATGGGAGGACGAAGATGGACGAACGAGACAAACTTGGTACAAAGAAGGCCAACGGATCAAATGGGAGGACGAAGATGGACGAACGAGACGAACTTGGTCCAACTAAGGCCTACGGATCAAATGGGAGGACGAAGAGGGACGAACGAGACGAACTTGGTACAAAGAAGGCCAACGGATCAAATGGGAGGACGAAGATGGACGAACGAGACGAACTTGGTCCAACTAAGGCCTACGGATCAAATGGGAGGACGAAGAGGGACGAAGGAGACAAACTTGGTACAAAGAAGGCCAACGGATCAAATGGGAGGACGAAGATGGACGAACGAGACAAACTTGGTACAAAGAAGGCCAACGGATCAAATGGGAGGACGAAGATGGACGAACGAGACGAACTTGGTCCAACTAAGGCCTACGGATCAAATGGGAGGACGAAGAGGGACGAACGAGACGAACTTGGTACAAAGAAGGCCAACGGATCAAATGGGAGGACGAAGATGGAAGAACGAGACGAACTTGGTCCAACTAAGGCCTACGGATCAAATGGGAGGACGAAGAGGGACGAACGAGACGAACTTGGTACAAAGAAGGCCAACGGATCAAATGGGAGGACGAAGATGGACGAACGAGACGAATTTGGTCCAAATAAGGCCTACAGATAAAATGGGAGGACGAGGATGGACGAACGAGACGAACTTCGTCCAACTAACGCCTACGGATCAAATGGGAGGACGAAGAGGGACGAACGTGACGAACTTGGTACAAAGAAGGCCAACGGATCAAATGGGAGGACGAAGATGGACGAACGAGACGAACTTGGTACAAAGAAGGCCAACGGATCAAATGGGAGGACGAAGATGGACGAACGAGACGAACTTGGGACAAAGAAGGCCAGCGGATCAAATGGGAGGACGAAGATGGACGAACGAGACGAACTTGGTCCAACTAAGGCCTACGGATCAAATGGGAGGACGAAGAGGGACGAAGGAGACAAACTTCGTACAAAGAAGGCCAACGTATCAAATGGGAGGACGAAGATGGACGAACGAGACAAACTTGGTACAAAGAAGGCCAACGGATCAAATGGGTGGACGAAGATGGACGAACGAGACGAACTTTGTCCAAAGAAGGCCTATGGATCAAATGGGAGGACGAAGATGGACGAACGAGACGAACTTGGTCCAAATAAGGCCTACGGATCAAATGGGAGGACGAAGAGGGACGAACGAGACGAACTTGGTACAAAGAAGGCCAACGGATCAAATGGGAGGACGAAGATGGACGAACGAGACGAACTTTGCACAAAGAATGCCAACGGATCAAATGGGAGGACGAAGATGGACGAACGAGACGAACTTGGTACAAAGAAGGCCAACAGATCAAATGGGAGGACGAAGATGGACAAACGAGACGAACTTGGGACAAAGAAGGCCAGCGGATCAAATGGGAGGACGAAGATGGACGAACGAGACGAACTTGGTCCAACTAAGGCCTACGGATCGAATGGGAGGACGAAGAGGGACGAATGAGACAAACTTGGTACAAAGAAGGCCAACGGATCAAATGGGAGGACGAAGATGGACGAACGAGACAAACTTGGTACAAAGAAGGCCAACGGATCAAATGGGTGGACGAAGATGGACGAACGAGACGAACTTTGTCCAAAGAAGGCCTATGGATCAAATGGGAGGACGAAGATGGACGAACGAGACGAACTTGGTCCAAATAAGGCCTACGGATCAAATGGGAGGACGAAGAGGGACGAACGAGACGAACTTGGTACAAAGAAGGCCAACGGATCAAATGGGAGGACGAAGATGGACGAACGAGACGAACTTTGCACAAAGAAGGCCAACGGATCAAATGGGAGGACGAAGATGGACGAACCAGACGAACTTGGTCCAACTAAGGCCTACGGATGAAATGGGAGGACGAAGAGGGACGAACGAGACGAACTTGGTACAAAGAAGGCCAACGGATCAAATGGGAGGACGAAGATGGACGAACGAGACGAATTTGGTCCAAATAAGGCCTACGGATTAAATGGGAGGACGAGGATGGACGAACGAGACGAACTTGGTACAAAGAAGGCCAACGGATCAAATGGGAGGACGAAGATGGACGAACGAGACGAACTTTGTCCAAAGAAGGCCTACGTATCAAATGGGAGGATGAAGATGGACGAACGAGACGAACTTGGTCCAAATAAGGCCTACGGATCAAATGGGAGGACGAAGAGGGACGAACGTGACGAACTTGGTACAAAGAGGGCCAACGGATCAAATGGGAGGACGAAGATGGACGAACGAGACGAACTTGGTCCAAATAAGGCCTACGGATCAAATGGGAGGACGAAGATGGACGAACGTGACGAACTTTGTCCAAAGAAGGCCTACGGATCAAATGGGAGGACGAAGATGGACGAACGAGACGAACTTTGCACAAAGAAGGCCAACGGATCAAATGGGAGGACGAAGATGGACGAACGAGACGAGCTTGGTCCAACTAAGGCCTACGGATCAAATGGGAGGATGAAGAGGGACGAACGAGACGAACTTGGTACAAAGAAGGCCAACGGATCAAATGGGAGGACGAAGATCGACGAACGAGACGAACTTGGTCCAACTAAGGCCTACGGATCAAATGGGAGTACGAAGAGGGACGAACGAGACGAACTTGGTACAAAGAAGGCCAACGGATCAAATGGGAGGACGAAGATGGACGAACGAGACGAACTTTGTCCAAAGAAGGCCTACGTATCAAATGGGAGGATGAAGATGGACGAACGAGACGAACTTGGTCCAAATAAGGCCTACGGATCAAATGGGAGGACGAAGAGGGACGAACGAGACGAACTTGGTACAAAGAAGGCCAACGGATCAAATGGGAGGACGAAGATGGACGAACGAGACGAACTTGGTCCAACTAAGGCCTACGGATCAAATGGGAGGACGAAGAGGGACGAACGAGACGAACTTGGTACAAAGAAGGCCAACGGATCAAATGGGAGGACGAAGATGGACGAACGAGACGAACTTGGTCCAACTAAGGCCTACGGATCAAATGGGAGGACGAAGAGGGACGAATGAGACAAACTTGGTACAAAGAAGGCCAACGGATCAAATGGGAGGACGAAGATGGACGAACGAGACAAACTTGGTACAAAGAAGGCCAACGGATCAAATGGGAGGACGAAGATGGACGAACGAGACGAACTTGGTCCAACTAAGGCCTACGAATCAAATGGGAGGACGAAGAGGGACGAACGAGACGAACTTGGTACAAAGAAGGCCAACGGATCAAATGGGAGGACGAAGATGGAAGAACGAGACGAACTTGGTCCAACTAAGGCCTACGGATCAAATGGGAGGACGAAGAGGGACGAACGAGACGAACTTGGTACAAAGAAGGCCAACGGATCAAATGGGAGGACGAGATTGGACGAACGAGACGAATTTGGTCCAAATAAGGCCTACAGATCAAATGGGAGGACGAGGATGGACGAACGAGACGAACTTCGTCCAACTAACGCCTACGGATCAAATGGGAGGACGAAGAGGGACGAACGTGACGAACTTGGTACAAAAAGGCCAACGGATCAAATGGGAGGACGAAGATGGACGAACGAGACGAACTTGGTACAAAGAAGGCCAACGGATCAAATGGGAGGACGAAGATGGACGAACGAGACGAACTTGGGACAAAGAAGGCCAGCGGATCAAATGGGAGGACGAAGATGGACGAAGGAGACGATCTTTGCACAAAGAAGGCCAACGGATCAAATGGGAGGACGAAGATGGACGAACGAGACGAACTTGGTCCAACTAAGGCCTACGGATCAAATGGGAGGACGAAGAGGGACGAACGAGACGAACTTGGTACAAAGAAGGCCAACGGATCAAATGGGAGGACGAAGATCGACGAACGAGACGAACTTGGTCCAACTATGGCCTACGGATCAAATGGGAGGACGAAGAGGGACGAACGAGACGAACTTGGTACAAAGAAGGCCAACGGATCAAATGGGAGGACGAAGATGGACGAACGAGACGAACTTTGTCCAAAGAAGGCCTACGTATCAAATGGGAGGAGGAAGATGGACGAACGAGACGAACTTGGTCCAAATAAGGCCTACGGATCAAATGGGAGGACGAAGATGGACGAACGAGACGAACTTGGTCCAACTAAGGCCAAATTAGGCCTACGGATCAAATGGGAGGACGAAGACGGACGAACGAGACGAACTTGGTACAAAAAGGCCAACGGATCAAATGGGAGGACGAAGATGGACGAACGAGACGAACTTTGCACAAAGAAGGCCAACGGATCAAATGGGAGGACGAAGATGGACGAACGAGACGAACTTGGTACAAAGAAGGCCAACGGATCAAATGGGAGGACGAAGATGGACGAACGAGACGAACTTGGGACAAAGAAGGCCAGCGGATCAAATGGGAGGACGAAGATGGACGAAGGAGACGAACTTTGCACAAAGAAGGCCAACGGATCAAATGGGAGGACGAAGATGGACGAACGAGACGAACTTGGTCCAACTAAGGCCTACGGATCAAATGGGAGGACGAAGAGGGACGAACGAGACGAACTTGGTACAAAGAAGGCCAACGGATCAAATGGGAGGACGAAGATCGACGAACGAGACGAACTTGGTCCAACTATGGCCTACGGATCAAATGGGAGGACGAAGAGGGACGAACGAGACGAACTTGGTACAAAGAAGGCCAACGGATCAAATGGGAGGACGAAGATGGACGAACGTGACGAACTTTTTCCAAAGAAGGCCAACGGATCAAATGGGAGGACGAAGATGGACGAACGAGACGAACTTTGTCCAAAGAAGGCCTACGGATCAAATGGAAGGACGAAGATGGACGAACGAGACGAACTTGGTCCAACTAAGGCCAAATTAGGCCTACGGATCAAATGGGAGGACGAAGAGGGACGAACGAGACGAACTTGGTACAAAAAGGCCAACGGATCAAATGGGAGGACGAAGATGGGCGAACGAGACGAACTTTGCACAAAGAAGGCCAACGGATCAAATGGGAGGACGAAGATGGACGAACGAGACGAACTTGGTCCAACTAAGGCCTACGGATCAAATGGGAGGACGAAGAGGGACGAACGAGACGAACTTGGTACAAAGAAGGCCAACGGATCAAATGGGAGGACGAAGATGGACGAACGAGACGAATTTGGTCCAAATAACGCCTACGGATCAAATGGGAGGACGAGGATGGACGAACGAGACGAACTTGGTCCAAATAAGGCCTACGGATCAAATGGGAGGACGAAGATGGACGAACGTGACGAACTTTGTCCAAAGAAGGCCAACGGATCAAATGGGAGGACGAAGATGGACGAACGAGACGAACTTTATCCAAAGAAGGCCTACGGATCAAATGGGAGGACGAAGATGGACGAAGAGGGACGAACGAGACGAACTTGGGACAAAGAAGGCCAACGGATCAAATGGGAGGACGAAGATGGACGAACGAGACGAACTTTGCACAAAGAAGGCCAACAGATCAAATGGGACGACGAAGATGGACGAACGAGACGAACTTGGTCCAACTAAGGCCTACGGATCAAATGGGAGGACGAAGAGGGACGAACGAGACGAACTTGGTACAAAGAAGACCAACGGATCAAATGGGAGGACGAAGATGGACGAACGAGACGAATTTGGTCCAAACAAGGCCTACGGATCAAATGGGAAGACGAGGATGGACGAACGAGACGAACTTCGTCCAAGTAAAGCCAACAGATCAAATGGGAGGACGAAGAGGGACGAACGAGACGAACTTGGTACAAAGAAGGCCAACGGATCAAATGGGAGGACGAAGATCGACGAACGAGACGAACTTGGTCCAACTAAGGCCTACGGATCAAATGGGAGTACGAAGAGGGACGAACGAGACGAACTTGGTACAAAGAAGGCCAACGGATCAAATGGGAGGACGAAGATGGACGAACGAGACGAACTTTGTCCAAAGAAGGCCTACGTATCAAATGGGAGGATGAAGATGGACGAACGAGACGAATTTGGTCCAAATAAGGCCTACGGATCAAATGGGAGGACGAAGATGGACGAACGAGACGAACTTGGTCCAACTAAGGCCTACGGATCAAATGGGAGGACGAAGAGGGACGAACGAGACGAACTTGGTACAAAGAAGGCCAACGGATCAAATGGGAGGACGAAGATGGACGAACGAGACGAACTTGGTCCAACTAAGGCCTACGGATCAAATGGGAGGACGAAGAGGGACGAATGAGACAAACTTGGTACAAAGAAGGCCAACGGATCAAATGGGAGGACGAAGATGGACGAACGAGACAAACTTGGTACAAAGAAGGCCAACGGATCAAATGGGAGGACGAAGATGGACGAACGAGACGAACTTTGTCCAAAGAAGGCCTACGGATCAAATGGGAGGACGAAGATGGACGAACGTGACGAACTTTTTCCAAAGAAGGCCAACGGATCAAATGGGACGACGAAGATGGACGAACGAGACGAACTTTGTCCAAAGAAGGCCTATGGATCAAATGGGAGGACGAAGATGGACGAACGAGACGAACTTGGTCCAACTAAGGCCTACGGATCAAATGGGAGGACGAAGAGGGACGAACGTGTCGAACTTGGTACAAAGAAGGCCAACGGATCAAATGGGAGGACGAAGATGGACGAACGAGACGAACTTGGTCTAAATAAGGCCTACGGATCAAATGGGAGGACGAAGATGGACGAACGTGACGAACTTTGTCCAAAGAAGGCCAACGGATCAAATGGGAGGGCGAAGATGGACGAACGAGACGAACTTTGTCCAAAGATGGCCTACGGATCAAATGGGAGGACGAAGATGGACAAACGAGACGAACTTGGTCCTAATAAGGCCTACGGATCAAATGGGAGGACGAGGATGGACGAACGAGACGAACTTGGTCCAACTAAGGCCTACGGATCAAATGGGAGGACGAAGAGGGACGAACGAGACGAACTTGGTACAAAGAAGACCAACGGATCAAATGGGAGGACGAAGATGGACGAACGAGACGAACTTGGTCCAACTAAGGCCTACGGATCAAATGGGAGGACGGAGATGGACGAACGAGACGAATTTGGTCCAAATAAGGCCTACGGATCAAATGGGAGGACGAGGATGGACGAACGAGACGAACTTGGTCCAACTAAGGCCTACGGATCAAATGGGAGGACGAGGATGGACGAACGAGACGAACTTGGTCCAACTAAGGCCTACGGATCAAATGGGAGGACGAAGAGGGACGAACGAGACGAACTTGGTACAAAGAAGACCAACGGATCAAATGGGAGGACGAAGAGGGACGAACGAGACGAACTTGGTACAAAGAAGGCCAACGGATCAAATGGGAGGACGAAGATGGACGAACGAGACGAATTTGGTCCAAATAAGGCCTACGGATCAAATGGGAGGACGAGGATGGACGAACGAGACGAACTTCGTCCAACTAAGGCCTACGGATCAAATGGGAGGACGAAGAGGGACGAACGTGACGAACTTGGTACAAAGAAGGCCAACGGATCAAAGGGGAGGACGAAGATGGACGAACGAGACGAACTTGGTCCAAATAAGGCGTACGGATCAAACGGGAGGACGAAGATGGACGAACGTGACGAACTTTGTCCAAAGAAGGCCAACGGATCAAATGGGAGGACGAAGATGGACGAACGAGATGAACTTTGTCCAAAGATGGCCTACGGATCAAATGGGAGGACGAAGATGGACAAACGAGACGAACTTGGTCCAAATAAGGCCTACGGATGAAATGGGAGGACGAAGAGGGACGAACGAGACGAACTTGGTACAAAGAAGGCCAACGGATCAAATGGGAGAACGAAGATGGACGAACGAGACGAACTTTGTCCAAATAAGGCCAACGGATCAAATGGGAGGACGAAGATGGACGAACGAGACGAACTTGGTCCAACTAAGGCCTACGGATCAAATGGGAGGACGAAGAGGGACGAACGAGACGAACTTGGTACAAAGAAGGCCAACGGATCAAATGGGAGAACGAAGATGGACGAACGAGACGAACTTTGTCCAAAGAAGGCCTACGTATCAAATGGGAGGATGAAGATGGACGAACGAGACGAACTTGGTCCAAATAAGGCCTACGGATCAAATGGGTGGACGAAGAGGGACGAAAGAGACGAACTTGGTACAAAGAAGGCCAACGGATCAAATGGGAGGACGAAGATGGACGAACGACACGAACTTGGTCCAACTAAGGCCAACGGATCAAATGGGAGGACGAAGAGGGACGAACGAGACGAACTTGGTACAAAGAAGGCCAACGGATCAAATGGGAGGACGAAGATGGACGAACGAGACGAATTTGGTCCAAATAAGGCCAACGAATCAAATGGGAGGACGAAGATGGACGAACGAGACGAACTTGGTCCAAATAAGGCCTACGGATCAAATGGGAGGACGAAGATGGACGAACGTGACGAACTTTTTCCAAAGAAGGCCAACGGATCAAATGGGAGGACGAAGATGGACGAACGAGACGAACTTTGTCCAAAGAAGGCCTACGGAACAAATGGGAGGACGAAGATGGACGAACGAGACGAACTTGGTCCAAAGAAGGCCTACGGATCAAATGGGAGGACGAAGATGGGCGAACGAGACGAACTTGGTCCAAATAAGGCCTACGGATCAAATGGGAGGACGAAGATGGACGAACGAGACGAACTTGGTCCAAATAAGGCCAACGAATCAAATGGGAGGACGAAGATGGACGAACGAGACGAACTTGGTCCAAATAAGGCCTACGGATCAAATGGGAGGACGAAGATGGACGAACGTGACGAACTTTTTCCAAAGAAGGCCAACGGATCAAATGGGAGGACGAAGATGGACGAACGAGACGAACTTTGTCCAAAGAAGGCCTACGGATCAAATGGGAGGACGAAGATGGGCGAACGAGACGAACTTGGTCCAAATAAGGCCTACGGATCAAATGGGAGGACGAAGAGGGACGAACGAGACGAACTTGGTACAAAGAAGGCTAACGGATCAAATGGGAGGACGAAGATGGACGAACGAGACGAACTTTGCACAAAGAAGGCCAACGGGTCAAATGGGAGGACGAAGAGGGACGAACGAGACGAACTTGGTCCAACTAAGGCCTACGGATCAAATGGGAGGACGAAGAGGGACGAACGAGACGAACTTGGTACAAAGAAGGCCAACGGATCAAATGGGAGGACGAAGATGGACGAATGAGACGAACTTGGTCCAACTAAGGCCTGAGGATCAAATGGGAGGACGAAGAGGGACGAACGAGACGAACTCTGTACAAAGAAGGCCAACGGATCAAATGGGAGGACGAAGATGGACGAACGAGACGAACTTGGTCCAACTAAGGCCTACGGATCAAATGGGAGGACGAAGAGGGACGAACGAGACGAACTTGGTACAAAGAAGGCCAACGGATCAAATGGGAGGACGAAGATGGACGAACGAGACGAACTTTGCACAAAGAAGGCCAACGGATCAAATGGGAGGACGAAGATGGACGAACGAGACGAACTTGGTCCAACTAAGGCCTACGGATCAAATGGGAGGACGAAGAGGGACGAACGAGACGAACTTGGTCCAAATAAGGCCTACGGATCAAATGGGAGGACGAAGAGGGACGAACGAGACGAACTTGGTACAAAGAAGGCCAACGGATCAAATGGGAGGACGAAGATGGACGAACGAGACGAACTTGGTCCAAATAAGGCCTACGGATCAAACGGGAGGACGAAGATGGACGAACGTGACGAACTTTGTCCAAAGAAGGCCAACGGATCAAATGGGAGGACGAAGATGGACGAACGAGACGAACTTGGTCCAACTAAGGCCTACGGATCAAATGGGAGGACGAGGATGGACGAAAGAGACGAACTTGGTCCAACTAAGGCCTACGGATCAAATGGGAGGACGAAGAGGGACGAACGAGACGAACTTGGTACAAAGAAGGCCAACGGATCAAATGGGAGGACGAAGATGGACGAACGAGACAAACTTTGTCCAAAGAAGGCCTACGTATCAAATGGGAGGACGAAGAGGGACGAACGAGACGAACTCGGTACAAAGAAGGCTAACGGATCAAATGGGAGGACGAAGATGGACGAACGAGACGAACTTTGCACAAAGAAGGCCAACGGGTCAAATGGGAGGACGAAGAGGGACGAACGAGACGAACTTGGTCCAACTAAGGCCTACGGATCAAATGGGAGGACGAAGAGGGACGAACGAGAGGAACTTGGTACAAAGAAGGCCAACGGATCAAATGGGAGAACGAAGATGGACGAACGAGACGAACTTTGTCCAAATAAGGCCAACGGATCAAATGGGAGGACGAAGATGGACGAACGAGACGAACTTGGTCCAACTAAGGCCTACGGATCAAATGGGAAGACGAAGAGGGACGAACGAGACGAACTTGGTACAAAGAAGGCCAACGGATCAAATGGGAGAACGAAGATGGACGAACGAGACGAACTTTGTCCAAAGAAGGCCTACGTATCAAATGGGAGGATGAAGATGGACGAACGAGACGAACTTGGTCCAAATAAGGCCTACGGATCAAATGGGTGGACGAAGAGGGACGAACGAGACGAACTTGGTACAAAGAAGGCCAACGGATCAAATGGGAGGACGAAGATGGACGAACGACACGAACTTGGTCCAACTAAGGCCAACGGATCAAATGGGAGGACGAAGAGGGACGAACGAGACGAACTTGGTACAAAGAAGGCCAACGGATCAAATGGGAGGACGAAGATGGACGAACGAGACGAATTTGGTCCAAATAAGGCCAACGAATCAAATGGGAGGACGAAGATGGACGAACGAGACGAACTTGGTCCAAATAAGGCCTACGGATCAAATGGGAGGACGAAGATGGACGAACGTGACGAACTTTTTCCAAAGAAGGCCAACGGATCAAATGGGAGGACGAAGATGGACGAACGAGACGAACTTTGTCCAAAGAAGGCCTACGGATCAAATGGGAGGACGAAGATGGACGAACGAGACGAACTTGGTCCAAATAAGGCCTACGGATCAAATGGGAGGACGAAGAGGGACGAACGAGACGAACTTGGTACAAAGAAGGCGAACGGATCAAATGGGAGGACGAAGATGGACGAACGAGACGAACTTTGCACAAAGAAGGCCAACGGGTCAAATGGGAGGACGAAGATGGACGAACGAGACGAACTTGGTCCAACTAAGGCCTACAGATCAAATGGGAGGACGAAGAGGGACGAACGAGACGAACTTGGTACAAAGAAGGCCAACGGATCAAATGGGAGGACGAAGATGGACGAATGAGACGAACTTGGTCCAACTAAGGCCTACGGATCAAATGGGAGGACGAAGAGGGACGAACGAGACGAACTGTGTACAAAGAAGGCCAACGGATCAAATGGGAGGACGAAGATGGACGAACGAGACGAACTTGGTCCAACTAAGGCCTACGGATCAAATGGGAGGACGAAGAGGGACGAACGAGACGAACTTGGTACAAAGAAGGCCAACGGATCAAATGGGAGGACGAAGATGGACGAACGAGACGAATTTGGTCCAAATAAGGCCAACGAATCAAATGGGAGGACGAAGATGGACGAACGGGACGAACTTGGTCCAAATAAGGCCTACGGATCAAATGGGAGGACGAAGATGGACGAACGTGACGAACTTTTTCCAAAGAAGGCCAACGGATCAAATGGGAGGACGAAGATGGACGAACGAGACGAACTTTGTCCAAAGAAGGCCTACGGATCAAATGGGAGGATGAAGATGGGCGAACGAGACGAACTTGGTCCAAATAAGGCCTACGGATCAAATGGGAGGACGAAGAGGGACGAACGAGACGAACTTGGTACAAAGAAGGCTAACGGATCAAATGGGAGGACGAAGATGGACGAACAAGACGAACTTTGCACAAAGAAGGCCAACGGGTCAAATGGGAGGACGAAGAGGGACGAACGAGACGAACTTGGTCCAACTAAGGCCTACGGATCAAATGGGAGGACGAAGAGGGACGAACGAGACGAACTTGGTACAAAGAAGGCCAACGGATCAAATGGGAGGACGAAGATGGACGAATGAGACGAACTTGGTCCAACTAAGGCCTACGGATCAAATGGGAGGACGAAGAGGGACGAACGAGACGAACTCTGTACAAAGAAGGCCAACGGATCAAATGGGAGGACGAAGATGGACGAACGAGACGAACTTGGTCCAACTAAGGCCTACGGATCAAATGGGAGGACGAAGAGGGACGAACGAGACGAACTTGGTACAAAGAAGGCCAACGGATCAAATGGGAGGACGAAGATGGACGAACGAGACGAACTTTGCACAAAGAAGGCCAACGGATCAAATGGGAGGACTAAGATGGACGAACGAGACGAACTTGGTCCAACTAAGGCCTACGGATCAAATGGGAGGACGAAGAGGGACGAACGAGACGAACTTGGTACAAAGAAGGCCAACGGATCAAATGGGAGGACGAAGATGGACGAACGAGACGAACTTGGTCCAAATAAGGCCTACGGATCAAACGGGAGGACGAAGATGGACGAACGTGACGAACTTTGTCCAAAGAAGGCCAACGGATCAAATGGGAGGACGAAGATGGACGAACGAGACGAACTTGGTCCAACTAAGGCCTACGGATCAAATGGGAGGACGAGGATGGACGAACGAGACGAACTTGGTCCAACTAAGGCCTACGGATCAAATGGGAGGACGAAGAGGGACGAACGAGACGAACTTGGTACAAAGAAGGCCAACGGATCAAATGGGAGGACGAAGATGGACGAACGAGACAAACTTTGTCCAAAGAAGGCCTACGTATCAAATGGGAGGACGAAGAGGGACGAACGAGACGAACTTGGTACAAAGAAGGCTAACGGATCAAATGGGAGGACGAAGATGGACGAACGAGACGAACTTTGCACAAAGAAGGCCAACGGATCAAATGGGAGGACGAAGAGGGACGAACGAGACGAACTTGGTCCAACTAAGGCCTACGGATCAAATGGGAGGACGAAGAGGGACGAACGAGACGAACTTGGTACAAAGAAGGCCAACGGATCAAATGGGAGGACGAAGATGGACGAATGAGACGAACTTGGTCCAA
Organism: Glycyrrhiza uralensis; assembly: GCA_030159175.1. NCBI lineage: Eukaryota > Viridiplantae > Streptophyta > Magnoliopsida > Fabales > Fabaceae > Glycyrrhiza > Glycyrrhiza uralensis. The sequence continues at coordinate 3,181,353 of BRZY01000011.1, read as the reverse complement.
CTAAGGCCTACGGATCAAATGGGAGGACGAAGAGGGACGAACGAGACGAACTCTGTACAAAGAAGGCCAACGGATCAAATGGGAGGACGAAGATGGACGAACGAGACGAACTTGGTCCAACTAAGGCCTACGGATCAAATGGGAGGACGAAGAGGGACGAACGAGACGAACTTGGTACAAAGAAGGCCAACGGATCAAATGGGAGGACGAAGATGGACGAACGAGACGAACTTTGCACAAAGAAGGCCAACGGATCAAATGGGAGGACGAAGATGGACGAACGAGACGAACTTGGTCCAACTAAGGCCTACGGATCAAATGGGAGGACGAAGAGGGACGAACGAGACGAACTTGGTACAAAGAAGGCCAACGGATCAAATGGGAGGACGAAGATGGACGAACGAGACGAACTTGGTCCAAATAAGGCCTACGGATCAAACGGGAGGACGAAGATGGACGAACGTGACGAACTTTGTCCAAAGAACGGCAACGGATCAAATGGGAGGATGAAGATGGACGAACGAGACGAACTTGGTCCAACTAAGGCCTACGGATCAAATGGGAGGACGAGGATGGACGAACGAGACGAACTTGGTCCAACTAAGGCCTACGGATCAAATGGGAGGACGAAGAGGGACGAACGAGACGAACTTTGCACAAAGAAGGCCAACGGATCAAATGGGAGGACGAAGATGGACGAACGAGACGAACTTTGCACAAAGAAGGCCAACGGATCAAATGGGAGGACGAAGATGGACGAACGAGACAAACTTTGTCCAAAGAAGGCCTACGTATCAAATGGGAGGATGAAGATGGACGAACGAGACGAACTTGGTCCAAATAAGGCCTACGGATCAAATGGGAGGACGAAGAGGGACGAACGAGACGAACTTTGCACAAAGAAGGCCAACGGGTCAAATGGGAGGACGAAGAGGGACGAACGAGACGAACTTGGTCCAACTAAGGCCTACGGATCAAATGGGAGGACGAAGAGGGACGAACGAGACGAACTTGGTACAAAGAAGGCCAACGGATCAAATGGGAGGACGAAGATGGACGAATGAGACGAACTTGGTCCAACTAAGGCCTACGGATCAAATGGGAGGACGAAGAGGGACGAACGAGACGAACTTGGTCCAAATAAGGCCTACGGATCAAATGGGAGGACGAAGAGGGACGAACGAGACGAACTTGGTACAAAGAAGGCCAACGGATCAAATGGGAGGACGAAGATGGACGAACGAGACGAACTTGGTACAAAGAAGGCCAACGGATCAAATGGGAGGACGAAGATGGACGAACGAGACAAACTTTGTCCAAAGAAGGCCTACGTATCAAATGGGAGGATGAAGATGGACGAACGAGACGAACTTGGTCCAAATAAGGCCTACGGATCAAATGGGAGGACGAAGAGGGACGAACGAGACGAACTTTGCACAAAGAAGGCCAACGGGTCAAATGGGAGGACGAAGATGGACGAACGAGACGAACTTGGTCCAAATAAGGCCTACGGATCAAACGGGAGGACGAAGATGGACGAACGTGACGAACTTGGTCCAACTAAGGCCTACGGATCAAATGGGAGGACGAGGATGGACGAACGAGACGAATTTGGTCCAAATAAGGCCTACGGATCAAATGGGAGGACGAGGATGGACGAACGAGACGAACTTGGTCCAACTAAGGCCTACGGATCAAATGGGAGGACGAAGAGGGACGAACGAGACGAACTTGGCACAAAGAAGGCCAACGGATCAAATGGGAGGACGAAGATGGACGAACGAGACGAATTTGGTCCAAATAAGGCCTACGGATCAAATGGGAGGACGAGGATGGACGAACGAGACGAACTTGGTCCAACTAAGGCCTACGGATCAAATGGGAGGACGAAGATGGACGAACGAGACGAATTTGGTCCAAATAAGGCCTACGGATCAAATGGGAGGACGAGGATGGACGAACGAGACGAACTTGGTCCAACTAAGGCCTACGGATCAAATGGGAGGACGAAGAGGGACGAACGAGACGAACTTGGTACAAAGAAGGCCAACGGATCAAATGGGAGGACGAAGATGGACGAACGAGACGAACTTGGTCCAAATAAGGCCTACGGATCAAACGGGAGGACGAAGATGGACGAACGTGACGAACTTTGTCCAAAGAAGGCCAACGGATCAAATGGGAGGACGAAGATGGACGAACGAGACGAACTTGGTCCAACTAAGGCCTACGGATCAAATGGGAGGACGAGGATGGACGAACGAGACGAACTTGGTCCAACTAAGGCCTACGGATCAAATGGGAGGACGAAGAGGGACGAACGAGACGAACTTGGTACAAAGAAGGCCAACGGATCAAATGGGAGGACGAAGATGGACGAACGAGACTAATTTGGTCCAAATAAGGCCTACGGATCAAATGGGAGGACGAGGATGGACGAACGAGACGAACTTGGTCCAACTAAGGCCTACGGATCAAATGGGAGGACGAAGAGGGACGAACGTGACGAACTTGGTACAAAGAAGGCCAACGGATCAAAGGGGAGGACGAAGATGGACGAACGAGACGAACTTGGTCCAAATAAGGCCTACGGATCAAACGGGAGGACGAAGATGGACGAACGTGACGAACTTTGTCCAAAGAAGGCCAACGGATCAAAGGGGAGGACGAAGATGGACGAACGAGACGAACTTGGTCCAACTAAGGCCTACGGATCAAATGGGAGGACGAAGAGGGACGAACGAGACGAACTTGGTACAAAGAAGGCCAACGGATCAAATGGGAGAACGAAGATGGACGAACGAGACAAACTTTGTCCAAAGAAGGCCTACGTATCAAATGGGAGGACGAAGAGGGACGAACGAGACGAACTTGGTACAAAGAAGGCTAACGGATCAAATGGGAGGACGAAGATGGACGAACGAGACGAACTTTGCACAAAGAAGGCCAACGGGTCAAATGGGAGGACGAAGAGGGACGAACGAGACGAACTTGGTCCAACTAAGGCCTACGGATCAAATGGGAGGACGAAGAGGGACGAACGAGACGAACTTGGTACAAAGAAGGCCAACGGATCAAATGGGAGGACGAAGATGGACGAATGAGACGAACTTGGTCCAACTAAGGCCTACGGATCAAATGGGAGGACGAAGAGGGACGAACGAGACGAACTCTGTACAAAGAAGGCCAACGGATCAAATGGGAGGACGAAGATGGACGAACGAGACGAACTTGGTCCAACTAAGGCCTACGGATCAAATGGGAGGACAAAGAGGGACGAACGAGACGAACTTGGTACAAAGAAGGCCAACGGATCAAATGGGAGGACGAAGATGGACGAACGAGACGAACTTTGCACAAAGAAGGCCAACGGATCAAATGGGAGGACGAAGATGGACGAACGAGACGAACTTGGTCCAACTAAGGCCTACGGATCAAATGGGAGGACGAAGAGGGACGAACGAGACGAACTTGGTCCAAATAAGGCCTACGGATCAAATGGGAGGACGAAGAGGGACGAACGAGACGAACTTGGTACAAAGAAGGCCAACGGATCAAATGGGAGGACGAAGATGGACGAACGAGACGAACTTGGTCCAAATAAGGCCTACGGATCAAACGGGAGGACGAAGATGGACGAACGTGACGAACTTTGTCCAAAGAAGGCCAACCGATCAAATGGGAGGACGAAGATGGACGAACGAGACGAACTTGGTCCAACTAAGGCGTACGGATCAAATGGGAGGACGAGGATGGACGAACGAGACGAACTTGGTCCAACTAAGGCCTACGGATCAAATGGGAGGACGAAGAGGGACGAACGAGAAGAACTTGGTACAAAGAAGGCCAACGGATCAAATGGGAGGACGAAGATGGACGAACGAGACAAACTTTGTCCAAAGAAGGCCTACGTATCAAATGGGAGGACGAAGAGGGACGAACGAGACGAACTTGGTACAAAGAAGGCTAACGGATCAAATGGGAGGACGAAGATGGACGAACGAGACGAACTTTGCACAAAGAAGGCCAACGGGTCAAATGGGAGGACGAAGAGGGACGAACGAGACGAACTTGGTCCAACTAAGGCCTACGGATCAAATGGGAGGACGAAGAGGGACGAACGAGACGAACTTGGTACAAAGAAGGCCAACGGATCAAATGGGAGGACGAAGATGGACGAATGAGACGAACTTGGTCCAACTAAGGCCTACGGATCAAATGGGAGGACGAAGAGGGACGAACGAGACGAACTCTGTACAAAGAAGGCCAACGGATCAAATGGGAGGACGAAGATGGACGAACGAGACGAACTTGGTCCAACTAAGGCCTACGGATCAAATGGGAGGACGAAGAGGGACGAACGAGACGAACTTGGTACAAAGAAGGCCAACGGATCAAATGGGAGGACGAAGATGGACGAACGAGACGAACTTTGCACAAAGAAGGCCAACGGATCAAATGGGAGGACGAAGATGGACGAACGAGACGAACTTGGTCCAACTAAGGCCTACGGATCAAATGGGAGGACGAAGAGGGACGAACGAGACGAACTTGGTCCAAATAAGGCCTACGGATCAAATGGGAGGACGAAGAGGGACGAACGAGACGAACTTGGTACAAAGAAGGCCAACGGATCAAATGGGAGGACGAAGATGGACGAACGAGACGAACTTGGTCCAAATAAGGCCTACGGATCAAACGGGAGGACGAAGATGGACGAACGTGACGAACTTTGTCCAAAGAACGGCAACGGATCAAATGGGAGGACGAAGATGGACGAACGAGACGAACTTGGTCCAACTAAGGCCTACGGATCAAATGGGAGGACGAGGATGGACGAACGAGACGAACTTGGTCCAACTAAGGCCTACGGATCAAATGGGAGGACGAAGAGGGACGAACGAGACGAACTTGGTACAAAGAAGGCCAACGGATCAAATGGGAGGACGAAGATGGACGAACGAGACAAACTTTGTCCAAAGAAGGCCTACGTATCAAATGGGAGGATGAAGATGGACGAACGAGACGAACTTGGTCCAAATAAGGCCTACGGATCAAATGGGAGGACGAAGAGGGACGAACGAGACGAACTTTGCACAAAGAAGGCCAACGGGTCAAATGGGAGGACGAAGAGGGACGAACGAGACGAACTTGGTCCAACTAAGGCCTACGGATCAAATGGGAGGACGAAGAGGGACGAACGAGACGAACTTGGTCCAACTAAGGCCTACGGATCAAATGGGAGGACGAAGAGGGACGAACGAGACGAACTTGGTACAAAGAAGGCCAACGGATCAAATGGGAGGACGAAGACGGACGAACGAGACGAACTTGGTACAAAGAAGGCCAACGGATCAAATGGGAGGACGAAGATGGACGAACGAGACAAACTTTGTCCAAAGAAGGCCTACGTATCAAATGGGAGGATGAAGATGGACGAACGAGACGAACTTGGTCCAAATAAGGCCTACGGATCAAATGGGAGGACGAAGAGGGACGAACGAGACGAACTTTGCACAAAGAAGGCCAACGGGTCAAATGGGAGGACGAAGATGGACGAACGAGACGAACTTGGTCCAAATAAGGCCTACGGATCAAACGGGAGGACGAAGATGGACGAACGTTACGAACTTTGTCCAAAGAAGGCCAACGGATCAAATGGGAGGACGAAGATGGACGAACGAGACGAACTTGGTCCAACTAAGGCCTACGGATCAAATGGGAGGACGAGGATGGACGAACGAGACGAACTTGGTCCAACTAAGGCCTACGAATCAAATGGGAGGACGAAGAGGGACGAACGAGACGAACTTGGCACAAAGAAGGCCAACGGATCAAATGGGAGGACGAAGATGGACGAACGAGACGAATTTGGTCCAAATAAGGCCTACGGATCAAATGGGAGGACGAGGATGGACGAACGAGACGAACTTGGTCCAACTAAGGCCTACGGATCAAATGGGAGGACGAAGATGGACGAACGAGACGAATTTGGTCCAAATAAGGCCTACGGATCAAATGGGAGGACGAGGATGGACGAACGAGACGAACTTGGTCCAACTAAGGCCTACGGATCAAATGGGAGGACGAAGAGGGACGAACGAGACGAACTTGGTACAAAGAAGGCCAACGGATCAAATGGGAGGACGAAGATGGACGAACGAGACGAACTTGGTCCAAATAAGGCCTACGGATCAAACGGGAGGACGAAGATGGACGAACGTGACGAACTTTGTCCAAAGAAGGCCAACGGATCAAATGGGAGGACGAAGATGGACGAACGAGACGAACTTGGTCCAACTAAGGCCTACGGATCAAATGGGAGGACGAGGATGGACGAACGAGACGAACTTGGTCCAACTAAGGCCTACGGATCAAATGGGAGGACGAAGAGGGACGAACGAGACGAACTTGGTACAAAGAAGGCCAACGGATCAAATGGGAGGACGAAGATGGACGAACGAGACGAATTTGGTCCAAATAAGGCCTACGGATCAAATGGGAGGACGAGGATGGACGAACGAGACGAACTTGGTCCAACTAAGGCCTACGGATCAAATGGGAGGACGAAGAGGGACGAACGTGACGAACTTGGTACAAAGAAGGCCAACGGATCAAAGGGGAGGACGAAGATGGACGAACGAGACGAACTTGGTCCAAATAAGGCCTACGGATCAAACGGGAGGACGAAGATGGACGAACGTGACGAACTTTGTCCAAAGAAGGCCAACGGATCAAAGGGGAGGACGAAGATGGACGAACGAGACGAACTTGGTCCAACTAAGGCCTACGGATCAAATGGGAGGACGAAGAGGGACGAACGAGACGAACTTGGTACAAAGAAGGCCAACGGATCAAATGGGAGAACGAAGATGGACGAACGAGACGAACTTTGTCCAAAGAAGGTCTACGTAACAAATGGGAGGATGAAGATGGACGAACGAGACGAACTTGGTCCAAATAAGGCCTACGGATCAAATGGGAGGACGAAGAGGGACGAACGTGACGAACTTTTTCCAAAGAAGGCCAACGGATCAAATGGGAGGACGAAGATGGACGAACGAGACGAACTTTGTCCAAAGAAGGCCTACGGATCAAATGGGAGGACGAAGATGGACGAACGAGACGAACTTGGTACAAAGAAGGCTAACAGATCAAATGGGAGGACGAAGATGGACGAACGAGACGAACTTTGCACAAAGAAGGCCAACGGATCAAATGGGAGGACGAAGATGGACGAACGAGACGAACTTGGTCCAAATAAGGCCTACGGATCAAACGGGAGGACGAAGATGGACGAACGTGACGAACTTTGTCCAAAGAAGGCCAACGGATCAAATGGGAGGACGAAGATGGACGAACGAGACGAACTTGGTCCAACTAAGGCCTACGGATCAAATGGGAGGACGAAGAGGGACGAACGAGACGAACTTGGTACAAAGAAGGCCAACGGATCAAATGGGAGAACGAAGATGGACGAACGAGACGAACTTTGTCCAAAGAAGGTCTACGTAACAAATGGGAGGATGAAGATGGACGAACGAGACGAACTTGGTCCAAATAAGGCCTACGGATCAAATGGGAGGACGAAGAGGGACGAACGAGAAGAACTTGGTACAAAGAAGGCCAACGGATCAAATGGGAGGACGAAGATGGACGAACGAGACAAACTTTGTCCAAAGAAGGCCTACGTATCAAATGGGAGGACGAAGAGGGACGAACGAGACGAACTTGGTACAAAGAAGGCTAACGGATCAAATGGGAGGACGAAGATGGACGAACGAGACGAACTTTGCACAAAGAAGGCCAACGGGTCAAATGGGAGGACGAAGAGGGACGAACGAGACGAACTTGGTCCAACTAAGGCCTACGGATCAAATGGGAGGACGAAGAGGGACGAACGAGACGAACTTGGTACAAAGAAGGCCAACGGATCAAATGGGAGGACGAAGATGGACGAATGAGACGAACTTGGTCCAACTAAGGCCTACGGATCAAATGGGAGGACGAAGAGGGACGAACGAGACGAACTCTGTACAAAGAAGGCCAACGGATCAAATGGGAGGACGAAGATGGACGAACGAGACGAACTTGGTCCAACTAAGGCCTACGGATCAAATGGGAGGACGAAGAGGGACGAACGAGACGAACTTGGTACAAAGAAGGCCAACGGATCAAATGGGAGGACGAAGATGGACGAACGAGACGAACTTTGCACAAAGAAGGCCAACGGATCAAATGGGAGGACGAAGATGGACGAACGAGACGAACTTGGTCCAACTAAGGCCTACGGATCAAATGGGAGGACGAAGAGGGACGAACGAGACGAACTTGGTCCAAATAAGGCCTACGGATCAAATGGGAGGACGAAGAGGGACGAACGAGACGAACTTGGTACAAAGAAGGCCAACGGATCAAATGGGAGGACGAAGATGGACGAACGAGACGAACTTGGTCCAAATAAGGCCTACGGATCAAACGGGAGGACGAAGATGGACGAACGTGACGAACTTTGTCCAAAGAACGGCAACGGATCAAATGGGAGGACGAAGATGGACGAACGAGACGAACTTGGTCCAACTAAGGCCTACGGATCAAATGGGAGGACGAGGATGGACGAACGAGACGAACTTGGTCCAACTAAGGCCTACGGATCAAATGGGAGGACGAAGAGGGACGAACGAGACGAACTTGGTACAAAGAAGGCCAACGGATCAAATGGGAGGACGAAGATGGACGAACGAGACAAACTTTGTCCAAAGAAGGCCTACGTATCAAATGGGAGGATGAAGATGGACGAACGAGACGAACTTGGTCCAAATAAGGCCTACGGATCAAATGGGAGGACGAAGAGGGACGAACGAGACGAACTTTGCACAAAGAAGGCCAACGGGTCAAATGGGAGGACGAAGAGGGACGAACGAGACGAACTTGGTCCAACTAAGGCATACGGATCAAATGGGAGGACGAAGAGGGACGAACGAGACGAACTTGGTCCAACTAAGGCCTACGGATCAAATGGGAGGACGAAGAGGGACGAACGAGACGAACTTGGTACAAAGAAGGCCAACGGATCAAATGGGAGGACGAAGATGGACGAACGAGACGAACTTGGTACAAAGAAGGCCAACGGATCAAATGGGAGGACGAAGATGGACGAACGAGACAAACTTTGTCCAAAGAAGGCCTACGTATCAAATGGGAGGATGAAGATGGACGAACGAGACGAACTTGGTCCAAATAAGGCCTACGGATCAAATGGGAGGACGAAGAGGGACGAACGAGACGAACTTTGCACAAAGAAGGCCAACGGGTCAAATGGGAGGACGAAGATGGACGAACGAGACGAACTTGGTCCAAATAAGGCCTACGGATCAAACGGGAGGACGAAGATGGACGAACGTTACGAACTTTGTCCAAAGAAGGCCAACGGATCAAATGGGAGGACGAAGATGGACGAACGAAACGAACTTGGTCCAACTAAGGCCTACGGATCAAATGGGAGGACGAGGATGGACGAACGAGACGAACTTGGTCCAACTAAGGCCTACGGATCAAATGGGAGGACGAAGAGGGACGAACGAGACGAACTTGGCACAAAGAAGGCCAACGGATCAAATGGGAGGACGAAGATGGACGAACGAGACGAATTTGGTCCAAATAAGGCCTACGGATCAAATGGGAGGACGAAGATGGACGAACGAGACGAATTTGGTCCAAATAAGGCCTACGGATCAAATGGGAGGACGAGGATGGACGAACGAGACGAACTTGGTCCAACTAAGGCCTACGGATCAAATGGGAGGACGAAGAGGGACGAACGAGACGAACTTGGTACAAAGAAGGCCAACGGATCAAATGGGAGGACGAAGATGGACGAACGAGACGAACTTGGTCCAAATAAGGCCTACGGATCAAACGGGAGGACGAAGATGGACGAACGTGACGAACTTTGTCCAAAGAAGGCCAACGGATCAAATGGGAGGACGAAGATGGACGAACGAGACGAACTTGGTCCAACTAAGGCCTACGGATCAAATGGGAGGACGAGGATGGACGAACGAGACGAACTTGGTCCAACTAAGGCCTACGGATCAAATGGGAGGACGAAGAGGGACGAACGAGACGAACTTGGTACAAAGAAGGCCAACGGATCAAATGGGAGGACGAAGATGGACGAACGAGACGAATTTGGTCCAAATAAGGCCTACGGATCAAATGGGAGGACGAGGATGGACGAACGAGACGAACTTGGTCCAACTAAGGCCTACGGATCAAATGGGAGGACGAAGAGGGACGAACGTGACGAACTTGGTACAAAGAAGGCCAACGGATCAAAGGGGAGGACGAAGATGGACGAACGAGACGAACTTGGTCCAAATAAGGCCTACGGATCAAACGGGAGGACGAAGATGGACGAACGTGACGAACTTTGTCCAAAGAAGGCCAACGGATCAAAGGGGAGGACGAAGATGGACGAACGAGACGAACTTGGTCCAACTAAGGCCTACGGATCAAATGGGAGGACGAAGAGGGACGAACGAGACGAACTTGGTACAAAGAAGGCCAACGGATCAAATGGGAGAACGAAGATGGACGAACGAGACGAACTTTGTCCAAAGAAGGTCTACGTAACAAATGGGAGGATGAAGATGGACGAACGAGACGAACTTGGTCCAAATAAGGCCTACGGATCAAATGGGAGGACGAAGAGGGACGAACGTGACGAACTTTTTCCAAAGAAGGCCAACGGATCAAATGGGAGGACGAAGATGGACGAACGAGACGAACTTTGTCCAAAGAAGGCCTACGGATCAAATGGGAGGACGAAGATGGACGAACGAGACGAACTTGGTCCAAATAAGGCCTACGGATCAAATGGGAGGACGAAGAGGGACGAACGAGACGAACTTGGTACAAAGAAGGCTAACAGATCAAATGGGAGGACGAAGATGGACGAACGAGACGAACTTTGCACAAAGAAGGCCAACAGATCAAATGGGAGGACGAAGATGGACGAACGAGACGAACTTGGTCCAACTAAGGCCTACGGATCAAATGGGAGGACGAAGAGGGACGAACGAGACGAACTTGGTACAAAGAAGGCTAACAGATCAAATGGGAGGACGAAGATGGACGAACGAGACGAACTTTGCACAAAGAAGGCCAACGGATCAAATGGGAGGACGAAGATGGACGAACGAGACGAACTTGGTCCAACTAAGGCCTACGGATCAAATGGGAGGACGAAGAGGGACGAACGAGACGAACTTGGTACAAAGAAGGCCAACGGATCAAATGGGAGAACGAAGATGGACGAACGAGACGAACTTTGTCCAAAGAAGGTCTACGTAACAAATGGGAGGATGAAGATGGACGAACGAGACGAACTTGGTCCAAATAAGGCCTACGGATCAAATGGGAGGACGAAGAGGGACGAACGTGACGAACTTTTTCCAAAGAAGGCCAACGGATCAAATGGGAGGACGAAGATGGACGAACGAGACGAACTTTGTCCAAAGAAGGCCTACGGATCAAATGGGAGGACGAAGATGGACGAACGAGACGAACTTGGTCCAAATAAGGCCTACGGATCAAATGGGAGGACGAAGAGGGACGAACGAGACGAACTTGGTACAAAGAAGGCTAACAGATCAAATGGGAGGACGAAGATGGACGAACGAGACGAACTTTGCACAAAGAAGGCCAACAGATCAAATGGGAGGACGAAGATGGACGAACGAGACGAACTTGGTCCAACTAAGGCCTACGGATCAAATGGGAGGACGAAGAGGGACGAACGAGACGAACTTGGTACAAAGAAGGCTAACAGATCAAATGGGAGGACGAAGATGGACGAACGAGACGAACTTTGCACAAAGAAGGCCAACGGATCAAATGGGAGGACGAAGATGGACGAACGAGACGAACTTGGTCCAACTAAGGCCTACGGATCAAATGGGAGGACGAAGAGGGACGAACGAGACGAACTTGGTACAAAGAAGGCCAACGGATCAAATGGGAGGACGAAGATGGACGAACGAGACGAACTTGGTCCAACTAAGGCCTACGGATCAAATGGGAGGACGAAGAGGGACGAACGAGACGAACTTGGTACAAAGAAGGCCAACGGATCAAATGGGAAGACGAAGATGGACGAACGAGACGAATTTTGTCCAAATAAGGCCTACGGATCAAATGGGAGGACGAGGATGGACGAACGAGACGAATTTGGTCCAAATAAGGCCAACGGATCAAATGGGAGGACGAAGATGGACGAACGAGACGAACTTGGTCCGAATAAGGCCTACGGATCAAATGGGAGGACGAAGATGGACGAACGAACTTTGCACAAAGAAGGCCAACGGATCAAATGGGAGGACGAAGATGGACGAACGAGACGAACTTGGTCCAACTAAGGCCTACAGATCAAATGGGAGGACGAAGAGGGACGAACGAGATGAACTTGGTACAAAGAAGGCTAACGGATCAAATGGGAGGACGAACGAGACGAACTTTGCACAAAGAAGGCCAACGGATCAAATGGGAGGACGAAGATGGACGAACGAGACGAATTTTGTCCAAATAAGGCCTACGGATCAAATGGGAGGACGAGGATGGACGAACGAGACGAATTTGGTCCAAATAAGGACAACGGATCAAATGGGAGGACGAAGATGGACGAACGAGACGAACTTGGTCCAAATAAGGCCTACGGATCAAATGGGAGGACGAAGATGGACGAACGTGACGAACTTTTTCCAAAGAAGGCCAACGAATCAAATGGGAGGACGAAGATGGACGAACGAGACGAACTTTGCACAAAGAAGGCCAACGGATCAAATGGGAGGACGAAGATGGACGAACGAGACGAACTTGGTCCAACTAAGGCCTACGGATCAAATGGGAGGACGAAGAGGGACGAACGAGACGAACTTGGTACAAAGAAGGCCAACGGATCAAATGGGAGGACGAAGATGGACGAACGAGACGAACTTGGTCCAACTAAGGCCTACGGATCAAATGGGAGGACGAAGAGGGACGAACGAGACAAACTTGGTACAAAGAAGGCCAACGGATCAAATGGGAGGACGAAGATGGACGAACGAGACGAACTTGGTCCAACTAAGGCCTACGGATCAAATGGGAGGACGAAGAGGGACGAACGAGACGAACTTGGTACAAAGAAGGCCAACGGATCAAATGGGAGGACGAAGATGGACGAACGAGACGAACTTTGCACAAAGAAGGCCAACGGATCAAATGGGAGGACGAAGATGGACGAACGAGACGAACTTGGTCCAACTAAGGCCTACGGATCAAATGGGAGGACGAAGAGGGACGAACGAGACGAACTTCGTACAAAGAAGGCCAACGGATCAAATGGGAGGACGAAGATGGACGAACGAGACGAACTTGGTCCAACTAAGGCCTACGGATCAAATGGGAGGACGAAGAGGGACGAACGAGACAAACTTGGTACAAAGAAGGCCAACGGATCAAATGGGAGGACGAAGATGGACGAACGAGACGAACTTGGTCCAACTAAGGCCTACGGATCAAATGGGAGGACGAAGAGGGACGAACGAGACGAACTTGGTACAAAGAAGGCCAACGGATCAAATGGGAGGACGAGGATGGACGAACGAGACGAATTTGGTCCAAATAAGGCCAACGGATCAAATGGGAGGACGATGATGGATGAACGAGACGAACTTTGTCCAAAGAAGGCCTACGTGTCAAATGGGAGGATGAAGATGGACGAACGAGACGAACTTGGTCCAAATAAGGCCTACGGATCAAATGGGAGGACGAAGAGGGACGAACGAGACGAACTTTGCACAAAGAAGGCCAACGGGTCAAATGGGAGGACGAAGATGGACGAACGAGACGAACTTGGTCCAAATAAGGCCTACGGATCAAACGGGAGGACGAAGATGGACGAACGTGACGAACTTTGTCCAAAGAAGGCCAACGGATCAAATGGGAGGACGAAGATGGACGAACGAGACGAACTTGGTCCAACTAAGGCCTACGGATCAAATGGGAGGACGAGGATGGACGAACGAGACGAACTTGGTCCAACTAAGGCCTACGGATCAAATGGGAGGACGAAGAGGGACGAACGAGACGAACTTGGTACAAAGAAGGCCAACGGATCAAATGGGAGGACGAAGATGGACGAACGAGGCGAATTTGGTCCAAATAAGGCCTACGGATCAAATGGGAGGACGAGGATGGACGAAGGAGACGAACTTGGTCCAACTAAGGCCTACGGATCAAATGGGAGGACGAAGAGGGACGAACGAGACGAACTTGGTACAAAGAAGGCCAACGGATCAAATGGGAGGACGAAGATGGACGAACGAGACGAATTTGGTCCAAATAAGGCCTACGGATCAAATGGGAGGACGAGGATGGACGAACGAGACGAACTTGGTCCAACTAAGGCCTACGGATCAAATGGGAGGACGAAGATGGACGAACGAGAAGAATTTGGTCCAAATAAGGCCTACGGATCAAATGGGAGGACGAGGATGGACGAACGAGACGAACTTGGTCCAACTAAGGCCTACGGATCAAATGGGAGGACGAAGAGGGACGAACGAGACGAACTTGGTACAAAGAAGGCCAACGGATCAAATGGGAGGACGAAGATGGACGAACGAGACGAACTTGGTCCAAATAAGGCCTACGGATCAAACGGGAGGACGAAGATGGACGAACGTGACGAACTTTGTCCAAAGAAGGCCAACGGATCAAATGGGAGGACGAAGATGGACGAACGAGACGAACTTGGTCCAACTAAGGCCTACGGATCAAATGGGAGGACGAGGATGGACGAACGAGACGAACTTGGTCCAACTAAGGCCTACGGATCAAATGGGAGGACGAAGAGGGACGAACGAGACGAACTTGGTACAAAGAAGGCCAACGGATCAAATGGGAGGACGAAGATGGACGAACGAGACGAATTTAGTCCAAATAAGGCCTACGGATCAAATGGGAGGACGAGGATGGACGAACGAGACGAACTTGGTCCAACTAAGGCCTACGGATCAAATGGGAGGACGAAGAGGGACGAACGTGACGAACTTGGTACAAAGAAGGCCAACAGATCAAAGGGGAGGACGAAGATGGACGAACGAGACGAACTTGGTCCAAATAAGGCCTACGGATCAAACGGGAGGACGAAGATGGACGAACGTGACGGACTTTGTCCAAAGAAGGCCAACGGATCAAAGGGGAGGACGAAGATGGACGAACGAGACGAACTTGGTCCAACTAAGGCCTACGGATCAAATGGGAGGACGAAGAGGGACGAATGAGACGAACTTGGTACAAAGAAGGCCAACGGATCAAATGGGAGAACGAAGATGGACGAACGAGACGAACTTTGTCCAAAGAAGGTCTACGTAACAAATGGGAGGATGAAGATGGACGAACGAGACGAACTTGGTCCAAATAAGGCCTACGGATCAAATGGGAGGACGAAGAGGGACGAACGTGACGAACTTTTTCCAAAGAAGGCCAACGGATCAAATGGGAGGACGAAGATGGACGAACGAGACGAACTTTGTCCAAAGAAGGCCTACGGATCAAATGGGAGGACGAAGATGGACGAACGAGACGAACTTGGTCCAAATAAGGCCTACGGATCAAATGGGAGGACGAAGAGGGACGAACGAGACGAACTTGGTACAAAGAAGGCTAACAGATCAAATGGGAGGACGAAGATGGACGAACGAGACGAACTTTGCACAAAGAAGGCCAACAGATCAAATGGGAGGACGAAGATGGACGAACGAGACGAACTTGGTCCAACTAAGGCCTACGGATCAAATGGGAGGACGAAGAGGGACGAACGAGACGAACTTGGTACAAAGAAGGCTAACAGATCAAATGGGAGGACGAAGATGGACGAACGAGACGAACTTTGCACAAAGAAGGCCAACGGATCAAATGGGAGGACGAAGATGGACGAACGAGACGAACTTGGTCCAACTAAGGCCTACGGATCAAATGGGAGGACGAAGAGGGACGAACGAGACGAACTTGGTACAAAGAAGGCCAACGGATCAAATGGGAGGACGAAGATGGACGAACGAGACGAACTTGGTCCAACTAAGGCCTACGGATCAAATGGGAGGACGAAGAGGGACGAACGAGACGAACTTGGTACAAAGAAGGCCAACGGATCAAATGGGAAGACGAAGATGGACGAACGAGACGAATTTTGTCCAAATAAGGCCTACGGATCAAATGGGAGGACGAGGATGGACGAACGAGACGAATTTGGTCCAAATAAGGCCAACGGATCAAATGGGAGGACGAAGATGGACGAACGAGACGAACTTGGTCCGAATAAGGCCTACGGATCAAATGGGAGGACGAAGACGGACGAACGAGACGAACGTTGCACAAAGAAGGCCAACGGATCAAATGGGAGGACGAAGATGGACGAACGAGACGAACTTGGTCCAACTAAGGCCTACGGATCAAATGGGAGGACGAAGAGGGACGAACGAGACGAACTTGGTACAAAGAAGGCTAACGGATCAAATGGGAGGACGAAGATGGACGAACGAGACGAACTTTGCACAAAGAAGGCCAACGGATCAAATGGGAGGACGAAGATGGACGAACGAGACGAACTTGGTCCAACTAAGGCCTACGGATCAAATGGGAGGACGAAGAGGGACGAACGAGACGAACTTGGTACAAAGAAGGCCAACGGATCAAATGGGAGGACGAAGATGGACGAACGAGACGAATTTTGTCCAAATATGGCCTACGGATCAAATGGGAGGACGAGGATGGACGAACGAGACGAATTTGGTCCAAATAAGGACAACGGATCAAATGGGAGGACGAAGATGGACGAACGAGACGAACTTGGTCCAAATAAGGCCTACGGATCAAATGGGAGGACGAAGATGGACGAACGTGACGAACTTTTTCCAAAGAAGGCCAACGAATCAAATGGGAGGACGAAGATGGACGAACGAGACGAACTTTGCACAAAGAAGGCCAACGGATCAAATGGGAGGACGAAGATGGACGAACGAGACGAACTTGGTACAAAGAAGGCCAACGGATCAAATGGGAGGACGAAGATGGACGAACGAGACGAACTTGGTCCAACTAAGGCCTACGGATCAAATGGGAGGACGAAGAGGGACGAACGAGACAAACTTGGTACAAAGAAGGCCAACGGATCAAATGGGAGGACGAAGATGGACGAACAAGACGAACTTGGTCCAACTAAGGCCTACGGATCAAATGGGAGGACGAAGAGGGACGAACGAGACGAACTTGGTACAAAGAAGGCCAACGGATCAAATGGGAGGACGAAGATGGACGAACGAGACGAACTTTGCACAAAGAAGGCCAACGGATCAAATGGGAGGACGAAGATGGACGAACGAGACGAACTTGGTCCAACTAAGGCCTACGGATCAAATGGGAGGACGAAGAGGGACGAACGAGACGAACTTCGTACAAAGAAGGCCAACGGATCAAATGGGAGGACGAAGATGGACGAACGAGACGAACTTGGTCCAACTAAGGCCTACGGATCAAATGGGAGGACGAAGAGGGACGAACGAGACAAACTTGGTACAAAGAAGGCCAACGGATCAAATGGGAGGACGAAGATGGACGAACGAGACGAACTTGGTCCAACTAAGGCCTACGGATCAAATGGGAGGACGAAGAGGGACGAACGAGACGAACTTGGTACAAAGAAGGCCAACGGATCAAATGGGAGGACGAGGATGGACGAACGAGACGAATTTGGTCCAAATAAGGCCAACGGATCAAATGGGAGGACGATGATGGATGAACGAGACGAACTTGGTCCAAATAAGGCCTACGGATCAAATGGGAGGACGAAGATGGACGAACGTGACGAACTTTTTCCAAAGAAGGCCAACGGATCAAATGGGAGGACGAAGATTGACGAACGAGAAGAACTTTGTCCAAAGAAGGCCTACGGATCAAATGGGAGGACGAAGATGGACGAACGAGACGAACTTGGTCCAAATAAGGCCTACGGATCAAATGGGAGGACGAAGAGGGACGAACGAGATGAACTTGGTACAAAGAAGGCCTACGGATCAAATGGGAGGACGAAGAGGGACGAACGAGACGAACTTGGTCCAACTAAGGCCTACGGATCAAATGGGAGGACGAAGAGGGACGAACGAGACGAACTTGGTACAAAGAAGGCCAACGGATCAAATGGGAGGACGAGGATGGACGAACGAGACGAATTTGGTCCAAATAAGGCCAACGGATCAAATGGGAGGACGATGATGGATGAACGAGACGAACTTGGTCCAAATAAGGCCTACGGATCAAATGGGAGGACGAAGATGGACGAACGTGACGAACTTTTTCCAAAGAAGGCCAACGGATCAAATGGGAGGACGAAGATTGACGAACGAGACGAACTTTGTCCAAAGAAGGCCTACGGATCAAATGGGAGGACGAAGATGGACGAACGAGACGAACTTGGTACAAAGAAGGCCAACGGATCAAATGGGTGGACGAAGATGGAGGAACGAGACGAACTTTGCACAAAGAAGGCCAACGGATCAAATGGGAGGACGAAGATGGACGAACGAGACGAACTTGGTCCAACTAAGGCCTACGGATCAAATGGGAGGACGAAGAGGGACGAACGAGACGAACTTGGTACAAAGAAGGCCAACGGATCAAATGGGAGGACGAAGATGGACGAACGAGACGAACTTGGTCCAACTAAGGCCTACGGATCAAATGGGAGGACGAAGAGGGACGAACGAGACGAACTTGGTACAAAGAAGGCCAACGGATCAAATGGGAAGACGAAGATGGACGAACGAGACGAATTTTGTCCAAATAAGGCCTACGGATCAAATGGGAGGACGAGGATGGACGAACGAGACGAATTTGGTCCAAATAAGGCCAACGGATCAAATGGGAGGACGAAGATGGACGAACGAGACGAACTTGGTCCGAATAAGGCCTACGGATCAAATGGGAGGACGAACGAGACGAACTTTGCACAAAGAAGGCCAGCGGATCAAATGGGAGGACGAAGATGGACGAACGAGACGAACTTGGTCCAACTAAGGCCTACGGATCAAATGGGAGGACGAAGAGGGACGAACGAGACGAACTTGGTACAAAGAAGGCCAACGGATCAAATGGGAGGACGAAGATGGACGAACGAGACGAACTTTGCACAAAGAAGGCCAACGGATCAAATGGGAGGACGAAGATGGACGAACGAGACGAACTTGGTCCAACTAAGGCCTACGGATCAAATGGGAGGACGAAGAGGGACGAACGAGACGAACTTGGTACAAAGAAGGCCAACGGATCAAATGGGAGGACGAAGATGGACGAACGAGACGAACTTGGTCCAACTAAGGCCTACGGATCAAATGGGAGGACGAAGAGGGACGAACGAGACAAACTTGGTACAAAGAAGGCCAACGGATCAAATGGGAGGACGAAGATGGACGAACGAGACGAACTTGGTCCAACTAAGGCCTACGGATCAAATGGGAGGACGAAGAGGGACGAACGAGACGAACTTGGTGCAAAGAAGGCCAACGGATCAAATGGGAGGACGAGGATGGACGAACGAGACGAATTTGGTCCAAATAAGGCCAACGGATCAAATGGGAGGACGATGATGGATGAACGAGACGAACTTGGTCCAAATAAGGCCTACGGATCAAATGGGAGGACGAAGATGGACGAACGTGACGAACTTTTTCCAAAGAAGGCCAACGGATCAAATGGGAGGACGAAGATTGACGAACGAGACAAACTTTGTCCAAAGAAGGCCTACGGATCAAATGGGAGGACGAAGATGGACGAACGAGACGAACTTGGTCCAAATAAGGCCTACGGATCAAATGGGAGGACGAAGAGGGACGAACGAGACGAACTTGGTACAAAGAAGGCCAACGGATCAAATGGGTGGACGAAGATGGACGAACGAGACGAACTTTGCACAAAGAAGGCCAACGGATCAAATGGGAGGACGAAGATGGACGAACGAGACGAACTTGGTCCAACTAAGGCCTACGGATCAAATGGGAGGACGAAGAGGGACGAACGAGACGAACTTGGTACAAAGAAGGCCAACGGATCAAATGGGAGGACGAAGATGGACGAACGAGACGAACTTGGTCCAACTAAGGCCTACGGATCAAATGGGAGGACGAAGAGGGACGAACGAGACGAACTTGGTACAAAGAAGGCCAACGGATCAAATGGGAGGACGAAGATGGACGAACGAGACGAACTTGGTCCAACTAAGGCCTACGGATCAAATGGGAGGACGAAGAGGGACGAACGAGACGAACTTGGTACAAAGAAGGCCAACGGATCAAATGGGAAGACGAAGATGGACGAACGAGACGAATTTTGTCCAAATAAGGCCTACGGATCAAATGGGAGGACGAGGATGGACGAACGAGACGAATTTGGTCCAAATAAGGCCAACGGATCAAATGGGAGGACGAAGATGGACGAACGAGACGAACTTGGTCCGAATAAGGCCTACGGATCAAATGGGAGGACTAAGATGGACGAACGAGACGAACTTTGCACAAAGAAGGCCAACGGATCAAATGGGAGGACGAAGATGGACGAACGAGACGAACTTGGTCCAACTAAGGCCTACGGATCAAATGGGAGGACGAAGAGGGACGAACGAGACGAACTTGGTACAAAGAAGGCGAACGAATCAAATGGGAGGACGAAGATGGACGAACGAGACGAACTTTGCACAAAGAAGGCCAACGGATCAAATGGGAGGACGAAGATGGACGAACGAGACGAACTTGGTCCAACTAAGGCCTACGGATCAAATGGGAGGACGAAGAGGGACGAACGAGACGAACTTGGTACAAAGAAGGCCAACGGATCAAATGGGAGGACGAAGATGGACGAACGAGACGAATTTTGTCCAAATAAGGCCTACGGATCAAATGGGAGGACGAGGATGGACGAACGAGACGAATTTGGTCCAAATAAGGCCAACGGATCACATGGGAGGACGAAGATGGACGAACGAGACGAACTTGGTCCAAATAAGGCCTACGGATCAAATGGGAGGACGAAGATGGACGAACGTGACGAACTTTTTCCAAAGAAGGCCAACGGATCAAATGGGAGGACGAAGATGGACGAACGAGACGAACTTTGCACAAAGAAGGAGAACGGATCAAATGGGAGGACGAAGATGGACGAACGAGACGAACTTGGTCCAACTAAGGCCTACGGATCAAATGGGAGGACGAAGAGGGACGAACGAGACGAACTTGGTACAAAGAAGGCCAACGGATCAAATGGGAGGACGAAGATGGACGAACGAGACGAACTTGGTCCAACTAAGGCCTACGGATCAAATGGGAGGACGAAGAGGGACGAACGAGACAAACTTGGTACAAAGAAGGCCAACGGATCAAATGGGAGGACGAAGATGGACGAACAAGACGAACTTGGTCCAACTAAGGCCTACGGATCAAATGGGAGGACGAAGAGGGACGAACGAGACGAACTTGGTACAAAGAAGGCCAACGGATCAAATGGGAGGACGAAGATGGACGAACGAGACGAACTTGGTACAAAGAAGGCCAACGGATCAAATGGGAGGACGAAGATGGACGAACGAGACGAACTTGGTCCAACTAAGGCCTACGGATCAAATGGGAGGACGAAGAGGGACGAACGAGACGAACTTGGTACAAAGAAGGCCAACGGATCAAATGGGAAGACGAAGATGGACGAACGAGACGAATTTTGTCCAAATAAGGCCAACGAATCAAATGGGAGGACGAAGATGGACGAACGAGACGAACTTGGTCCAACTAAGGCCTACGGATCAAATGGGAGGACGAAGAGGGACGAACGAGACGAACTTGGTACAAAGAAGGCCAACGGATCAAATGGGAAGACGAAGATGGACGAACGAGACGAATTTTGTCCAAATAAGGCCTACGGATCAAATGGGAGGACGAGGATGGACGAACGAGACGAATTTGGTCCAAATAAGGCCAACGGATCAAATGGGAGGACGAAGATGGACGAACGAGACGAACTTGGTCCAACTAAGGCCTACGGATCAAATGGGAGGACGAAGAGGGACGAACGAGACGAACTTGGTACAAAGAAGGCCAACGGATCAAATGGGAAGACGAAGATGGACGAACGAGACGAATTTTGTCCAAATAAGGCCTACGGATCAAATGGGAGGACGAGGATGGACGAACGAGACGAATTTGGTCCAAATAAGGCCAACGGATCAAATGGGAGGACGAAGATGGACGAACGAGACGAACTTGGTCCGAATAAGGCCTACGGATCAAATGGGAGGACTAAGATGGACGAACGAGACGAACTTTGCACAAAGAAGGCCAACGGATCAAATGGGAGGACGAAGATGGACGAACGAGACGAACTTGGTCCAACTAAGGCCTACGGATCAAATGGGAGGACGAAGAGGGACGAACGAGACGAACTTGGTACAAAGAAGGCGAACGAATCAAATGGGAGGACGAAGATGGACGAACGAGACGAACTTTGCACAAAGAAGGCCAACGGATCAAATGGGAGGACGAAGATGGACGAACGAGACGAACTTGGTCCAACTAAGGCCTACGGATCAAATGGGAGGACGAAGAGGGACGAACGAGACGAACTTGGTACAAAGAAGGCCAACGGATCAAATGGGAGGACGAAGATGGACGAACGAGACGAATTTTGTCCAAATAAGGCCTACGGATCAAATGGGAGGACGAGGATGGACGAACGAGACGAATTTGGTCCAAATAAGGCCAACGGATCACATGGGAGGACGAAGATGGACGAACGAGACGAACTTGGTCCAAATAAGGCCTACGGATCAAATGGGAGGACGAAGATGGACGAACGTGACGAACTTTTTCCAAAGAAGGCCAACGGATCAAATGGGAGGACGAAGATGGACGAACGAGACGAACTTTGCACAAAGAAGGAGAACGGATCAAATGGGAGGACGAAGATGGACGAACGAGACGAACTTGGTCCAACTAAGGCCTACGGATCAAATGGGAGGACGAAGAGGGACGAACGAGACGAACTTGGTACAAAGAAGGCCAACGGATCAAATGGGAGGACGAAGATGGACGAACGAGACGAACTTGGTCCAACTAAGGCCTACGGATCAAATGGGAGGACGAAGAGGGACGAACGAGACAAACTTGGTACAAAGAAGGCCAACGGATCAAATGGGAGGACGAAGATGGACGAACAAGACGAACTTGGTCCAACTAAGGCCTACGGATCAAATGGGAGGACGAAGAGGGACGAACGAGACGAACTTGGTACAAAGAAGGCCAACGGATCAAATGGGAGGACGAAGATGGACGAACGAGACGAACTTGGTACAAAGAAGGCCAACGGATCAAATGGGAGGACGAAGATGGACGAACGAGACGAACTTGGTCCAACTAAGGCCTACGGATCAAATGGGAGGACGAAGAGGGACGAACGAGACGAACTTGGTACAAAGAAGGCCAACGGATCAAATGGGAAGACGAAGATGGACGAACGAGACGAATTTTGTCCAAATAAGGCCTACGGATCAAATGGGAGGACGAGGATGGACGAACGAGACGAATTTGGTCCAAATAAGGCCAACGGATCAAATGGGAGGACGAAGATGGACGAACGAGACGAACTTGGTCCGAATAAGGCCTACGGATCAAATGGGAGGACGAAGATGGACGAACGAGACGAACTTTGCACAAAGAAGGCCAACGGATCAAATGGGAGGACGAAGATGGACGAACGAGACGAACTTGGTCCAACTAAGGCCTACGGATCAAATGGGAGGACGAAGAGGGACGAACGAGACGAACTTGGTACAAAGAAGGCGAACGGATCAAATGGGAGGACGAAGATGGACGAACGAGACGAACTTTGCACAAAGAAGGCCAACGGATCAAATGGGAGGACGAAGATGGACGAACGAGACGAACTTGGTCCAACTAAGGCCTACGGATCAAATGGGAGGACGAAGAGGGACGAACGAGACGAACTTGGTACAAAGAAGGCCAACGGATCAAATGGGAGGACGAAGATGGACGAACGAGACGAATTTTGTCCAAATAAGGCCTACGGATCAAATGGGAGGACGAGGATGGACGAACGAGACGAATTTGGTCCAAATAAGGCCAACGGATCACATGGGAGGACGAAGATGGACGAACGAGACGAACTTGGTCCAAATAAGGCCTACGGATCAAATGGGAGGACGAAGATGGACGAACGTGACGAACTTTTTCCAAAGAAGGCCAACGGATCAAATGGGAGGACGAAGATGGACGAACGAGACGAACTTTGCACAAAGAAGGAGAACGGATCAAATGGGAGGACGAAGATGGACGAACGAGACGAACTTGGTCCAACTAAGGCCTACGGATCAAATGGGAGGACGAAGAGGGACGAACGAGACGAACTTGGTACAAAGAAGGCCAACGGATCAAATGGGAGGACGAAGATGGACGAACGAGACGAACTTGGTCCAACTAAGGCCTACGGATCAAATGGGAGGACGAAGAGGGACGAACGAGACGAACTTGGTACAAAGAAGGCCAACGGATCAAATGGGAGGACGAAGATGGACGAACGAGACGAATTTTGTCCAAATAAGGCCTACGGATCAAATGGGAGGACGAGGATGGACGAACGAGACGAATTTGGTCCAAATAAGGCCAACGGATCACATGGGAGGACGAAGATGGACGAACGAGACGAACTTGGTCCAAATAAGGCCTACGGATCAAATGGGAGGACGAAGATGGACGAACGTGACGAACTTTTTCCAAAGAAGGCCAACGGATCAAATGGGAGGACGAAGATGGACGAACGAGACGAACTTTGCACAAAGAAGGAGAACGGATCAAATGGGAGGACGAAGATGGACGAACGAGACGAACTTGGTCCAACTAAGGCCTACGGATCAAATGGGAGGACGAAGAGGGACGAACGAGACGAACTTGGTACAAAGAAGGCCAACGGATCAAATGGGAGGACGAAGATGGACGAACGAGACGAACTTGGTCCAACTAAGGCCTACGGATCAAATGGGAGGACGAAGAGGGACGAACGAGACAAACTTGGTACAAAGAAGGCCAACGGATCAAATGGGAGGACGAAGATGGACGAACAAGACGAACTTGGTCCAACTAAGGCCTACGGATCAAATGGGAGGACGAAGAGGGACGAACGAGACGAACTTGGTACAAAGAAGGCCAACGGATCAAATGGGAGGACGAAGATGGACGAACGAGACGAACTTGGTACAAAGAAGGCCAACGGATCAAATGGGAGGACGAAGATGGACGAACGAGACGAACTTGGTCCAACTAAGGCCTACGGATCAAATGGGAGGACGAAGAGGGACGAACGAGACGAACTTGGTACAAAGAAGGCCAACGGATCAAATGGGAAGACGAAGATGGACGAACGAGACGAATTTTGTCAAAATAAGGCCTACGGATCAAATGGGAGGACGAGGATGGACGAACGAGACGAATTTGGTCCAAATAAGGCCAACGGATCAAATGGGAGGACGAAGATGGACGAACGAGACGAACTTGGTCCGAATAAGGCCTACGGATCAAATGGGAGGACGAAGATGGACGAACGAGACGAACTTTGCACAAAGAAGGCCAACGGATCAAATGGGAGGACGAAGATGGACGAACGAGACGAACTTGGTCCAACTAAGGCCTACGGATCAAATGGGAGGACGAAGAGGGACGAACGAGACGAACTTGGTACAAAGAAGGCGAACGGATCAAATGGGAGGACGAAGATGGACGAACGAGACGAACTTTGCACAAAGAAGGCCAACGGATCAAATGGGAGGACGAAGATGGACGAACGAGACGAACTTGGTCCAACTAAGGCCTACGGATCAAATGGGAGGACGAAGAGGGACGAACGAGACGAACTTGGTACAAAGAAGGCCAACGGATCAAATGGGAGGACGAAGATGGACGAACGAGACGAATTTTGTCCAAATAAGGCCTACGGATCAAATGGGAGGACGAGGATGGACGAACGAGACGAATTTGGTCCAAATAAGGCCAACGGATCACATGGGAGGACGAAGATGGACGAACGAGACGAACTTGGTCCAAATAAGGCCTACGGATCAAATGGGAGGACGAAGATGGACGAACGTGACGAACTTTTTCCAAAGAAGGCCAACGGATCAAATGGGAGGACGAAGATGGACGAACGAGACGAACTTTGCACAAAGAAGGAGAACGGATCAAATGGGAGGACGAAGATGGACGAACGAGACGAACTTGGTCCAACTAAGGCCTACGGATCAAATGGGAGGACGAAGAGGGACGAACGAGACGAACTTGGTACAAAGAAGGCCAACGGATCAAATGGGAGGACGAAGATGGACGAACGAGACGAACTTGGTCCAACTAAGGCCTACGGATCAAATGGGAGGACGAAGAGGGACGAACGAGACAAACTTGGTACAAAGAAGGCCAACGGATCAAATGGGAGGACGAAGATGGACGAACAAGACGAACTTGGTCCAACTAAGGCCTACGGATCAAATGGGAGGACGAAGAGGGACGAACGAGACGAACTTGGTACAAAGAAGGCCAACGGATCAAATGGGAGGACGAAGATGGACGAACGAGACGAACTTTGCACAAAGAAGGCCAACGGATCAAATGGGAGGACGAAGATGGACGAACGAGACGAACTTGGTCCAACTAAGGCCTACGGATCAAATGGGAGGACGAAGAGGGACGAACGAGACGAACTTCGTACAAAGAAGGCCAACGGATCAAATGGGAGGACGAAGATGGACGAACGAGACGAACTTGGTCCAACTAAGGCCTACGGATCAAATGGGAGGACGAAGAGGGACGAACGAGACAAACTTGGTACAAAGAAGGCCAACGGATCAAATGGGAGGACGAAGATGGACGAACGAGACGAACTTGGTCCAACTAAGGCCTACGGATCAAATGGGAGGACGAAGAGGGACGAACGAGACGAACTTGGTACAAAGAAGGCCAACGGATCAAATGGGAGGACGAGGATGGACGAACGAGACGAATTTGGTCCAAATAAGGCCAACGGATCAAATGGGAGGACGATGATGGATGAACGAGACGAACTTGGTCCAAATAAGGCCTACGGATCAAATGGGAGGACGAAGATGGACGAACGTGACGAACTTTTTCCAAAGAAGGCCAACGGATCAAATGGGAGGACGAAGATGGACGAACGAGACGAACTTGGTCCAACTAAGGCCTACGGATCAAATGGGAGGACGAAGAGGGACGAACGAGACAAACTTGGTACAAAGAAGGCCAACGGATCAAATGGGAGGACGAAGATGGACGAACGAGACGAACTTGGTCCAACTAAGGCCTACGGATCAAATGGGAGGACGAAGAGGGACGAACGAGACGAACTTGGTACAAAGAAGGCCAACGGATCAAATGGGAGGACGAGGATGGACGAACGAGACGAATTTGGTCCAAATAAGGCCAACGGATCAAATGGGAGGACGATGATGGATGAACGAGACGAACTTGGTCCAAATAAGGCCTACGGATCAAATGGGAGGACGAAGATGGACGAACGTGACGAACTTTTTCCAAAGAAGGCCAACGGATCAAATGGGAGGACGAAGATTGACGAACGAGACGAACTTTGTCCAAAGAAGGCCTACGGATCAAATGGGAGGACGAAGATGGACGAACGAGACGAACTTGGTCCAAATAAGGCCTACGGATCAAATGGGAGGACGAAGAGGGACGAACGAGACGAACTTGGTACAAAGAAGGCCAACGGATCAAATGGGTGGACGAAGATGGACGAACGAGACGAACTTTGCACAAAGAAGGCCAACGGATCAAATGGGAGGACGAAGATGGACGAACGAGACGAACTTGGTCCAACTAAGGCCTACGGATCAAATGGGAGGACGAAGAGGGACGAACGAGACGAACTTGGTACAAAGAAGGCCAACGGATCAAATGGGAGGACGAAGATGGACGAACGAGACGAACTTGGTCCAACTAAGGCCTACGGATCAAATGGGAGGACGAAGAGGGACGAACGAGACGAACTTGGTACAAAGAAGGCCAACGGATCAAATGGGAGGACGAAGATGGACGAACGAGACGAACTTGGTCCAACTAAGGCCTACGGATCAAATGGGAGGACGAAGAGGGACGAACGAGACGAACTTGGTACAAAGAAGGCCAACGGATCAAATGGGAAGACGAAGATGGACGAACGAGACGAATTTTGTCCAAATAAGGCCTACGGATCAAATGGGAGGACGAGGATGGACGAACGAGACGAATTTGGTCCAAATAAGGCCAACGGATCAAATGGGAGGACGAAGATGGACGAACGAGACGAACTTGGTCCGAATAAGGCCTACGGATCAAATGGGAGGACTAAGATGGACGAACGAGACGAACTTTGCACAAAGAAGGCCAACGGATCAAATGGGAGGACGAAGATGGACGAACGAGACGAACTTGGTCCAACTAAGGCCTACGGATCAAATGGGAGGACGAAGAGGGACGAACGAGACGAACTTGGTACAAAGAAGGCGAACGAATCAAATGGGAGGACGAAGATGGACGAACGAGACGAACTTTGCACAAAGAAGGCCAACGGATCAAATGGGAGGACGAAGATGGACGAACGAGACGAACTTGGTCCAACTAAGGCCTACGGATCAAATGGGAGGACGAAGAGGGACGAACGAGACGAACTTGGTACAAAGAAGGCCAACGGATCAAATGGGAGGACGAAGATGGACGAACGAGACGAATTTTGTCCAAATAAGGCCTACGGATCAAATGGGAGGACGAGGATGGACGAACGAGACGAATTTGGTCCAAATAAGGCCAACGGATCACATGGGAGGACGAAGATGGACGAACGAGACGAACTTGGTCCAAATAAGGCCTACGGATCAAATGGGAGGACGAAGATGGACGAACGTGACGAACTTTTTCCAAAGAAGGCCAACGGATCAAATGGGAGGACGAAGATGGACGAACGAGACGAACTTTGCACAAAGAAGGAGAACGGATCAAATGGGAGGACGAAGATGGACGAACGAGACGAACTTGGTCCAACTAAGGCCTACGGATCAAATGGGAGGACGAAGAGGGACGAACGAGACGAACTTGGTACAAAGAAGGCCAACGGATCAAATGGGAGGACGAAGATGGACGAACGAGACGAACTTGGTCCAACTAAGGCCTACGGATCAAATGGGAGGACGAAGAGGGACGAACGAGACAAACTTGGTACAAAGAAGGCCAACGGATCAAATGGGAGGACGAAGATGGACGAACAAGACGAACTTGGTCCAACTAAGGCCTACGGATCAAATGGGAGGACGAAGAGGGACGAACGAGACGAACTTGGTACAAAGAAGGCCAACGGATCAAATGGGAGGACGAAGATGGACGAACGAGACGAACTTGGTACAAAGAAGGCCAACGGATCAACTGGGAGGACGAAGATGGACGAACGAGACGAACTTGGTCCAACTAAGGCCTACGGATCAAATGGGAGGACGAAGAGGGACGAACGAGACGAACTTGGTACAAAGAAGGCCAACGGATCAAATGGGAAGACGAAGATGGACGAACGAGACGAATTTTGTCCAAATAAGGCCTACGGATCAAATGGGAGGACGAGGATGGACGAACGAGACGAATTTGGTCCAAATAAGGCCAACGGATCAAATGGGAGGACGAAGATGGACGAACGAGACGAACTTGTTTCGAATAAGGCCTACGGATCAAATGGGAGGACGAAGATGGACGAACGAGACGAACTTTGCACAAAGAAGGCCAACGGATCAAATGGGAGGACGAAGATGGACGAACGAGACGAACTTGGTCCAACTAAGGCCTACGGATCAAATGGGAGGACGAAGAGGGACGAACGAGACGAACTTGGTACAAAGAAGGCGAACGGATCAAATGGGAGGACGAAGATGGACGAACGAGACGAACTTTGCACAAAGAAGGCCAACGGATCAAATGGGAGGACGAAGATGGACGAACGAGACGAACTTGGTCCAACTAAGGCCTACGGATCAAATGGGAGGACGAAGAGGGACGAACGAGACGAACTTGGTACAAAGAAGGCCAACGGATCAAATGGGAGGACGAAGATGGACGAACGAGACGAATTTTGTCCAAATAAGGCCTACGGATCAAATGGGAGGACGAGGATGGACGAACGAGACGAATTTGGTCCAAATAAGGCCAACGGATCACATGGGAGGACGAAGATGGACGAACGAGACGAACTTGGTCCAAATAAGGCCTACGGATCAAATGGGAGGACGAAGATGGACGAACGTGACGAACTTTTTCCAAAGAAGGCCAACGGATCAAATGGGAGGACGAAGATGGACGAACGAGACGAACTTTGCACAAAGAAGGAGAACGGATCAAATGGGAGGACGAAGATGGACGAACGAGACGAACTTGGTCCAACTAAGGCCTACGGATCAAATGGGAGGACGAAGAGGGACGAACGAGACGAACTTGGTACAAAGAAGGCCAACGGATCAAATGGGAGGACGAAGATGGACGAACGAGACGAACTTGGTCCAACTAAGGCCTACGGATCAAATGGGAGGACGAAGAGGGACGAACGAGACAAACTTGGTACAAAGAAGGCCAACGGATCAAATGGGAGCACGAAGATGGACGAACAAGACGAACTTGGTCCAACTAAGGCCTACGGATCAAATGGGAGGACGAAGAGGGACGAACGAGACGAACTTGGTACAAAGAAGGCCAACGGATCAAATGGGAGGACGAAGATGGACGAACGAGACGAACTTTGCACAAAGAAGGCCAACGGATCAAATGGGAGGACGAAGATGGACGAACGAGACGAACTTGGTCCAACTAAGGCCTACGGATCAAATGGGAGGACGAAGAGGGACGAACGAGACGAACTTCGTACAAAGAAGGCCAACGGATCAAATGGGAGGACGAAGATGGACGAACGAGACGAACTTGGTCCAACTAAGGCCTACGGATCAAATGGGAGGACGAAGAGGGACGAACGAGACAAACTTGGTACAAAGAAGGCCAACGGATCAAATGGGAGGACGAAGATGGACGAACGAGACGAACTTGGTCCAACTAAGGCCTACGGATCAAATGGGAGGACGAAGAGGGACGAACGAGACGAACTTGGTACAAAGAAGGCCAACGGATCAAATGGGAGGACGAGGATGGACGAACGAGACGAATTTGGTCCAAATAAGGCCAACGGATCAAATGGGAGGACGATGATGGATGAACGAGACGAACTTGGTCCAAATAAGGCCTACGGATCAAATGGGAGGACGAAGATGGACGAACGTGACGAACTTTTTCCAAAGAAGGCCAACGGATCAAATGGGAGGACGAAGATTGACGAACGAGACGAACTTTGTCCAAAGAAGGCCTACGGATCAAATGGGAGGACGAAGATGGACGAACGAGACGAACCTGGTCCAAATAAGGCCTACGGATCAAATGGGAGGACGAAGAGGGACGAACGAGATGAACTTGGTACAAAGAAGGCCTACGGATCAAATGGGAGGACGAAGAGGGACGAACGAGACGAACTTGGTCCAACTAAGGCCTACGGATCAAATGGGAGGACGAAGAGGGACGAACGAGACGAACTTGGTACAAAGAAGGCCAACGGATCAAATGGGAGGACGAGGATGGACGAACGAGACGAATTTGGTCCAAATAAGGCCAACGGATCAAATGGGAGGACGATGATGGATGAACGAGACGAACTTGGTCCAAATAAGGCCTACGGATCAAATGGGAGGACGAAGATGGACGAACGTGACGAACTTTTTCCAAAGAAGGCCAACGGATCAAATGGGAGGACGAAGATTGACGAACGAGACGAACTTTGTCCAAAGAAGGCCTACGGATCAAATGGGAGGACGAAGATGGACGAACGAGACGAACTTGGTACAAAGAAGGCCAACGGATCAAATGGGTGGACGAAGATGGACGAACGAGACGAACTTTGCACAAAGAAGGCCAACGGATCAAATGGGAGGACGAAGATGGACGAACGAGACGAACTTGGTCCAACTAAGGCCTACGGATCAAATGGGAGGACGAAGAGGGACGAACGAGACGAACTTGGGACAAAGAAGGCCAACGGATCAAATGGGAGGACGAAGATGGACGAACGAGACGAACTTTGCACAAAGAAGGCCAACGGATCAAATGGGAGGACGAAGATGGACGAACGAGACGAACTTGGTCCAACTAAGGCCTACGGATCAAATGGGAGGACGAAGAGGGACGAACGAGACGAACTTGGTACAAAGAAGGCCAACGGATCAAATGGGAGGACGAAGATGGACGAACGAGACGAACTTGGTCCAACTAAGGCCTACGGATCAAATGGGAGGACGAAGAGGGACGAACGAGACGAACTTGGTACAAAGAAGGCCAACGGATCAAATGGGAGGACGAAGATGGACGAACGAGACGAACTTTGCACAAAGAAGGCCAACGGATCAAATGGGAGGACGAAGATGGACGAACGAGACGAACTTGGTCCAACTAAGGCCTACGGATCAAATGGGAGGACGAAGAGGGACGAACGAGACGAACTTCGTACAAAGAAGGCCAACGGATCAAATGGGAGGACGAAGATGGACGAACGAGACGAACTTGGTCCAACTAAGGCCTACGGATCAAATGGGAGGACGAAGAGGGACGAACGAGACAAACTTGGTACAAAGAAGGCCAACGGATCAAATGGGAGGACGAAGATGGACGAACGAGACGAACTTGGTCCAACTAAGGCCTACGGATCAAATGGGAGGACGAAGAGGGACGAACGAGACGAACTTGGTACAAAGAAAGCCAACGGATCAAATGGGAGGACGAGGATGGACGAACGAGACGAATTTGGTCCAAATAAGGCCAACGGATCAAATGGGAGGACGATGATGGATGAACGAGACGAACTTGGTCCAAATAAGGCCTACGGATCAAATGGGAGGACGAAGATGGACGAACGTGACGAACTTTTTCCAAAGAAGGCCAACGGATCAAATGGGAGGACGAAGATTGACGAACGAGACGAACTTTGTCCAAAGAAGGCCTACGGATCAAATGGGAGGACGAAGATGGACGAACTTGGTCCAAATAAGGCCTACGGATCAAATGGGAGGACGAAGAGGGACGAACGAGATGAACTTTGCACAAAGAAGGCCAACGGATCAAATGGGAGGACGAAGATGGACGAACGAGACGAACTTGGTCCAACTAAGGCCTACGGATCAAATGGGAGGACGAAGAGGGACGAACGAGACGAACTTGGTACAAAGAAGGCCAACGGATCAAATGGGAGGACGAAGATGGACGAACGTGACGAACTTTTTCCAAAGAAGGCCAACGGATCAAATGGGAGGACGAAGATGGACGAACGAGACGAACTTTGCACAAAGAAGGCCAACGGATCAAATGGGAAGACGAAGATGGACGAACGAGACGAATTTTGTCCAAATAAGGCCTACGGATCAAATGGGAGGACGAGGATGGACGAACGAGACGAATTTGGTCCAAATAAGGCCAACGGATCAAATGGGAGGACGAAGATGGACGAACGAGACGAACTTGGTCCGAATAAGGCCTACGGATCAAATGGGAGGACGAAGATGGACGAACGAGACGAACTTGGTCCAAATAAGGCCTACGGATCAAATGGGAGGACGAAGAGGGACGAACGAGACGAACTTGG
Organism: Glycyrrhiza uralensis; assembly: GCA_030159175.1. Lineage (NCBI taxonomy): Eukaryota > Viridiplantae > Streptophyta > Magnoliopsida > Fabales > Fabaceae > Glycyrrhiza > Glycyrrhiza uralensis. The sequence goes on along the minus strand of BRZY01000011.1, from coordinate 3,147,492 downwards.
TACAAAGAAGGCCAACGGATCAAATGGGTGGACGAAGATGGACGAACGAGACGAACTTTGCACAAAGAAGGCCAACGGATCAAATGGGAGGACGAAGATGGACGAACGAGACGAACTTTGTCCAAAGAAGGCCTACGGATCAAATGGGAGGACGAAGATGGACGAACGAGACGAACTTGGTCCAAATAAGGCCTACGGATCAAATGGGAGGACGAAGAGGGACGAACGAGACGAACTTGGTACAAAGAAGGCCAACGGATCAAATGGGTGGACGAAGATGGACGAACGAGACGAACTTTGCACAAAGAAGGCCAACGGATCAAATGGGAGGACGAAGATGGACGAACGAGACGAACTTGGTCCAACTAAGGCCTACGGATCAAATGGGAGGACGAAGAGGGACGAACGAGACGAACTTGGTACAAAGAAGGCCAACGGATCAAATGGGAGGACGAAGATGGACGAACGAGACGAACTTGGTCCATATAAGGCCTACGGATCAAATGGGAGGACGAAGAGGGACGAACGAGACAAACTTGGTACAAAGAAGGCCAACGGATCAAATGGGAGGACGAAGATGGACGAACGAGACGAACTTGGTCCAACTAAGGCCTACGGATCAAATGGGAGGACGAAGAGGGACGAACGAGACGAACTTGGTACAAAGAAGGCCAACGGATCAAATGGGAGGACGAAGATGGACGAACGAGACGAACTTGGTCCATATAAGGCCTACGGATCAAATGGGAGGACGAAGAGGGGACGAACGAGACAAACTTGGTACAAAGAAGGCCAACGGATCAAATGGGAGGACGAAGAGGGACGAACGAGACAAACTTGGTACAAAGAAGGCCAACGGATCAAATGGGAGGACGAAGATGGACGAACGAGACGAACTTGGTCCAACTAAGGCCTACGGATCAAACGGGAGGACGAAGAGGGACGAACGAGACGAACTTGGTCCAACTAAGGCCTACGGATCAAATGGGAGGACGAAGAGGGACGAACGAGACGAACTTGGTACAAAGAAGGCCAACGGATCAAATGGGAGGACGAAGATGGACGAACGTGACGAACTTTTTCCAAAGAAGGCCAACGGATCAAATGGGAGGACGAAGATGGACGAACGAGACGAACTTTGCACAAAGAAGGCCAACGGATCAAATGGGAAGACGAAGATGGACGAACGAGACGAATTTTGTCCAAATAAGGCCTACGGATCAAATGGGAGGACGAGGATGGACGAACGAGACGAATTTGGTCCAAATAAGGCCAACGGATCAAATGGGAGGACGAAGATGGACGAACGAGACGAACTTGGTCCGAATAAGGCCTACGGATCAAATGGGAGGACGAAGATGGACGAACGAGACGAACTTTGCACAAAGAAGGCCAACGGATCAAATGGGAGGACGAAGATGGACGAACGAGACGAACTTGGTCCAACTAAGGCCTACGGATCAAATGGGAGGACGAAGAGGGACGAACGAGACGAATTTGGTACAAAGAAGGCCAACGGATCAAATGGGAGGACGAAGATGGACGAACGAGACTAATTTTGTCCAAATAAGGCCTACGGATCAAATGGGAGGACGAGGATGGACGAACGAGACGAATTTGGTCCAAATAAGGCCAACGGATCAAATGGGAGGACGAAGATGGACGAACGAGACGAACTTGGTCCAAATAAGGCCTACGGATCAAATGGGAGGACGAAGATGGACGAACGTGACGAACTTTTTCCAAAGAAGGCCAACGGATCAAATGGGAGGACGAAGATGGACGAACGAGACGAACTATGCACAAAGAAGGCCAACGGATCAAATGGGAGGACGAAGATGGACGAACGAGACGAACTTGGTCCAACTAAGGCCTACGGATCAAATGGGAGGACGAAGAGGGACGAACGAGACGAACTTGGTACAAAGAAGGCCAACGGATCAAATGGGAGGACGAAGATGGACGAACGAGACGAACTTGGTCCAACTAAGGCCTACGGATCAAATGGGAGGACGAAGAGGGACGAACGAGACCAACATGGTACAAAGAAGGCCAACGGATCAAATGGGAGGACGAAGATGGACGAACGAGACGAACTTGGTCCAACTAAGGCCTACGAATCAAATGGGAGGACGAAGAGGGACGAACGAGACGAACTTGGTACAAAGAAGGCCAACGGATCAAATGGGAGGACGAAGATGGACGAACGAGACGAACTTGGTCCAACTAAGGCCTACGGATCAAATGGGAGGACGAAGAGGGACGAACGAGACGAACTTGGTACAAAGAAGGCCAACGGATCAAATGGGAGGACGAAGATGGACGAACGAGACGAACTTGGTACAAAGAAGGCCAACGGATCAAATGGGAGGACGAAGATGGACGAACGAGACGAACTTTGCACAAAGAAGGCAAACGGATCAAATGGGAGGACGAAGATGGACGAACGAGACGAACTTGGTCCAAATAAGGCCTACGGATCAAATGGGAGGACGAAGAGGGACGAACGAGACGAACGAGACGAACTTGGTACAAAGAAGGCCAACGGATCAAATGGGTGGACGAAGATGGACGAACGAGACGAACTTTGCACAAAGAAGGCCAACGGATCAAATGGGAGGACGAAGATGGACGAACGAGACGAACTTGGTCCAACTAAGGCCTACGGATGAAATGGGAGGACGAAGAGGGACGAACGAGACGAACTTGGTACAAAGAAGGCCAACGGATCAAATGGGAGGACGAAGATGGACGAACGTGACGAACTTTTTCCAAAGAAGGCCAACGGATCAAATGGGAGGACGAAGATGGACGAACGAGACGAACTTTGCACAAAGAAGGCCAACGGATCAAATGGGAAGACGAAGATGGACGAACGAGACGAATTTTGTCCAAATAAGGCCTACGGATCAAATGGGAGGACGAGGATGGACGAACGAGACGAATTTGGTCCAAATAAGGCCAACGGATCAAATGGGAGGACGAAGATGGACGAACGAGACGAACTTTGTCCAAAGAAGGCCTACGGATCAAATGGGAGGACGAAGATGGACGAACGAGACGAACTTGGTCCAACTAAGGCCTACGGATCAAATGGGAGGACGAAGAGGGACAAACGAGACGAACTTGGTACAAAGAAGGCTAACGGATCAAATGGGAGGACGAAGATGGACGAACGAGACGAACTTTGCACAAAGAAGGCCAACGGATCAAATGGGAGGACGAAGATGGACGAACGAGACGAACTTGGTCCAACTAAGGCCTACGGATCAAATGGGAGGACGAAGAGGGACGAACGAGACGAACTTGGTACAAAGAAGGCCAACGGATCAAATGGGAGGACGAAGATGGACGAACGAGACTAATTTTGTCCAAATAAGGCCTACGGATCAAATGGGAGGACGAGGATGGACGAACGAGACGAATTTGGTCCAAATAAGGCCAACGGATCAAATGGGAGGACGAAGATGGACGAACGAGACGAACTTGGTCCAAATAAGGCCTACGGATCAAATGGGAGGACGAAGATGGACGAACGTGACGAACTTTTTCCAAAGAAGGCCAACGGATCAAATGGGAGGACGAAGATGGACGAACGAGACGAACTATGCACAAAGAAGGCCAACGGATCAAATGGGAGGACGAAGATGGATGAACGAGACGAACTTGGTCCAACTAAGGCCTACGGATCAAATGGGAGGACGAAGAGGGACGAACGAGACGAACTTGGTACAAAGAAGGCCAACGGATCAAATGGGAGGACGAAGATGGACGAACGAGACGAACTTGGTCCAACTAAGGCCTACGGATCAAATGGGAGGACGAAGAGGGACGAACGAGACCAACATGGTACAAAGAAGGCCAACGGATCAAATGGGAGGACGAAGATGGACGAACGAGACGAACTTGGTCCAACTAAGGCCTACGAATCAAATGGGAGGACGAAGAGGGACGAACGAGACGAACTTGGTACAAAGAAGGCCAACGGATCAAATGGGAGGACGAAGATGGACGAACGAGACGAACTTGGTCCAACTAAGGCCTACGGATCAAATGGGAGGACGAAGAGGGACGAACGAGACGAACTTGGTACAAAGAAGGCCAACGGATCAAATGGGAGGACGAAGATGGACGAACGAGACGAACTTGGTACAAAGAAGGCCAACGGATCAAATGGGAGGACGAAGATGGACGAACGAGACGAACTTTGCACAAAGAAGGCAAACGGATCAAATGGGAGGACGAAGATGGACGAACGAGACGAACTTGGTCCAAATAAGGCCTACGGATCAAATGGGAGGACGAAGAGGGACGAACGAGACGAACGAGACGAACTTGGTACAAAGAAGGCCAACGGATCAAATGGGTGGACGAAGATGGACGAACGAGACGAACTTTGCACAAAGAAGGCCAACGGATCAAATGGGAGGACGAAGATGGACGAACGAGACGAACTTGGTCCAACTAAGGCCTACGGATGAAATGGGAGGACGAAGAGGGACGAACGAGACGAACTTGGTACAAAGAAGGCCAACGGATCAAATGGGAGGACGAAGATGGACGAACGTGACGAACTTTTTCCAAAGAAGGCCAACGGATCAAATGGGAGGACGAAGATGGACGAACGAGACGAACTTTGCACAAAGAAGGCCAACGGATCAAATGGGAAGACGAAGATGGACGAACGAGACGAATTTTGTCCAAATAAGGCCTACGGATCAAATGGGAGGACGAGGATGGACGAATGAGACGAATTTGGTCCAAATAAGGCCAACGGATCAAATGGGAGGACGAAGATGGACGAACGAGACGAACTTGGTCCGAATAAGGCCTACGGATCAAATGGGAGGACGAAGAGGGACGAACGAGACGAACTTGGTACAAAGAAGGCCAACGGATCAAATGGGTGGACGAAGATGGACGAACGAGACGAACTTTGCACAAAGAAGGCCAACGGATCAAATGGGAGGACGAAGATGGACGAACGAGACGAACTTTGTCCAAAGAAGGCCTACGGATCAAATGGGAGGACGAAGATGGACGAACGAGACGAACTTGGTCCAAATAAGGCCTACGGATCAAATGGGAGGACGAAGAGGGACGAACGAGACGAACTTGGTACAAAGAAGGCCAACGGATCAAATGGGTGGACGAAGATGGACGAACGAGACGAACTTGGTCCAACTAAGGCCTACGGATCAAATGGGAGGACGAAGAGGGACGAACGAGACGAACTTGGTACAAAGAAGGCGAACGGATCAAATGGGAGGACGAAGATGGACGAACGAGACGAACTTTGCACAAAGAAGGCCAACGGATCAAATGGGAGGACGAAGATGGACGAACGAGACGAACTTGGTCCAACTAAGGCCTACGGATCAAATGGGAGGACGAAGAGGGACGAACGAGACGAACTTGGTACAAAGAAGGCCAACGGATCAAATGGGAGGACGAAGATGGACGAACGAGACGAATTTTGTCCAAATAAGGCCTACGGATCAAATGGGAGGACGAGGATGGACGAACGAGACGAATTTGGTCCAAATAAGGCCAACGGATCAAATGGGAGGACGAAGATGGACGAACGAGACGAACTTGGTCCAAATAAGGCCTACAGATCAAATGGGAGGACGAAGATGGACGAACGTGACGAACTTTTTCCAAAGAAGGCCAACAGATCAAATGGGAGGACGAAGATGGACGAACGAGACGAACTTTGCACAAAGAAGGCCAACGGATCAAATGGGAGGACGAAGATGGACGAACGAGACGAACTTGGTCCAACTAAGGCCTACGGATCAAATGGGAGGACGAAGAGGGACGAACGAGACGAACTTGGTACAAAGAAGGCCAACGGATCAAATGGGAGGACGAAGATGGACGAACGAGACGAACTTGGTCCAACTAAGGCCTACGGATCAAATGGGAGGACGAAGAGGGACGAACGAGACAAACTTGGTACAAAGAAGGCCAACGGATCAAATGGGAGGACGAAGATGGACGAACGAGACGAACTTGGTCCAACTAAGGCCTACGGATCAAATGGGAGGACGAAGAGGGACGAACGAGACGAACTTGGTACAAAGAAGGCCAACGGATCAAATGGGTGGACGAAGATGGACGAACGAGACGAACTTTGCACAAAGAAGGCCAACGGATCAAATGGGAGGACGAAGATGGACGAACGAGACGAACTTGGTCCAACTAAGGCCTACGGATCAAATGGGAGGACGAAGAGGGACAAACGAGACGAACTTGGTACAAAGAAGGCTAACGGATCGAATGGGAGGACGAAGATGGACGAACGAGACGAACTTTGCACAAAGAAGGCCAACGGATCAAATGGGAGGACGAAGATGGACGAACGAGACGAACTTGGTCCAACTAAGGCCTACGGATCAAATGGGAGGACGAAGAGGGACGAACGAGACGAACTTGGTACAAAGAAGGCCAACGGATCAAATGGGAGGACGAAGATGGACGAACGAGACTAATTTTGTCCAAATAAGGCCTACGGATCAAATGGGAGGACGAGGATGGACGAACGAGACGAATTTGGTCCAAATAAGGCCAACGGATCAAATGGGAGGACGAAGATGGACGAACGAGACGAACTTGGTCCAAATAAGGCCTACGGATCAAATGGGAGGACGAAGATGGACGAACGTGACGAACTTTTTCCAAAGAAGGCCAACGGATCAAATGGGAGGACGAAGATGGACGAACGAGACGAACTATGCACAAAGAAGGCCAACGGATCAAATGGGAGGACGAAGATGGACGAACGAGACGAACTTGGTCCAACTAAGGCCTACGGATCAAATGGGAGGACGAAGAGGGACGAACGAGACGAACTTGGTACAAAGAAGGCCAACGGATCAAATGGGAGGACGAAGATGGACGAACGAGACGAACTTGGTCCAACTAAGGCCTACGGATCAAATGGGAGGACGAAGAGGGACGAACGAGACCAACATGGTACAAAGAAGGCCAACGGATCAAATGGGAGGACGAAGATGGACGAACGAGACGAACTTGGTCCAACTAAGGCCTACGAATCAAATGGGAGGACGAAGAGGGACGAACGAGACGAACTTGGTACAAAGAAGGCCAACGGATCAAATGGGAGGACGAAGATGGACGAACGAGACGAACTTGGTCCAACTAAGGCCTACGGATCAAATGGGAGGACGAAGAGGGACGAACGAGACGAACTTGGTACAAAGAAGGCCAACGGATCAAATGGGAGGACGAAGATGGACGAACGAGACGAACTTGGTCCAAATAAGGCCTACAGATCAAATGGGAGGACGAAGATGGACGAACGTGACGAACTTTTTCCAAAGAAGGCCAACAGATCAAATGGGAGGACGAAGATGGACGAACGAGACGAACTTTGCACAAAGAAGGCCAACGGATCAAATGGGAGGACGAAGATGGACGAACGAGACGAACTTGGTCCAACTAAGGCCTACGGATCAAATGGGAGGACGAAGAGGGACGAACGAGACGAACTTGGTACAAAGAAGGCCAACGGATCAAATGGGAGGACGAAGATGGACGAACGAGACGAACTTGGTCCAACTAAGGCCTACGGATCAAATGGGAGGACGAAGAGGGACGAACGAGACAAACTTGGTACAAAGAAGGCCAACGGATCAAATGGGAGGACGAAGATGGACGAACGAGACGAACTTGGTCCAACTAAGGCCTACGGATCAAATGGGAGGACGAAGAGGGACGAACGAGACGAACTTGGTACAAAGAAGGCCAACGGATCAAATGGGTGGACGAAGATGGACGAACGAGACGAACTTTGCACAAAGAAGGCCAACGGATCAAATGGGAGGACGAAGATGGACGAACGAGACGAACTTGGTCCAACTAAGGCCTACGGATCAAATGGGAGGACGAAGAGGGACAAACGAGACGAACTTGGTACAAAGAAGGCTAACGGATCGAATGGGAGGACGAAGATGGACGAACGAGACGAACTTTGCACAAAGAAGGCCAACGGATCAAATGGGAGGACGAAGATGGACGAACGAGACGAACTTGGTCCAACTAAGGCCTACGGATCAAATGGGAGGACGAAGAGGGACGAACGAGACGAACTTGGTACAAAGAAGGCCAACGGATCAAATGGGAGGACGAAGATGGACGAACGAGACTAATTTTGTCCAAATAAGGCCTACGGATCAAATGGGAGGACGAGGATGGACGAACGAGACGAATTTGGTCCAAATAAGGCCAACGGATCAAATGGGAGGACGAAGATGGACGAACGAGACGAACTTGGTCCAAATAAGGCCTACGGATCAAATGGGAGGACGAAGATGGACGAACGTGACGAACTTTTTCCAAAGAAGGCCAACGGATCAAATGGGAGGACGAAGATGGACGAACGAGACGAACTATGCACAAAGAAGGCCAACGGATCAAATGGGAGGACGAAGATGGACGAACGAGACGAACTTGGTCCAACTAAGGCCTACGGATCAAATGGGAGGACGAAGAGGGACGAACGAGACGAACTTGGTACAAAGAAGGCCAACGGATCAAATGGGAGGACGAAGATGGACGAACGAGACGAACTTGGTCCAACTAAGGCCTACGGATCAAATGGGAGGACGAAGAGGGACGAACGAGACCAACATGGTACAAAGAAGGCCAACGGATCAAATGGGAGGACGAAGATGGACGAACGAGACGAACTTGGTCCAACTAAGGCCTACGAATCAAATGGGAGGACGAAGAGGGACGAACGAGACGAACTTGGTACAAAGAAGGCCAACGGATCAAATGGGAGGACGAAGATGGACGAACGAGACGAACTTGGTCCAACTAAGGCCTACGGATCAAATGGGAGGACGAAGAGGGACGAACGAGACGAACTTGGTACAAAGAAGGCCAACGGATCAAATGGGAGGACGAAGATGGACGAACGAGACGAACTTGGTACAAAGAAGGCCAACGGATCAAATGGGAGGACGAAGATGGACGAACGAGACGAACTTTGCACAAAGAAGGCAAACGGATCAAATGGGAGGACGAAGATGGACGAACGAGACGAACTTGGTCCAAATAAGGCCTATGGATCAAATGGGAGGACGAAGAGGGACGAACGAGACGAACGAGACGAACTTGGTACAAAGAAGGCCAACGGATCAAATGGGTGGACGAAGATGGACGAACGAGACGAACTTTGCACAAAGAAGGCCAACGGATCAAATGGGAGGACGAAGATGGACGAACGAGACGAACTTGGTCCAACTAAGGCCTACGGATGAAATGGGAGGACGAAGAGGGACGAACGAGACGAACTTGGTACAAAGAAGGCCAACGGATCAAATGGGAGGACGAAGATGGACGAACGTGACGAACTTTTTCCAAAGAAGGCCAACGGATCAAATGGGAGGACGAAGATGGACGAACGAGACGAACTTTGCACAAAGAAGGCCAACGGATCAAATGGGAAGACGAAGATGGACGAACGAGACGAATTTTGTCCAAATAAGGCCTACGGATCAAATGGGAGGACGAGGATGGACGAATGAGACGAATTTGGTCCAAATAAGGCCAACGGATCAAATGGGAGGACGAAGATGGACGAACGAGACGAACTTGGTCCGAATAAGGCCTACGGATCAAATGGGAGGACGAAGAGGGACGAACGAGACGAACTTGGTACAAAGAAGGCCAACGGATCAAATGGGTGGACGAAGATGGACGAACGAGACGAACTTTGCACAAAGAAGGCCAACGGATCAAATGGGAGGACGAAGATGGACGAACGAGACGAACTTTGTCCAAAGAAGGCCTACGGATCAAATGGGAGGACGAAGATGGACGAACGAGACGAACTTGGTCCAAATAAGGCCTACGGATCAAATGGGAGGACGAAGAGGGACGAACGAGACGAACTTGGTACAAAGAAGGCCAACGGATCAAATGGGTGGACGAAGATGGACGAACGAGACGAACCTGGTCCAACTAAGGCCTACGGATCAAATGGGAGGACGAAGAGGGACGAACGAGACGAACTTGGTACAAAGAAGGCTAACGGATCAAATGGGAGGACGAAGATGGACGAACGAGACGAACTTTGCACAAAGAAGGCCAACGGATCAAATGGGAGGACGAAGATGGACGAACGAGACGAACTTGGTCCAACTAAGGCCTACGGATCAAATGGGAGGACGAAGAGGGACGAACGAGACGAACTTGGTACAAAGAAGGCCAACGGATCAAATGGGAGGACGAAGATGGACGAACGAGACGAATTTTGTCCAAATAAGGCCTACGGATCAAATGGGAGGACGAGGATGGACGAACGAGACGAATTTGGTCCAAATAAGGCCAACGGATCAAATGGGAGGACGAAGATGGACGAACGAGACGAACTTGGTCCAAATAAGGCCTACAGATCAAATGGGAGGACGAAGATGGACGAACGTGACGAACTTTTTCCAAAGAAGGCCAACAGATCAAATGGGAGGACGAAGATGGACGAACGAGACGAACTTTGCACAAAGAAGGCCAACGGATCAAATGGGAGGACGAAGATGGACGAACGAGACGAACTTGGTCCAACTAAGGCCTACGGATCAAATGGGAGGACGAAGAGGGACGAACGAGACGAACTTGGTACAAAGAAGGCCAACGGATCAAATGGGAGGACGAAGATGGACGAACGAGACGAACTTGGTCCAACTAAGGCCTACGGATCAAATGGGAGGACGAAGAGGGACGAACGAGACAAACTTGGTACAAAGAAGGCCAACGGATCAAATGGGAGGACGAAGATGGACGAACGAGACGAACTTGGTCCAACTAAGGCCTACGGATCAAATGGGAGGACGAAGAGGGACGAACGAGACGAACTTGGTACAAAGAAGGCCAACGGATCAAATGGGAGGACGAAGATGGACGAACGAGACGAACTTTGCACAAAGAAGGCCAACGAATCAAATGGGAGGACGAAGATGGACGAACGAGACGAACTTGGTCCAACTAAGGCCTACGGATCAAATGGGAGGACGAAGAGGGACGAACGAGACGAACTTGGTACAAAGAAGGCCAACGGATCAAATGGGAGGACGAAGATGGACGAACGTGACGAACTTTTTCCAAAGAAGGCCAACGGATCAAATGGGAGGACGAAGATGGACGAACGAGACGAACTTTGCACAAAGAAGGCCAACGGATCAAATGGGAAGACGAAGATGGACGAACGAGACGAATTTTGTCCAAATAAGGCCTACGGATCAAATGGGAGGACGAGGATGGACGAACGAGACGAATTTGGTCCAAATAAGGCCAACGGATCAAATGGGAGGACGAAGCTGGACGAACGAGACGAACTTGGTCCGAATAAGGCCTACGGATCAAATGGGAGGACGAAGATGGACGAACGAGACGAACTTGGTCCAAATAAGGCCTACGGATCAAATGGGAGGACGAAGATGGACGAACGAGACGAACTTTGCACAAAGAAGGCCAACGGATCAAATGGGAGGACGAAGATGGACGAACGAGACGAACTTGGTCCAACTAAGGCCTACGGATCAAATGGGAGGACGAAGAGGGACAAACGAGACGAACTTGGTACAAAGAAGGCTAACGGATCAAATGGGAGGACGAAGATGGACGAACGAGACGAACTTTGCACAAAGAAGGCCAACGGATCAAATGGGAGGACGAAGATGGACGAACGAGACGAACTTGGTCCAACTAAGGCCTACGGATCAAATGGGAGGACGAAGAGGGACGAATGAGACGAACATGGTACAAAGAAGGCCAACGGATCAAATGGGAGGACGAAGATGGACGAACGAGACTAATTTTGTCCAAATAAGGCCTACGGATCAAATGGGAGGACGAGGATGGACGAACGAGACGAATTTGGTCCAAATAAGGCCAACGGATCAAATGGGAGGACGAAGATGGACGAACGAGACGAACTTGGTCCAAATAAGGCCTACGGATCAAATGGGAGGACGAAGATGGACGAACGTGACGAACTTTTTCCAAAGAAGGCCAACGGATCAAATGGGAGGACGAAGATGGACGAACGAGACGAACTTTGCACAAAGAAGGCCAACGGATCAAATGGGAGGACGAAGATGGACGAACGAGACGAACTTGGTCCAACTAAGGCCTACGGATCAAATGGGAGGACGAAGAGGGACGAACGAGACGAACTTGGTACAAAGAAGGCCAACGGATCAAATGGGAGGACGAAGATGGACGAACGAGACGAACTTGGTCCAACTAAGGCCTACGGATCAAATGGGAGGACGAAGAGGGACGAACGAGACAAACATGGTACAAAGAAGGCCAACGGATCAAATGGGAGGACGAAGATGGACGAACGAGACGAACTTGGTCCAACTAAGGCCTACGAATCAAATGGGAGGACGAAGAGGGACGAACGAGACGAACTTGGTACAAAGAAGGCCAACGGATCAAATGGGAGGACGAAGATGGACGAACGAGACGAACTTGGTCCAACTAAGGCCTACGGATCAAATGGGAGGACGAAGAGGGACGAACGAGACGAACTTGGTACAAAGAAGGCCAACGGATCAAATGGGAGGACGAAGATGGACGAACGAGACGAACTTGGTACAAAGAAGGCCAACGGATCAAATGGGAGGACGAAGATGGACGAACGAGACGAACTTTGCACAAAGAAGGCAAACGGATCAAATGGGAGGACGAAGATGGACGAACGAGACGAACTTGGTCCAAATAAGGCCTACGGATCAAATGGGAGGACGAAGAGGGACGAACGAGACGAACTTGGTACAAAGAAGGCCAACGGATCAAATGGGTGGACGAAGATGGACGAACGAGACGAACTTTGCACAAAGAAGGCCAACGGATCAAATGGGAGGACGAAGATGGACGAACGAGACGAACTTGGTCCAACTAAGGCCTACGGATGAAATGGGAGGACGAAGAGGGACGAACGAGACGAACTTGGTACAAAGAAGGCCAACGGATCAAATGGGAGGACGAAGATGGACGAACGTGACGAACTTTTTCCAAAGAAGGCCAACGGATCAAATGGGAGGACGAAGATGGACGAACGAGACGAACTTTGCACAAAGAAGGCCAACGGATCAAATGGGAAGACGAAGATGGACGAACGAGACGAATTTTGTCCAAATAAGGCCTACGGATCAAATGGGAGGACGAGGATGGACGAATGAGACGAATTTGGTCCAAATAAGGCCAACGGATCAAATGGGAGGACGAAGATGGACGAACGAGACGAACTTGGTCCGAATAAGGCCTACGGATCAAATGGGAGGACGAAGATGGACGAACGAGACGAACTTGGTCCAAATAAGGCCTACGGATCAAATGGGAGGACGAAGAGGGACGAACGAGACGAACTTGGTACAAAGAAGGCCAACGGATCAAATGGGTGGACGAAGATGGACGAACGAGACGAACTTTGCACAAAGAAGGCCAACGGATCAATTGGGAGGACGAAGATGGACGAACGAGACGAACTTTGTCCAAAGAAGGCCTACGGATCAAATGGGAGGACGAAGATGGACGAACGAGACGAACTTGGTCCAAATAAGGCCTACGGATCAAATGGGAGGACGAAGAGGGACGAACGAGACGAACTTGGTACAAAGAAGGCCAACGGATCAAATGGGTGGACGAAGATGGACGAACGAGACGAACTTGGTCCAACTAAGGCCTACGGATGAAATGGGAGGACGAAGAGGGACGAACGAGACGAACTTGGTCCGAATAAGGCCTACGGATCAAATGGGAGGACGAAGATGGACGAACGAGACGAACTTGGTCCAAATAAGGCCTACGGATCAAATGGGAGGACGAAGAGGGACGAACGAGACGAACTTGGTACAAAGAAGGCCAACGGATCAAATGGGTGGACGAAGATGGACGAACGAGACGAACTTTGCACAAAGAAGGCCAACGGATCAAATGGGAGGACGAAGATGGACGAACGAGACGAACTTTGTCCAAAGAAGGCCTACGGATCAAATGGGAGGACGAAGATGGACGAACGAGACGAACTTGGTCCAAATAAGGCCTACGGATCAAATGGGAGGACGAAGAGGGACGAACGAGACGAACTTGGTACAAAGAAGGCCAACGGATCAAATGGGTGGACGAAGATGGACGAACGAGACGAACTTGGTCCAACTAAGGCCTACGGATCAAATGGGAGGACGAAGAGGGACGAACGAGACGAACTTGGTACAAAGAAGGCTAACGGATCAAATGGGAGGACGAAGATGGACGAACGAGACGAACTTTGCACAAAGAAGGCCAACGGATCAAATGGGAGGACGAAGATGGACGAACGAAACGAACTTGGTCCAACTAAGGCCTACGGATCAAATGGGAGGACGAAGAGGGACGAACGAGACGAACTTGGTACAAAGAAGGCCAACGGATCAAATGGGAGGACGAAGATGGACGAACGAGACGAATTTTGTCCAAATAAGGCCTACGGATCAAATGGGAGGACGAGGATGGACGAACGAGACGAATTTGGTCCAAATAAGGCCAACGGATCAAATGGGAGGACGAAGATGGACGAACGAGACGAACTTGGTCCAAATAAGGCCTACAGATCAAATGGGAGGACGAAGATGGACGAACGTGACGAACTTTTTCCAAAGAAGGCCAACAGATCAAATGGGAGGACGAAGATGGACGAACGAGACGAACTTTGCACAAAGAAGGCCAACGGATCAAATGGGAGGACGAAGATGGACGAACGAGACGAACTTGGTCCAACTAAGGCCTACGGATCAAATGGGAGGACGAAGAGGGACGAACGAGACGAACTTGGTACAAAGAAGGCCAACGGATCAAATGGGAGGACGAAGATGGACGAACGAGACGAACTTGGTCCAACTAAGGCCTACGGATCAATTGGGAGGACGAAGAGGGACGAACGAGACAAACTTGGTACAAAGAAGGCCAACGGATCAAATGGGAGGACGAAGAAGGACGAACGAGACGAACTTGGTCCAACTAAGGCCTACGGATCAAATGGGAGGATGAAGAGGGACGAACGAGACGAACTTGGTACAAAGAAGGCCAACGGATCAAATGGGAGGACGAAGATGGACGAACGAGACGAACTTTGCACAAAGAAGGCCAACGAATCAAATGGGAGGACGAAGATGGACGAACGAGACGAACTTGGTCCAACTAAGGCCTACGGATCAAATGGGAGGACGAAGAGGGACGAACGAGACGAACTTGGTACAAAGAAGGCCAACGGATCAAATGGGAGGACGAAGATGGACGAACGAGACGAACTTGGTCCAAATAAGGCCTACGGATCAAATGGGAGGACGAAGATGGACGAACGTGACGAACTTTTTCCAAAGAAGGCCAACGGATCAAATGGGAGGACGAAGATTGACGAACGAGACGAACTTTGTCCAAAGAAGGCCTACGGATCAAATGGGAGGACGAAGATGGACGAACGAGACGAACTTGGTCCAAATAAGGCCTACGGATCAAATGGGAGGACGAAGAGGGACGAACGAGACGAACTTGGTACAAAGAAGGCCAACGGATCAAATGGGTGGACGAAGATGGACGAACGAGACGAACTTTGGACAAAGAAGGCCAACGGATCAAATGGGAGGACGAAGATGGACGAACGAGACGAACTTGGTCCAACTAAGGCCTACGGATCAAATGGGAGGACGAAGAGGGACGAACGAGACGAACTTGGTACAAAGAAGGCCAACGGATCAAATGGGAGGACGAAGATGGACGAACGAGACGAACTTGGTCCAACTAAGGCCTACGGATCAAATGGGAGGACGAAGAGGGACGAACGAGACGAACTTGGTACAAAGAAGGCCAACGGATCAAATGGGAGGATGAAGATGGACGAACGAGACGAACTTGGTCCAACTAAGGCCTACGGATCAAATGGGAGGACGAAGAGGGACGAACGAGACGAACTTGGTACAAAGAAGGCCAACGGATCAAATGGGAGGACGAAGATGGACGAACGAGACGAACTTGGTCCAACTAAGGCCTACGGATCAAATGGGAGGACGAAGAGGGACGAACGAGACAAACTTGGTACAAAGAAGGCCAACGGATCAAATGGGAGGACGAAGATGGACGAACGAGACGAACTTGGTCCAACTAAGGCCTACGGATCAAATGGGAGGACGAAGAGGGACGAACGAGACGAACTTGGTACAAAGAAGGCCAACGGATCAAATGGGAGGACGAAGATGGACGAACGAGATGAACTTTGCACAAAGAAGGCAAACGGATCAAATGGGAGGACGAAGATTGACGAACGAGACGAACTTTGTCCAAAGAAGGCCTACGGATCAAATGGGAGGACGAAGATGGACGAACGAGACGAACTTGGTCCAAATAAGGCCTACGGATCAAATGGGAGGACGAAGAGGGACGAACGAGACGAACTTGGTACAAAGAAGGCCAACGGATCAAATGGGTGGACGAAGATGGACGAACGAGACGAACTTTGGACAAAGAAGGCCAACGGATCAAATGGGAGGACGAAGATGGACGAACGAGACGAACTTTGTCCAAAGAAGGCCTACGGATCAAATGGGAGGACGAAGATGGACGAACGAGACGAACTTGGTCCAAATAAGGCCTACGGATCAAATGGGAGGACGAAGAGGGACGAACGAGACGAACTTGGTACAAAGAAGGCCAACGGATCAAATGGGTGGACGAAGATGGACGAACGAGACGAACTTTGGACAAAGAAGGCCAACGGATCAAATGGGAGGACGAAGATTGACGAACGAGACGAACTTTGTCCAAAGAAGGCCTACGGATCAAATGGGAGGACGAAGATGGACGAACGAGACGAACTTGGTCCAAATAAGGCCTACGGATCAAATGGGAGGACGAAGAGGGACGAACGAGACGAACTTGGTACAAAGAAGGCCAACGGATCAAATGGGTGGACGAAGATGGACGAACGAGACGAACTTTGGACAAAGAAGGCCAACGGATCAAATGGGAGGACGAAGATGGACGAACGAGACGAACTTGGTCCAACTAAGGCCTACGGATCAAATGGGAGGACGAAGAGGGACGAACGAGACGAACTTGGTACAAAGAAGGCCTACGGATCAAATGGGAGGACGAAGATGGACGAACGAGACGAACTTGGTCCAACTAAGGCCTACGGATCAAATGGGAGGACGAAGAGGGACGAACGAGACGAACTTGGTACAAAGAAGGCCAACGGATCAAATGGGAGGACGAAGATGGACGAACGAGACGAACTTGGTCCAACTAAGGCCTACGGATCAAATGGGAGGACGAAGAGGGACGAACGAGACGAACTTGGTACAAAGAAGGCCAACGGATCAAATGGGAGGACGAAGATGGACGAACGAGACGAACTTGGTCCAACTAAGGCCTACGGATCAAATGGGAGGACGAAGAGGGACGAACGAGACAAACTTGGTACAAAGAAGGCCAACGGATCAAATGGGAGGACGAAGATGGACGAACGAGACGAACTTGGTCCAACTAAGGCCTACGGATCAAATGGGAGGACGAAGAGGGACGAACGAGACGAACTTGGTACAAAGAAGGCCAACGGATCAAATGGGAGGACGAAGATGGACGAACGAGACGAACTTTGCACAAAGAAGGCAAACGGATCAAATGGGAGGACGAAGATGGACGAACGAGACGAACTTGGTCCAAATAAGGCCTACGGATCAAATGGGAGGACGAAGAGGGACGAACGAGGCGAACTTGGTACAAAGAAGGCCAACGGATCAAATGGGTGGACGAAGATGGACGAACGAGACGAACTTTGCACAAAGAAGGCCAACGGATCAAATGGGAGGACGAAGATGGACGAACGAGACGAACTTGGTCCAACTAAGGCCTACGGATGAAATGGGAGGACGAAGAGGGACGAACGAGACGAACTTGGTACAAAGAAGGCCAACGGATCAAATGGGAGGACGAAGATGGACGAACGTGACGAACTTTTTCCAAAGAAGGCCAACGGATCAAATGGGAGGACGAAGATGGACGAACGAGACAAACTTTGCACAAAGAAGGCCAACGGATCAAATGGGAGGACGAAGATGGACGAACGAGACGAACTTGGTCTAACTAAGGCCTACGGATCAAATGGGAGGACGAAGAGGGACGAACGAGACGAACTTGGTACAAAGAAGGCCAACGGATCAAATGGGAGGACGAAGATGGACGAACGAGACGAACTTGGTCCAACTAAGGCCTACGGATCAAATGGGAGGACGAAGAGGGACGAACGAGACCAACTTGGTACAAAGAAGGCCAACGGATCAAATGGGAGGACGAAGATGGACGAACGAGACGAACTTGGTCCAACTAAGGCCTACGGATCAAATGGGAGGACGAAGAGGGACGAACGAGACGAACTTGGTACAAAGAAGGCCAACGGATCAAATGGGAGGACGAAGATGGACGAACGAGACGAACTTTGCACAAAGAAGGCCAACGGATCAAATGGGAGGACGAAGATGGACGAACGAGACGAACTTGGTCCAACTAAGGCCTACGGATCAAATGGGAGGACGAAGAGGGACGAACGAGACGAACTTGGTACAAAGAAGGCCAACGGATCAAATGGGAGGACGAAGATGGACGAACGAGACGAATTTTGTCCAAATAAGGCCTACGGATCAAATGGGAGGACGAGGATGGACGAACGAGACGAATTTGGTCCAAATAAGGCCAACGGATCAAATGGGAGGACGAAGATGGATGAACGAGACGAACTTGGTCCAAATAAGGCCTACGGATCAAATGGGAGGACGAAGATGGACGAACGTGACGAACTTTTTCCAAAGAAGGCCAACGGATCAAATGGGAGGACGAAGATTGACGAACGAGACGAACTTTGTCCAAAGAAGGCCTACGGATCAAATGGGAGGACGAAGATGGACGAACGAGACGAACTTGGTCCAACTAAGGCCTACGGATCAAATGGGAGGACGAAGAGGGACGAACGAGACGAACTTGGTACAAAGAAGGCCAACGGATCAAATGGGAGGACGAAGATGGACGAACGAGACGAACTTTGCACAAAGAAGGCAAACGGATCAAATGGGAGGACGAAGATGGACGAACGAGACGAACTTGGTCCAAATAAGGCCTACGGATCAAATGGGAGGACGAAGAGGGACGAACGAGACGAACTTGGTACAAAGAAGGCCAACGGATCAAATGGGTGGACGAAGATGGACGAACGAGACGAACTTTGCACAAAGAAGGCCAACGGATCAAATGGGAGGACGAAGATGGACGAACGAGACGAACTTGGTCCAACTAAGGCCTACGGATGAAATGGGAGGACGAAGAGGGACGAACGAGACGAACTTGGTACAAAGAAGGCCAACGGATCAAATGGGAGGACGAAGATGGACGAACGTGACGAACTTTTTCCAAAGAAGGCCAACGGATCAAATGGGAGGACGAAGATGGACGAACGAGACAAACTTTGCACAAAGAAGGCCAACGGATCAAATGGGAGGACGAAGATGGACGAACGAGACGAACTTGGTCTAACTAAGGCCTACGGATCAAATGGGAGGACGAAGAGGGACGAACGAGACGAACTTGGTACAAAGAAGGCCAACGGATCAAATGGGAGGACGAAGATGGACGAACGAGACGAACTTGGTCCAACTAAGGCCTACGGATCAAATGGGAGGACGAAGAGGGACGAACGAGACAAACTTGGTACAAAGAAGGCCAACGGATCAAATGGGAGGACGAAGATGGACGAACGAGACGAACTTGGTCCAACTAAGGCCTACGGATCAAATGGGAGGACGAAGAGGGACGAACGAGACGAACTTGGTACAAAGAAGGCCAACGGATCAAATGGGAGGACGAAGATGGACGAACGAGACAAACTTTGCACAAAGAAGGCCAACGGATCAAATGGGAGGACGAAGATGGACGAACGAGACGAACTTGGTCTAACTAAGGCCTACGGATCAAATGGGAGGACGAAGAGGGACGAACGAGACGAACTTGGTACAAAGAAGGCCAACGGATCAAATGGGAGGACGAAGATGGACGAACGAGACGAACTTGGTCCAACTAAGGCCTACGGATCAAATGGGAGGACGAAGAGGGACGAACGAGACCAACTTGGTACAAAGAAGGCCAACGGATCAAATGGGAGGACGAAGATGGACGAACGAGACGAACTTGGTCCAACTAAGGCCTACGGATCAAATGGGAGGACGAAGAGGGACGAACGAGACGAACTTGGTACAAAGAAGGCCAACGGATCAAATGGGAGGACGAAGAGGGACGAACGAGACGAACTTGGTACAAAGAAGGCCAACGGATCAAATGGGAGGACGAAGATGGACGAACGAGACGAACTTGGTCCAACTAAGGCCTACGGATCAAATGGGAGGACGAAGAGGGACGAACGAGACGAACTTGGTACAAAGAAGGCCAACGGATCAAATGGGAGGACGAAGATGGACGAACGAGACGAACTTTGCACAAAGAAGGCCAACGGATCAAATGGGAGGACGAAGATGGACGAACGAGACGAACTTGGTCCAACTAAGGCCTACGGATCAAATGGGAGGACGAAGAGGGACGAACGAGACGAACTTGGTACAAAGAAGGCCAACGGATCAAATGGGAGGACGAAGATGGACGAACGAGACGAATTTTGTCCAAATAAGGCCTACGGATCAAATGGGAGGACGAGGATGGACGAACGAGACGAATTTGGTCCAAATAAGGCCAACGGATCAAATGGGAGGACGAAGATGGATGAACGAGACGAACTTGGTCCAAATAAGGCCTACGGATCAAATGGGAGGACGAAGATGGACGAACGTGACGAACTTTTTCCAAAGAAGGCCAACGGATCAAATGGGAGGACGAAGATTGACGAACGAGACGAACTTTGTCCAAAGAAGGCCTACGGATCAAATGGGAGGACGAAGATGGACGAACGAGACGAACTTGGTCCAAATAAGGCCTACGGATCAAATGGGAGGACGAAGAGGGACGAACGAGACGAACTTGGTACAAAGAAGGCCAACGGATCAAA
Organism: Glycyrrhiza uralensis; assembly: GCA_030159175.1. Lineage (NCBI taxonomy): Eukaryota > Viridiplantae > Streptophyta > Magnoliopsida > Fabales > Fabaceae > Glycyrrhiza > Glycyrrhiza uralensis. Next base: position 3,126,380 of record BRZY01000011.1, on the reverse strand, counting down.
TGGGTGGACGAAGATGGACGAACGAGACGAACTTTGCACAAAGAAGGCCAACGGATCAAATGGGAGGACGAAGATGGACGAACGAGACGAACTTGGTCCAACTAAGGCCAACAGATCAAATGGGAGGACGAAGATGGACGAACGAGACGAACTTGGTCCAACTAAGGCCTACGGATCAAATGGGAGGACGAAGAGGGACGAACGAGACGAACTTGGTACAAAGAAGGCCAACGGATCAAATGGGAGGACGAAGATGGACGAACGAGACGAATTTGGTCCAAATAAGGCCTACGGATCAAATGGGAGGACGAGGATGGACGAACGAGACGAACTTCGTCCAACGAAGGCCTACGGATCAAATGGGAGGACGAAGAGGGACGAACGTGACGAACTTGGTACAAAGAAGGCCAACGGATCAAATGGGAGGACGAAGATGGACGAACGAGACAAACTTGGTCCAAATAAGGCCTACGGATCAAATGGGAGGACGAAGATGGACGAACGTGACGAACTTTGTCCACAGAAGGCCAATGGATCAAATGGGAGGACGAAGATGGACGAACGAGACGAACTTTATCCAAAGAAGGCCTACGGATCAAATGGGAGGACGAAGATGGACGAACGAGACGAACTTGGTCCAAATAAGGCCTACGGATCAAATGGGAGGACGAAGAGGGACGAACGAGACGAACTTGGTACAAAGAAGGCTAACGGATCAAATGGGAGGACGAAGATGGACGAACGAGACGAACTTTGCACAAAGAAGGCCAACGGATCAAATGGGAGGACGAAGATGGACGAACGAGACGAACTTGGTCCAACTAAGGCCTACGGATCAAATGGGAGGACGAAGAGGGACGAACGAGACGAACTTGGTACAAAGAAGGCCAACGGATCAAATGGGAGGACGAAGATGGACGAACGAGACGAACTTGGTCCAACTAAGGCCTACGGATCAAATGGGAGGACGAAGAGGGACGAACGAGACTAACTTGGTACAAAGAAGGCCAACGGATCAAATGGGAGGACGAAGATGGACGAACGAGACGAATTTTGTCCAAATAAGGCCTACGGATCAAATGGGAGGACGAGGATGGACGAACGAGACGAATTTGGTCCAAATAAGGCCAACGGATCAAATGGGAGGACGAAGATGGACGAACGAGACGAACTTGGTCCAACTAAGGCCTACGGATCAAATGGGAGGACGAAGATGGACGAACGTGACGAACTTTTTCCAAAGAAGGCCAACGGATCAAATGGGAGGACGAAGATTGACGAACGAGACGAACTTTGTCCAAAGAAGGCCTATGGATCAAATGGGAGGACGAAGATGGACGAACGAGACGAACTTGGTCCAAATAAGGCCTACGGATCAAATGGGAGGACGAAGAGGGACGAATGAGACGAACTTGGTACAAAGAAGGCCAACGGATCAAATGGGAGGACGAAGATGGACAAACGAGACGAACTTTGCACAAAGAAGGCCAACGGATCAAATGGGAGGACGAAGATGGACGAACGAGACGAACTTGGTCCAACTAAGGCCAACGGATCAAATGGGAGGACGAAGAGGGACGAACGAGACGAACTTGGTACAAAGAAGGCCAACGGATCAAATGGGAGGACGAAGATGGACGAACGAGACAAACTTGGTCCAAATAAGGCCTACGGATCAAATGGGAGGACGAAGATGGACGAACGTGACGAACTTTGTCCAAAGAAGGCCAACGGATCAAATGGGAGGACGAAGATGGACGAACGAGACGAACTTTATCCAAAGAAGGCCTACGGATCAAATGGGAGGACGAAGATGGACCAACGAGACGAACTTGGTCCAAATAAGGCCTACGGATCAAATGGGAGGACGAAGAGGGAGGAACGAGACGAACTTGGTACAAAGAAGGCCAACGGATCAAATGGGAGGACGAAGATGGACGAACGAGACGAACTTGGTCCAAATAAGGCCTACGGATCAAACGGGAGGACGAAGATGGACGAACGTGACGAACTTTGTCCAAAGAAGGCCAACGGATCAAATGGGAGGACGAAGATGGACGAACGAGACGAACTTGGTCCAACTAAGGCCTACGGATCAAATGGGAGGACGAGGATGGACGAACGAGACGAACTTGGTCCAACTAAGGCCTACAGATCAAATGGGAGGACGAAGAGGGACGAACGAGACGAACTTGGTACAAAGAAGGCCAACGGATCAAATGGGAGGACGAAGATGGACGAACGAGACGAACTTTGTCCAAAGAAGGCCTACGTATCAAATGGGAGGATGAAGATGGACGAACGAGACGAACTTGGTCCAAATAAGGCCTACGGATCAAATGGGAGGACGAAGAGGGACGAACGAGACGAACTTGGTACAAAGAAGGCCAACGGATCAAATGGGAGGACGAAGATGGACGAACGAGACGAACTTGGTCCAACTAAGGCCTACGGATCAAATGGGAGGACGAAGATGGACGAACGAGACGAACTTGGTACAAAGAAGGCCAACGGATCAAATGGGAGGACGAAGATGGACGAACGAGACGAACTTGGTCCAACTAAGGCCTACGGATCAAATGGGAGGACGAAGAGGGACGAACGAGACGAACTTGGTACAAAGAAGGCCAACGGATCAAATGGGAGGACGAAGATGGACGAACGAGACGAACTTGGTCCAAATAAGGCCTACGGATCAAACGGGAGGACGAAGATGGACGAACGTGACGAACTTTGTCCAAAGAAGGCCAACGGATCAAATGGGAGGACGAAGATGGACGAACGAGACGAACTTGGTCCAACTAAGGCCTACGGATCAAATGGGAGGACGAGGATGGACGAACGAGACGAACTTGGTCCAAATAAGGCCTACGGATCAAATGGGAGGACGAAGAGGGACGAACGAGACGAACTTGGTACAAAGAAGGCCAACGGATCAAATGGGTGGACGAAGATGGACGAACGAGACGAACTTTGCACAAAGAAGGCCAACGGATCAAATGGGAGGACGAAGATGGACGAACGAGACGAACTTGGTCCAACTAAGGCCAACGGATCAAATGGGAGGACGAAGATGGACGAACGAGACGAACTTGGTCCAACTAAGGCCTACGGATCAAATGGGAGGACGAAGAGGGACGAACGAGACGAACTTGGTACAAAGAAGGCCAACGGATCAAATGGGAGGACGAAGATGGACGAACGAGACGAATTTGGTCCAAATAAGGCCTACGGATCAAATGGGAGGACGAGGATGGACGAACGAGACGAACTTCGTCCAACGAAGGCCTACGGATCAAATGGGAGGACGAAGAGGGACGAACGTGACGAACTTGGTACAAAGAAGGCCAACGGATCAAATGGGAGGACGAAGATGGACGAACGAGACAAACTTGGTCCAAATAAGGCCTACGGATCAAATGGGAGGACGAAGATGGACGAACGTGACGAACTTTGTCCACAGAAGGCCAATGGATCAAATGGGAGGACGAAGATGGACGAACGAGACGAACTTTATCCAAAGAAGGCCTACGGATCAAATGGGAGGACGAAGATGGACGAACGAGACGAACTTGGTCCAAATAAGGCCTACGGATCAAATGGGAGGACGAAGAGGGACGAACGAGACGAACTTGGTACAAAGAAGGCTAACGGATCAAATGGGAGGACGAAGATGGACGAACGAGACGAACTTTGCACAAAGAAGGCCAACGGATCAAATGGGAGGACGAAGATGGACGAACGAGACGAACTTGGTCCAACTAAGGCCTACGGATCAAATGGGAGGACGAAGAGGGACGAACGAGACGAACTTGGTACAAAGAAGGCCAACGGATCAAATGGGAGGACGAAGATGGACGAACGAGACGAACTTGGTCCAACTAAGGCCTACGGATCAAATGGGAGGACGAAGAGGGACGAACGAGACTAACTTGGTACAAAGAAGGCCAACGGATCAAATGGGAGGACGAAGATGGACGAACGAGACGAATTTTGTCCAAATAAGGCCTACGGATCAAATGGGAGGACGAGGATGGACGAACGAGACGAATTTGGTCCAAATAAGGCCAACGGATCAAATGGGAGGACGAAGATGGACGAACGAGACGAACTTGGTCCAACTAAGGCCTACGGATCAAATGGGAGGACGAAGATGGACGAACGTGACGAACTTTTTCCAAAGAAGGCCAACGGATCAAATGGGAGGACGAAGATTGACGAACGAGACGAACTTTGTCCAAAGAAGGCCTATGGATCAAATGGGAGGACGAAGATGGACGAACGAGACGAACTTGGTCCAAATAAGGCCTACGGATCAAATGGGAGGACGAAGAGGGACGAATGAGACGAACTTGGTACAAAGAAGGCCAACGGATCAAATGGGAGGACGAAGATGGACAAACGAGACGAACTTTGCACAAAGAAGGCCAACGGATCAAATGGGAGGACGAAGATGGACGAACGAGACGAACTTGGTCCAACTAAGGCCAACGGATCAAATGGGAGGACGAAGAGGGACGAACGAGACGAACTTGGTACAAAGAAGGCCAACGGATCAAATGGGAGGACGAAGATGGACGAACGAGACAAACTTGGTCCAAATAAGGCCTACGGATCAAATGGGAGGACGAAGATGGACGAACGTGACGAACTTTGTCCAAAGAAGGCCAACGGATCAAATGGGAGGACGAAGATGGACGAACGAGACGAACTTTATCCAAAGAAGGCCTACGGATCAAATGGGAGGACGAAGATGGACCAACGAGACGAACTTGGTCCAAATAAGGCCTACGGATCAAATGGGAGGACGAAGAGGGAGGAACGAGACGAACTTGGTACAAAGAAGGCCAACGGATCAAATGGGAGGACGAAGATGGACGAACGAGACGAACTTGGTCCAAATAAGGCCTACGGATCAAACGGGAGGACGAAGATGGACGAACGTGACGAACTTTGTCCAAAGAAGGCCAACGGATCAAATGGGAGGACGAAGATGGACGAACGAGACGAACTTGGTCCAACTAAGGCCTACGGATCAAATGGGAGGACGAGGATGGACGAACGAGACGAACTTGGTCCAACTAAGGCCTACAGATCAAATGGGAGGACGAAGAGGGACGAACGAGACGAACTTGGTACAAAGAAGGCCAACGGATCAAATGGGAGGACGAAGATGGACGAACGAGACGAACTTTGTCCAAAGAAGGCCTACGTATCAAATGGGAGGATGAAGATGGACGAACGAGACGAACTTGGTCCAAATAAGGCCTACGGATCAAATGGGAGGACGAAGAGGGACGAACGAGACGAACTTGGTACAAAGAAGGCCAACGGATCAAATGGGAGGACGAAGATGGACGAACGAGACGAACTTGGTCCAACTAAGGCCTACGGATCAAATGGGAGGACGAAGATGGACGAACGAGACGAACTTGGTACAAAGAAGGCCAACGGATCAAATGGGAGGACGAAGATGGACGAACGAGACGAACTTGGTCCAACTAAGGCCTACGGATCAAATGGGAGGACGAAGAGGGACGAACGAGACGAACTTGGTACAAAGAAGGCCAACGGATCAAATGGGAGGACGAAGATGGACGAACGAGACGAACTTGGTCCAAATAAGGCCTACGGATCAAACGGGAGGACGAAGATGGACGAACGTGACGAACTTTGTCCAAAGAAGGCCAACGGATCAAATGGGAGGACGAAGATGGACGAACGAGACGAACTTGGTCCAACTAAGGCCTACGGATCAAATGGGAGGACGAGGATGGACGAACGAGACGAACTTGGTCCAACTAAGGCCTACAGATCAAATGGGAGGACGAAGAGGGACGAACGAGACGAACTTGGTACAAAGAAGGCCAACGGATCAAATGGGAGGACGAAGATGGACGAACGAGACGAACTTTGTCCAAAGAAGGCCTACGTATCAAATGGGAGGATGAAGATGGACGAACGAGACGAACTTGGTCCAAATAAGGCCTACGGATCAAATGGGAGGACGAAGAGGGACGAACGAGACGAACTTGGTACAAAGAAGGCCAACGGATCAAATGGGAGGACGAAGATGGACGAACGAGACGAACTTGGTCCAACTAAGGCCTACGGATCAAATGGGAGGACGAAGATGGACGAACGAGACGAACTTGGTACAAAGAAGGCCAACGGATCAAATGGGAGGACGAAGATGGACGAACGAGACGAACTTGGTCCAACTAAGGCCTACGGATCAAATGGGAGGACGAAGAGGGACGAAGGAGACGAACTTGGTACAAAGAAGGCCAACGGATCAAATGGGAGGACGAAGATGGACGAACGAGACGAACTTGGTCCAACTAAGGCCTACGGATCAAATGGGAGGACGAAGAGGCACGAACGAGACGAACTTGGTACAAAGAAGGCCAACGGATCAAATGGGAGGACGAAGATGGACGAACGAGACGAACTTGGTCCAACTAAGGCCTACGGATCAAATGGGAGGACGAGGATGGACGAACGGGACGAACTTGGTCCAACTAAGGCCTACGGATCAAATGGGAGGACGAAGAGGGACGAACGAGACGAATTTGGTCCAAATAAGGCCAACGGATCAAATGGGAGGACGAAGATGGACGAACGTGACGAACTTGGTCCAACTAAGGCCTACGGATCAAATGGGAGGACGAAGAGGGACGAACGAGACGAACTTGGTACAAAGAAGGCCAACGGATCAAATGGGAGGACGACGATGGACGAACGAGACAAATTTGGTCCAAATTAGGCCTACGGATCAAATGGGAGGACGAGGATGGACGAACGAGACGAATTTTGTCCAAATAAGGCCAACGGATCAAATGGGAGGACGAAGATGGACGAACGAGACGAACTTGGTCCAAATAAGGCCTACGGATCAAATGGGAGGACGAAGATGGACGAACGAGACGAACTTTGTCCAAAGAAGGCCTACGGATCAAATGGGAGGACGAAGATGGACGAACGAGACGAACTTGGTCCAAATAAGGCCTACGGATCAAATGGGAGGACGAAGAGGGACGAACGAGACGAACTTGGTACAAAGAAGGCCAACGGATCAAATGGGAGGACGAAGATGGACGAACGAGACGAACTTTGCACAAAGAAGGCCAACGGATCAAATGGGAGGACGAAGATGGACGAACGAGACGAACTTGGTCCAACTAAGGCCTACGGATCAAATGGGAGGACGAAGAGGGACGAACGAGACGAACTTGGTACAAAGAAGGCCAACGGATCAAATGGGAGGACGAAGATGGACGAACGAGACGAACTTGGTCCAACTAAGGCCTACGGATCAAATGGGAGGACGAAGAGGCACGAACGAGACGAACTTGGTACAAAGAAGGCCAACAGATCAAATGGGAGGACGAACGAGACGAATTTGGTCCAAATAAGGCCTACGGATCAAATGGGAGGACGAAGAGGGACAAACGAGACGAAGTTGGTACAAAGAAGGCCAACGGATCAAATGGGAGGACGAAGATGGACGAACGAGACAAACTTGGTACAAAGAAGACCAGCGGATCAAATGGGAGGACGAAGATGGACGAACGAGACGAACTTTGCACAAAGAAGGCCAACGGATCAAATGGGAAGACGAAGATGGACGAACGAGACGAACTTGGTCCAAATAAGGCCTACGGATCAAACGGGAGGACGAAGATGGACGAACGTGACGAACTTTGTCCAAAGAAGGCCAACGGATCAAATGGGAGGACGAAGATGGACGAACGAGACGAACTTGGTCCAACTAAGGCCTACAGATCAAATGGGAGGACGAGGATGGACGAACGAGACGAACTTGGTCCAACTAAGGCCTACGGATCAAATGGGAGAACGAAGAGGGACGAACGAGACGAACTTGGTACAAAGAAGGCCAACGGATCAAATGGGAGGACGAAGATGGACGAACGAGACGAACTTTGTCCAAAGAAGGCCTACGTATCAAATGGGAGGATGAAGATGGACGAACGAGACGAACTAGGTCCAAATAAGGCCTACGGATCAAATGGGAGGACGAAGAGGGACGAACGAGACGAACTTGGTACAAAGAAGGCCAACGGATCAAATGGGAGGACGAAGATGGACGAACGAGACGAACTTGGTCCAACTAAGGACTACGGATCAAATGGGAGGATGAAGAGGGACGAACGAGACGAACTTGGTACAATGAAGGCCAACGGATCAAATGGGAGGACGAAGATGGACGAACGAGACGAACTTGGTCCAACTAAGGCCTACGGATCAAATGGGAGGACGAAGAGGGACGAACGAGACGAACTTGGTACAAAGAAGGCCAACGGATCAAATGGGAGGACGAAGATGGACGAACGAGACGAATTTGGTCCAAATAAGGCCAACGGATCAAATGGGAGGACGAAGATGGACGAACGAGACGAACTTGGTCCAAATAAGGCCTACGGATCAAATGGGAGGACGAAGATGGACGAACGTGACGAACTTTTTCCAAAGAAGGCCAACGGATCAAATGGGAGGACGAAGATGGACGAACGAGACGAACTTTGTCCAAAGAAGGCCTACGGATCAAATGGGAGGACGAAGATGGACGAACGAGACGAACTTGGTCGAAATAAGACCTACGGATCAAATGGGAGGACGAAGAGGGACGAACGAGACGAACTTGGTACAAAGAAGGCCAACGGATCAAATGGGAGGACGAAGATGGACGAACGTGACGAACTTTTTCCAAAGAAGGCCAACGGATCAAATGGGAGGACGAAGATGGACGAACGAGACGAACTTTGTCCAAAGAAGGCCTATGTATCAAATGGGAGGATGAAGATGGACGAACGAGACGAACTTGGTCCAAATAAGGCCTACGGATCAAATGGGAGGACGAAGAGGGACGAACGAGACGAACTTGGTACAAAGAAGGCCAACGGATCAAATGGGAGGACGAAGATGGACGAACGAGACGAACTTGGTCCAACTAAGGCCTACGGATCAAATGGGAGGACGAAGATGGACGAACGAGACGAACTTGGTACAAAGAAGGCCAACGGATCAAATGGGAGGACGAAGATGGACGAACGAGACGAACTTGGTCCAACTAAGGCCTACGGATCAAATGGGAGGACGAAGAGGGACGAACGAGACGAACTTGGTACAAAGAAGGCCAACGGATCAAATGGGAGGACGAAGATGGACGAACGAGACGAACTTGGTCCAAATAAGGCCTACGGATCAAACGGGAGGACGAAGATGGACGAACGTGACGAACTTTGTCCAAAGAAGGCCAACGGATCAAATGGGAGGACGAAGATGGACGAACGAGACGAACTTGGTCCAACTAAGGCCTACGGATCAAATGGGAGGACGAAGAGGGACGAACGAGACGAACTTGGTACAAAGAAGGCCAACGGATCAAATGGGAGGACGAAGATGGACGAACGAGACGAACTTGGTCCAACTAAGGCCTACGGATCAAATGGGAGGACGAAGAGGCACGAACGAGACGAACTTGGTACAAAGAAGGCCAACAGATCAAATGGGAGGACGAACATGGACGAACGAGACGAATTTGGTCCAAATAAGGCCTACGGATCAAATGGGAGGACGAAGAGGGACAAACGAGACGAAGTTGGTACAAAGAAGGCCAACGGATCAAATGGGAGGACGAAGATGGACGAACGAGACAAACTTGGTACAAAGAAGACCAGCGGATCAAATGGGAGAACGAAGATGGACGAACGAGACGAACTTTGCACAAAGATGGCCAACGCATCAAATGGGAAGACGAAGATGGACGAACGAGACGAACTTGGTCCAAATAAGGCCTACGGATCAAACGGGAGGACGAAGATGGACGAACGTGACGAACTTTGTCCAAAGAAGGCCAACGGATCAAATGGGAGGACGAAGATGGACGAACGAGACGAACTTGGTCCAACTAAGGCCTACAGATCAAATGGGAGGACGAGGATGGACGAACGAGACGAACTTGGTCCAACTAAGGCCTACGGATCAAATGGGAGAACGAAGAGGGACGAACGAGACGAACTTGGTACAAAGAAGGCCAACGGATCAAATGGGAGGACGAAGATGGACGAACGAGACGAACTTTGTCCAAAGAAGGCCTACGTATCAAATGGGAGGATGAAGATGGACGAACGAGACGAACTAGGTCCAAATAAGGCCTACGGATCAAATGGGAGGACGAAGAGGGACGAACGAGACGAACTTGGTACAAAGAAGGCCAACGGATCAAATGGGAGGACGAAGATGGACGAACGAGACGAACTTGGTCCAACTAAGGACTACGGATCAAATGGGAGGATGAAGAGGGACGAACGAGACGAACTTGGTACAATGAAGGCCAACGGATCAAATGGGAGGACGAAGATGGACGAACGAGACGAACTTGGTCCAACTAAGGCCTACGGATCAAATGGGAGGACGAAGAGGGACGAACGAGACGAACTTGGTACAAAGAAGGCCAACGGATCAAATGGGAGGACGAAGATGGACGAACGAGACGAATTTGGTCCAAATAAGGCCAACGGATCAAATGGGAGGACGAAGATGGACGAACGAGACGAACTTGGTCCAAATAAGGCCTACGGATCAAATGGGAGGACGAAGATGGACGAACGTGACGAACTTTTTCCAAAGAAGGCCAACGGATCAAATGGGAGGACGAAGATGGACGAACGAGACGAACTTTGTCCAAAGAAGGCCTACGGATCAAATGGGAGGACGAAGATGGACGAACGAGACGAACTTGGTCGAAATAAGACCTACGGATCAAATGGGAGGACGAAGAGGGACGAACGAGACGAACTTGGTACAAAGAAGGCCAACGGATCAAATGGGAGGACGAAGATGGACGAACGTGACGAACTTTTTCCAAAGAAGGCCAACGGATCAAATGGGAGGACGAAGATGGACGAACGAGACGAACTTTGTCCAAAGAAGGCCTATGTATCAAATGGGAGGATGAAGATGGACGAACGAGACGAACTTGGTCCAAATAAGGCCTACGGATCAAATGGGAGGACGAAGAGGGACGAACGAGACGAACTTGGTACAAAGAAGGCCAACGGATCAAATGGGAGGACGAAGATGGACGAACGAGACGAACTTGGTCCAACTAAGGCCTACGGATCAAATGGGAGGACGAAGATGGACGAACGAGACGAACTTGGTACAAAGAAGGCCAACGGATCAAATGGGAGGACGAAGATGGACGAACGAGACGAACTTGGTCCAACTAAGGCCTACGGATCAAATGGGAGGACGAAGAGGGACGAACGAGACGAACTTGGTACAAAGAAGGCCAACGGATCAAATGGGAGGACGAAGATGGACGAACGAGACGAACTTGGTCCAAATAAGGCCTACGGATCAAACGGGAGGACGAAGATGGACGAACGTGACGAACTTTGTCCAAAGAAGGCCAACGGATCAAATGGGAGGACGAAGATGGACGAACGAGACGAACTTGGTCCAACTAAGGCCTACGGATCAAATGGGAGGACGAAGAGGGACGAACGAGACGAACTTGGTACAAAGAAGGCCAACGGATCAAATGGGAGGACGAAGATGGACGAACGAGACGAACTTGGTCCAACTAAGGCCTACGGATCAAATGGGAGGACGAAGAGGCACGAACGAGACGAACTTGGTACAAAGAAGGCCAACAGATCAAATGGGAGGACGAACATGGACGAACGAGACGAATTTGGTCCAAATAAGGCCTACGGATCAAATGGGAGGACGAAGAGGGACAAACGAGACGAAGTTGGTACAAAGAAGGCCAACGGATCAAATGGGAGGACGAAGATGGACGAACGAGACAAACTTGGTACAAAGAAGACCAGCGGATCAAATGGGAGAACGAAGATGGACGAACGAGACGAACTTTGCACAAAGATGGCCAACGCATCAAATGGGAAGACGAAGATGGACGAACGAGACGAACTTGGTCCAAATAAGGCCTACGGATCAAACGGGAGGACGAAGATGGACGAACGTGACGAACTTTGTCCAAAGAAGGCCAACGGATCAAATGGGAGGACGAAGATGGACGAACGAGACGAACTTGGTCCAACTAAGGCCTACAGATCAAATGGGAGGACGAGGATGGACGAACGAGACGAACTTGGTCCAACTAAGGCCTACGGATCAAATGGGAGAACGAAGAGGGACGAACGAGACGAACTTGGTACAAAGAAGGCCAACGGATCAAATGGGAGGACGAAGATGGACGAACGAGACGAACTTTGTCCAAAGAAGGCCTACGTATCAAATGGGAGGATGAAGATGGACGAACGAGACGAACTAGGTCCAAATAAGGCCTACGGATCAAATGGGAGGACGAAGAGGGACGAACGAGACGAACTTGGTACAAAGAAGGCCAACGGATCAAATGGGAGGACGAAGATGGACGAACGAGACGAACTTGGTCCAACTAAGGACTACGGATCAAATGGGAGGATGAAGAGGGACGAACGAGACGAACTTGGTACAATGAAGGCCAACGGATCAAATGGGAGGACGAAGATGGACGAACGAGACGAACTTGGTCCAACTAAGGCCTACGGATCAAATGGGAGGACGAAGAGGGACGAACGAGACGAACTTGGTACAAAGAAGGCCAACGGATCAAATGGGAGGACGAAGATGGACGAACGAGACGAATTTGGTCCAAATAAGGCCAACGGATCAAATGGGAGGACGAAGATGGACGAACGAGACGAACTTGGTCCAAATAAGGCCTACGGATCAAATGGGAGGACGAAGATGGACGAACGTGACGAACTTTTTCCAAAGAAGGCCAACGGATCAAATGGGAGGACGAAGATGGACGAACGAGATGAACTTTGTCCAAAGAAGGCCTACGGATCAAATGGGAGGACGAAGATGGACGAACGAGACGAACTTGGTCGAAATAAGACCTACGGATCAAATGGGAGGACGAAGAGGCACGAACGAGACGAACTTGGTACAAAGAAGGCCAACGGATCAAATGGGAGGACGAAGATGGACGAACGTGACGAACTTTTTCCAAAGAAGGCCAACGGATCAAATGGGAGGACGAAGATGGACGAACGAGACGAACTTTGTCCAAAGAAGGCCTATGTATCAAATGGGAGGATGAAGATGGACGAACGAGACGAACTTGGTCCAAATAAGGCCTACGGATCAAATGGGAGGACGAAGAGGGACGAACGAGACGAACTTGGTACAAAGAAGGCCAACGGATCAAATGGGAGGACGAAGATGGACGAACGAGACGAACTTGGTCCAAATAAGGCCTACGGATCAAACGGGAGGACGAAGATGGACGAACGTGACGAACTTTGTCCAAAGAAGGCCAACGGATCAAATGGGAGGACGAAGATGGACGAACGAGACGAACTTGGTCCAACTAAGGCCTACGGATCAAATGGGAGGACGAGGATGGACGAACGAGACGAACTTGGTCCAACTAAGGCCTACAGATCAAATGGGAGGACGAAGAGGGACGAACGAGACGAACTTGGTACAAAGAAGGCCAACGGATCAAATGGGAGGACGAAGATGGACGAACGAGACGAACTTTGTCCAAAGAAGGCCTACGTATCAAATGGGAGGATGAAGATGGACGAACGAGACGAACTTGGTCCAAATAAGGCCTACGGATCAAATGGGAGGACGAAGAGGGACGAACGAGACGAACTTGGTACAAAGAAGGCCAACGGATCAAATGGGAGGACGAAGATGGACGAACGAGACGAACTTGGTCCAACTAAGGCCTACGGATCAAATGGGAGGACGAAGATGGACGAACGAGACGAACTTTGTCCAAAGAAGGCCTACGGATCAAATGGGAGGACGAAGATGGACGAACGAGACGAACTTTGTCCAAAGAAGGCCTACGTATCAAATGGGAGGATGAAGATGGACGAACGAGACGAACTTGGTCCAAATAAGGCCTGCGGATCAAATGGGAGGACGAAGAGGGACGAACGAGACGAACTTGGTACAAAGAAGGCCAACGGATCAAATGGGAGGACGAAGATGGACGAACGAGACGAACTTGGTCCAACTAAGGCCTACGGATCAAATGGGAGGACGAAGATGGACGAACGAGACGAACTTGGTACAAAGAAGGCCAACGGATCAAATGGGAGGACGAAGATGGACGAACGAGACGAACTTGGTCCAACTAAGGCCTACGGATCAAATGGGAGGACGAAGAGGGACGAACGAGACGAACTTGGTACAAAGAAGGCCAACGGATCAAATGGGAGGACGAAGATGGACGAACGAGACGAACTTGGTCCAACTAAGGCCTACGGATCAAATGGGAGGACGAAGAGGCACGAACGAGACGAACTTGGTACAAAGAAGGCCAACGGATCAAATGGGAGGACGAAGATGGACGAACGAGACGAACTTGGTCCAACTAAGGCCTACGGATCAAATGGGAGGACGAGGATGGACGAACGAGACGAACTTGGTCCAACTAAGGCCTACGGATCAAATGGGAGGACGAAGAGGGACGAACGAGACGAATTTGGTCCAAATAAGGCCAACGGATCAAATGGGAGGACGAAGATGGACGAACGTGACGAACTTGGTCCAACTAAGGCCTACGGATCAAATGGGAGGACGAAGAGGGACGAACGAGACGAACTTGGTACAAAGAAGGCCAACGGATCAAATGGGAGGACGACGATGGACGAACGAGACAAATTTGGTCCAAATTAGGCCTACGGATCAAATGGGAGGACGAGGATGGACGAACGAGACGAATTTTGTCCAAATAAGGCCAACGGATCAAATGGGAGGACGAAGATGGACGAACGAGACGAACTTGGTCCAAATAAGGCCTACGGATCAAATGGGAGGACGAAGATGGACGAACGTGACGAACTTTTTCCAAAGAAGGACAACGGATCAAATGGGAGGACGAAGATGGACGAACGAGACGAACTTTGTCCAAAGAAGCCCTACGGATCAAATGGGAGGACGAAGATGGACGAACGAGACGAACTTGGTCCAAATAAGGCCTACAGATCAAATGGGAGGACGAAGAGGGACGAACGAGACGAACTTGGTACAAAGAAGGCCAACGGATCAAATGGGAGGACGAAGATGGACGAACGAGACGAACTTGGTCCAACTAAGGCCTACGGATCAAATGGGAGGACGAAGATGGACGAACGAGACGAACTTGGTACAAAGAAGGCCAACGGATCAAATGGGAGGACGAAGATGGACGAACGAGACGAACTTGATCCAACTAAGGCCTACGGATCAAATGGGAGGACGAAGAGGGACGAACGAGACGAACTTGGTACAAAGAAGGCCAACGGATCAAATGGGAGGACGAAGATGGACGAACGAGACGAACTTGGTCCAAATAAGGCCTACGGATCAAACGGGAGGACGAAGATGGACGAACGTGACGAACTTTGTCCAAAGAAGGCCAACGGATCAAATGGGAGGACGAAGATGGACGAACGAGACGAACTTGGTCCAACTAAGGCCTACGGATCAAATGGGAGGACGAGGATGGACGAACGAGACGAACTTGGTCCAACTAAGGCCTACAGATCAAATGGGAGGACGAAGAGGGACGAACGAGACGAACTTGGTACAAAGAAGGCCAACGGATCAAATGGGAGGACGAAGATGGACGAACGAGACGAACTTTGTCCAAAGAAGGCCTACGTATCAAATGGGAGGATGAAGATGGACGAACGAGACGAACTTGGTCCAAATAAGGCCTACGGATCAAATGGGAGGACGAAGAGGGACGAACGAGACGAACTTGGTACAAAGAAGGCCAACGGATCAAATGGGAGGACGAAGATGGACGAACGAGACGAACTTGGTCCAACTAAGGCCTACGGATCAAATGGGAGGACGAAGATGGACGAACGAGACGAACTTTGTCCAAAGAAGGCCTACGGATCAAATGGGAGGACGAAGATGGACGAACGAGACGAACTTTGTCCAAAGAAGGCCTACGTATCAAATGGGAGGATGAAGATGGACGAACGAGACGAACTTGGTCCAAATAAGGCCTGCGGATCAAATGGGAGGACGAAGAGGGACGAACGAGACGAACTTGGTACAAAGAAGGCCAACGGATCAAATGGGAGGACGAAGATGGACGAACGAGACGAACTTGGTCCAACTAAGGCCTACGGATCAAATGGGAGGACGAAGATGGACGAACGAGACGAACTTGGTACAAAGAAGGCCAACGGATCAAATGGGAGGACGAAGATGGACGAACGAGACGAACTTGGTCCAACTAAGGCCTACGGATCAAATGGGAGGACGAAGAGGGACGAACGAGATGAACTTGGTACAAAGAAGGCCAACGGATCAAATGGGAGGACGAAGATGGACGAACGAGACGAACTTGGTCCAACTAAGGCCTACGGATCAAATGGGAGGACGAAGAGGCACGAACGAGACGAACTTGGTACAAAGAAGGCCAACGGATCAAATGGGAGGACGAAGATGGACGAACGAGACGAACTTGGTCCAACTAAGGCCTACGGATCAAATGGGAGGACGAGGATGGACGAACGAGACGAACTTGGTCCAACTAAGGCCTACGGATCAAATGGGAGGACGAAGAGGGACGAACGAGACGAATTTGGTCCAAATAAGGCCAACGGATCAAATGGGAGGACGAAGATGGACGAACGTGACGAACTTGGTCCAACTAAGGCCTACGGATCAAATGGGAGGACGAAGAGGGACGAACGAGACGAACTTGGTACAAAGAAGGCCAACGGATCAAATGGGAGGACGACGATGGACGAACGAGACAAATTTGGTCCAAATTAGGCCTACGGATCAAATGGGAGGACGAGGATGGACGAACGAGACGAATTTTGTCCAAATAAGGCCAACGGATCAAATGGGAGGACGAAGATGGACGAACGAGACGAACTTGGTCCAAATAAGGCCTACGGATCAAATGGGAGGACGAAGATGGACGAACGTGACGAACTTTTTCCAAAGAAGGACAACGGATCAAATGGGAGGACGAAGATGGACGAACGAGACGAACTTTGTCCAAAGAAGCCCTACGGATCAAATGGGAGGACGAAGATGGACGAACGAGACGAACTTGGTCCAAATAAGGCCTACGGATCAAATGGGAGGACGAAGAGGGACGAACGAGACGAACTTGGTACAAAGAAGGCCAACGGATCAAATGGGAGGACGAAGATGGACGAACTAGACGAACTTTGCACAAAGAAGGCCAACGGATCAAATGGGAGGACGAAGATGGACGAACGAGACGAACTTGGTCCAACTAAGGCCTACGGATCAAATGGGAGGACGAAGAGGGACGAACGAGACGAACTTGGTACAAAGAAGGCCAACGGATCAAATGGGAGGACGAAGATGGACGAACGAGACGAACTTGGTCCAACTAAGGCCTACGGATCAAATGGGAGGACGAAGAGGCACGAACGAGACGAACTTGGTACAAAGAAGGCCAACGGATCAAATGGGAGGACGAACATGGACGAACGAGACGAATTTGGTCCAAATAAGGCCTACGGATCAAATGGGAGGACGAAGAGGGACAAACGAGACGAAGTTGGTACATAGAAGGCCAACGGATCAAATGGGAGGACGAAAATGGACGAACGAGACAAACTTGGTACAAAGAAGACCAGCGGATCAAATGGGAGGACGAAGATGGACGAACGAGACGAACTTTGCACAAAGAAGGCCAACGGATCAAATGGGAAGACGAAGATGGACGAACGAGACGAACTTGGTCCAAATAAGGCCTACGGATCAAACGGGAGGACGAAGATGGACGAACGTGACGAACTTTGTCCAAAGAAGGCCAACGGATCAAATGGGAGGACGAAGATGGACGAACGAGACGAACTTGGTCCAACTAAGGCCTACAGATCAAATGGGAGGACGAGGATGGACGAACGAGACGAACTTGGTCCAACTAAGGCCTACGGATCAAATGGGAGAACGAAGAGGGACGAACGAGACGAACTTGGTACAAAGAAGGCCAACGGATCAAATGGGAGGACGAAGATGGACGAACGAGACGAACTTTGTCCAAAGAAGGCCTACGTATCAAATGGGAGGAGGAAGATGGACGAACGCGACGAACTTGGTCCAAATAAGGCCTACGGATCAAATGGGAGGACGAAGAGGGACGAACGAGACGAACTTGGTACAAAGAAGGCCAACAGATCAAATGGGAGGACGAAGATGGACGAACGAGACGAACTTGGTCCAACTAAGGACTACGGATCAAATGGGAGGACGAAGAGGGACGAACGAGACGAACTTGGTACAATGAAGGCCAACGGATCAAATGGGAGGACGAAGATGGACGAACGAGACGAACTTGGTCCAACTAAGGCCTACGGATCAAATGGGAGGACGAAGAGGGACGAACGAGACGAACTTGGTACAAAGAAGGCCAACGGATCAAATGGGAGGACGAAGATGGACGAACGAGACGAATTTGGTCCAAATAAGGCCAACGGATCAAATGGGAGGACGAAGATGGACGAACGAGACGAACTTGGTCCAAATAAGGCCTACGGATCAAATGGGAGGACGAAGATGGACGAACGTGACGAACTTTTTCCAAAGAAGGCCAACGGATCAAATGGGAGGACGAAGATGGACGAACGAGACGAACTTTGTCCAAAGAAGGCCTACGGATCAAATGGGAGGACGAAGATGGACGAACGAGACGAACTTGGTCGAAATAAGACCTACGGATCAAATGGGAGGACGAAGATGGACGAACGAGACGAACTTTGCTCAAAGAAGGCCAACGGATCAAATGGGAGGACGAAGATGGACGAACGAGACGAACTTGGTCCAACTAAGGCCTACGGATCAAATGGGAGGACGAAGAGGGACGAACGAGACGAACTTGGTACAAAGAAGGCCAACGGATCAAATGGGAGGACGAAGATGGACGAACGAGTCGAACTTGGTCCAACTAAGTCCTACGGATCAAATGGGAGGACGAAGAGGCACGAACGAGACGAACTTGGTACAAAGAAGGCCAACGGATCAAATGGGAGGACGAAGATGGACGAACGAGACGAATTTGGTCCTAATAAGGCCTACGGATCAAATGGGAGGACGAGGATGGACGAACGAGACGAACTTTGATGAGGACATGGAGGTCCAAGAAGCCATTCAAAGCCTAGGAGGCCCAATGACTAGGGCAATGTCAAGAAAGGACCAAGAAGGCTTAGTCCAATTCATGACTAAGACAATTTCCAACATGGACAAAGAAGTAATTGCACCAAAGACCATGCTTGTCATCCAAGCTATGGAGGAGGCGCAACACTCATGAATCCAGCCATGTTATTTTGTTTTAAATAAAGTGCATGTGACCAATTGATTTATTTGGGACCAAGGCACTAAGTTATTTAATTCCTTGTTAATTTTTGGTGTGTTTAATCCACTTTAAGTGGTTGCTTGAATAAAAGCAAGAGGGACTTAATGAAGGCTGCATGGTGGGCGCTTAAATGAAGTCAAGGAAGACAAAGTGAATCAAAGCACATCAAGGCAAGAAGGAGTTACACAAGACAAAGAATTCATAGCAATCAAGACAAAGGCATGAATGCTCCAAACACCACATTAAAAGTGTAACAGCCATGGTGGCTGCATTGAGGAGGAGTTAAGCGCATATTGAAGGCCATGGAACCAGCCAACTCAATGGGAGTTCTTAGGATTCCTTGCACCATTAGTGAGGGACTTGAAGAACAATCAAAGAGGGCATCCAAGAGAAAGGAGGGGGGCGCATTTCTGATGGCTGGACAGCAGCCATATTCATGGTTTTTCATCAGATTCCTTGCACATTAAAAAGCTAGGGAGCAGCCATATAATTACATGTAATTGCCTTGTAATTGCTTGATTAATTCTAGCCTAGGATTCCTTGGTTGGTAGGCGCATAGGAGGGGCTGGTTGGCAGCCATCTTATTGCTTGTAATTGCTCCTTAATGAGCACCTAGGATTCCTTGTAAGCCTTGAATGGCATAGGCTAAGTCCTTACCTTGTGATCAGACCAGCCCCCTCCCTATATAAAGGGGCGCATGGCACATGGAAAAACAACTTTGATTTTGAGCAAAAATATTACCTTGTGTAATTGAGTCCTTACTCTTTAGTTCTGGATTGAACCAGACTTTGATCTTACCAAGAATCCTTTCTTGTGGTGATCCTCATTTCCATAGGCTTATCCTTGTCTTGGATTAGACCAAGGTGGCGCCCCTTGCCTCCCATCCATTCTTCTTGTTCCTTGCTTCCTAAATTGCTCTCTTGTTTGCTTGTTATAACAAGAACTCTTAATTCTCACTTCCTTTTTGTTCACTTGTTCTTATTCCGTTCACTAGTTTCTTGTTAAAATAAGAACCATCCTTTCTTGCTATTCTATCTTAAAGATTGAAAATCACAAGTTCTTAGTCACAACCAGAATCTAAGTGGTGAATTCAAGTCATTGGCCAAGTTGTTACAACAAGGAGGCCATCAAACTTCGTCCAACTAAGGCCTACGGATCAAATGGGAGGACGAAGAGGGACGAACGTGACGAACTTGGTACAAAGAAGGCCAACGGATCAAATGGGAGGACGAAGATGGACGAACGAGACAAACTTGGTCCAAATAAGGCCTACGGATCAAATGGGAGGACGAAGATGGACGAACGTGACGAACTTTGTCCAAAGAAGGCCAACGGATCAAATGGGAGGACGAAGATGGACGAACGAGACGAACTTTATCCAAAGAAGGCCTACGGATCAAATGGGAGGACGAAGATGGACAAACGAGACGAACTTGGTCCAAATAAGGCCTACGGATCAAATGGGAGGACGAAGAGGGACGAACGAGACGAACTTGGTACAAAGAAGGCCAACGGATCAAATGGGAGGACGAAGATGGACGAACGAGACGAACTTGGTCCAAATAAGGCCTACGGATCAAACGGGAGGACGAAGATGGACGAACGTGACGAACTTTGTCCAAAGAAGGCCAACGGATCAAATGGGAGGACGAAGATGGACGAACGAGACGAACTTGGTCCAACTAAGGCCTACGGATCAAATGGGAGGACGAGGATGGACGAACGAGACGAACTTGGTCCAACTAAGGCCTACAGATCAAATGGGAGGACGAAGAGGGACGAACGAGACGAACTTGGTACAAAGAAGGCCAACGGATCAAATGGGAGGACGAAGATGGACGAACGAGACGAACTTTGTCCAAAGAAGGCCTACGTATCAAATGGGAGGATGAAGATGGACGAACGAGACGAACTTGGTCCAAATAAGGCCTACGGATCAAATGGGAGGACGAAGAGGGACGAACGAGACGAACTTGGTACAAAGAAGGCCAACGGATCAAATGGGAGGACGAAGATGGACGAACGAGACGAACTTGGTCCAACTAAGGCCTACGGATCAAATGGGAGGACGAAGATGGACGAACGAGACGAATTTGGTACAAAGAAGGCCAACGGATCAAATGGGAGGACGAAGATGGACGAACTAGACGAACTTTATCCAAAGAAGGCCTACGGATCAAATGGGAGGACGAAGATGGACAAACGAGACGAACTTGGTCCAAATAAGGCCTACGGATCAAATGGGAGGACGAAGAGGGACGAACGAGACGAACTTGGTACAAAGAAGGCCAACGGATCAAATGGGAGGACGAAGATGGACGAACGAGACGAACTTGGTCCAAATAAGGCCTACGGATCAAATGGGAGGACGAGGATGGACGAACGAGACGAATTTGGTCCAAATAAGGCCAACGGATCAAATGGGAGGACGAAGATGGACGAACGAGACGAACTTGGTCCAAATAAGGCCTACGGATCAAATGGGAGGACGAAGATGGACGAACGTGACGAACTTTTTCCAAAGAAGGACAACGGATCAAATGGGAGGACGAAGATGGACGAACGAGACGAACTTTGTCCAAAGAAGGCCTACGGATCAAATGGGAGGACGAAGATGGACGAACGAGACGAACTTGGTCCAAATAAGGCCTACGGATCAAATGGGAGGACGAAGAGGGACGAACGAGACGAACTTGGTACAAAGAAGGCCAACGGATCAAATGGGAGGACGAAGATGGACGAACGAGACGAACTTTGCACAAAGAAGGCCAACGGATCAAATGGGAGGACGAAGATGGACGAACGAGACGAACTTGGTCCAACTAAGGCCTACGGATCAAATGGGAGGACGAAGAGGGACGAACGAGACGAACTTGGTACAAAGAAGGCCAACGGATCAAATGGGAGGACAAAGATGGACGAACGAGACGAACTTGGTCCAACTAAGGCCTACGGATCAAATGGGAGGACGAAGAGGCACGAACGAGACGAACTTGGTACAAAGAAGGCCAACGGATCAAATGGGAGGACGAAGATGGACGAACGAGACGAACTAGACGAACTTGGTCCAACTAAGGCCTACGGATCAAATGGGAGGACGAAGAGGGACGAACGAGACGAACTTGGTACAAAGAAGGCCAACGGATCAAATGGGAGGACGAAGATGGACGAACGAGACGAACTTGGTCCAAATAAGGCCTACGGATCAAACGGGAGGACGAAGATGGACGAACGTGACGAACTTTGTCCAAAGAAGGCCAACGGATCAAATGGGAGGACGAAGATGGACGAACGAGACGAACTTGGTCCAACTAAGGCCTACGGATCAAATGGGAGGACGAGGATGGACGAACGAGACGAACTTGGTCCAACTAAGGCCTACAGATCAAATGGGAGGACGAAGAGGGACGAACGAGACGAACTTGGTACAAAGAAGGCCAACGGATCAAATGGGAGGACGAAGATGGACGAACGAGACGAACTTTGTCCAAAGAAGGCCTACGTATCAAATGGGAGGATGAAGATGGACGAACGAGACGAACTTGGTCCAAATAAGGCCTACGGATCAAATGGGAGGACGAAGAGGGACGAACGAGACGAACTTGGTACAAAGAAGGCCAACGGATCAAATGGGAGGACGAAGATGGACGAACGAGACGAACTTGGTCCAACTAAGGCCTACGGATCAAATGGGAGGACGAAGATGGACGAACGAGACGAATTTGGTACAAAGAAGGCCAACGGATCAAATGGGAGGACGAAGATGGACGAACTAGACGAACTTGGTCCAACTAAGGCCTACGGATCAAATGGGAGGACGAAGAGGAACGAACGAGACGAACTTGGTACAAAGAAGGCCAACGGATCAAATGGGAGGACGAAGATGGACGAACGAGACGAACTTGGTCCAAATAAGACCAACGGATCAAATGGGAGGACGAAGATGGACGAACGAGACGAACTTGGTCCAAATAAGGCCTACGGATCAAATGGGAGGACGAAGATGGACGAACTTGACGAACTTTTTCCAAAGAAGGCCAACGGATCAAATGGGAGGACGAAGATGGACGAACGAGACGAACTTTGTCCAAAGAAGGCCTACGGATCAAATGGGAGGATGAAGATGGACGAACGAGACGAACTTGGTCCAAATAAGGCCTACGGATCAAATGGGAGGACGAAGATGGACGAACGAGACGAACTTTGCACAAAGAAGGCCAACGGATCAAATGGGAGGACGAAGATGGACGAACGAGACGAACTTGGTCCAACTAAGGCCTACGGATCAAATGGGAGGACGAAGAGGGACGAACGAGACGAACTTGGTACAAAGAAGGCCAACGGATCAAATGGGAGGACGAAGATGGACGAACGAGACGAACTTGGTCCAACTAAGGCCTACGGATCAAATGGGAGGACGAAGATGGACGAACGAGACGAATTTGGTACAAAGAAGGCCAACGGATCAAATGGGAGGACGAAGATGGACGAACTAGACGAACTTGGTCCAACTAAGGCCTACGGATCAAATGGGAGGACGAAGAGGAACGAACGAGACGAACTTGGTACAAAGAAGGCCAACGGATCAAATGGGAGGACGAAGATGGACGAACGAGACGAACTTGGTCCAAATAAGACCAACGGATCAAATGGGAGGACGAAGATGGACGAACGAGACGAACTTGGTCCAAATAAGGCCTACGGATCAAATGGGAGGACGAAGATGGACGAACTTGACGAACTTTTTCCAAAGAAGGCCAACGGATCAAATGGGAGGACGAAGATGGACGAACGAGACGAACTTTGTCCAAAGAAGGCCTACGGATCAAATGGGAGGATGAAGATGGACGAACGAGACGAACTTGGTCCAAATAAGGCCTACGGATCAAATGGGAGGACGAAGATGGACGAACGAGACGAACTTTGCACAAAGAAGGCCAACGGATCAAATGGGAGGACGAAGATGGACGAACGAGACGAACTTGGTCCAACTAAGGCCTACGGATCAAATGGGAGGACGAGGATGGACGAACGAGACGAACTTGGTCCAACTAAGGCCTACGGATCAAATGGGAGGACGAAGATGGACGAACGAGACGAATTTGGTACAAAGAAGGCCAACGGATCAAATGGGAGGACGAAGATGGACGAACTAGACGAACTTGGTCCAACTAAGGCCTACGGATCAAATGGGAGGACGAAGAGGAACGAACGAGACGAACTTGGTACAAAGAAGGCCAACGGATCAAATGGGAGGACGAAGATGGACGAACGAGACGAACTTGGTCCAAATAAGACCAACGGATCAAATGGGAGGACGAAGATGGACGAACGAGACGAACTTGGTCCAAATAAGGCCTACGGATCAAATGGGAGGACGAAGATGGACGAACTTGACGAACTTTTTCCAAAGAAGGCCAACGGATCAAATGGGAGGACGAAGATGGACGAACGAGACGAACTTTGTCCAAAGAAGGCCTACGGATCAAATGGGAGGATGAAGATGGACGAACGAGACGAACTTGGTCCAAATAAGGCCTACGGATCAAATGGGAGGACGAAGATGGACGAACGAGACGAACTTTGCACAAAGAAGGCCAACGGATCAAATGGGAGGACGAAGATGGACGAACGAGACGAACTTGGTCCAACTAAGGCCTACGGATCAAATGGGAGGACGAGGATGGACGAACGAGACGAACTTGGTCCAACTAAGGCCTACGGATCAAATGGGAGGACGAAGAGGGACGAACGAGTCGAATTTGGTCCAAATAAGGCCAACGGATCAAATGGGAGGACG
The DNA here is from genome assembly GCA_030159175.1 of Glycyrrhiza uralensis. Lineage (NCBI taxonomy): Eukaryota > Viridiplantae > Streptophyta > Magnoliopsida > Fabales > Fabaceae > Glycyrrhiza > Glycyrrhiza uralensis. Next base: position 3,101,181 of record BRZY01000011.1, on the reverse strand, counting down.
AAGATGGACGAACGTGACGAACTTGGTCCAACTAAGGCCTACGGATCAAATGGGAGGACGAAGAGGGACGAACGAGACGAACTTGGTACAAAGAAGGCCAACGGATCAAATGGGAGGACAAAGATGGACGAACGAGACGAACTTGGTCCAACTAAGGCCTACGGATCAAATGGGAGGACGAAGAGGCACGAACGAGACGAACTTGGTACAAAGAAGGCCAACGGATCAAATGGGAGGACGAAGATGGACGAACGAGACGAACTTGGTCCAACTAAGGCCTACGGATCAAATGGGAGGACGAGGATGGACGAACGAGACGAACTTGGTCCAACTAAGGCCTACGGATCAAATGGGAGGACGAAGAGGGACGAACGAGACGAACTTGGTACAAAGAAGGCCAACGGATCAAATGGGAGGACGAAGATGGACGAACGAGACGAACTTGGTCCAAATAAGGCCTACGGATCAAACGGGAGGACGAAGATGGACGAACGTGACGAACTTTGTCCAAAGAAGGCCAACGGATCAAATGGGAGGACGAAGATGGACGAACGAGACGAACTTGGTCCAACTAAGGCCTACGGATCAAATGGGAGGACGAGGATGGACGAACGAGACGAACTTGGTCCAACTAAGGCCTACAGATCAAATGGGAGGACGAAGAGGGACGAACGAGACGAACTTGGTACAAAGAAGGCCAACGGATCAAATGGGAGGACGAAGATGGACGAACGAGACGAACTTTGTCCAAAGAAGGCCTACGTATCAAATGGGAGGATGAAGATGGACGAACGAGACGAACTTGGTCCAAATAAGGCCTACGGATCAAATGGGAGGACGAAGAGGGACGAACGAGACGAACTTGGTACAAAGAAGGCCAACGGATCAAATGGGAGGACGAAGATGGACGAACGAGACGAACTTGGTCCAACTAAGGCCTACGGATCAAATGGGAGGACGAAGATGGACGAACGAGACGAACTTTGTCCAACTAAGGCCTACGGATCAAATGGGAGGACGAAGAGGGACGAACGAGACGAACTTTGTACAAAGAAGGCCAACGGATCAAATGGGAGGACGAAGATGGACGAACGAGACGAACTTGGTCCAACTAAGGCCTACGGATCAAATGGGAGGACGAGGATGGACGAACGAGACGAACTTGGTCCAACTAAGGCCTACAGATCAAATGGGAGGACGAAGAGGGACGAACGAGACGAACTTGGTACAAAGAAGGCCAACGGATCAAATGGGAGGACGAAGATGGACGAACGAGACGAACTTTGTCCAAAGAAGGCCTACGTATCAAATGGGAGGATGAAGATGGACGAACGAGACGAACTTGGTCCAAATAAGGCCTACGGATCAAATGGGAGGACGAAGAGGGACGAACGAGACGAACTTGGTACAAAGAAGGCCAACGGATCAAATGGGAGGACGAAGATGGACGAACGAGACGAACTTGGTCCAACTAAGGCCTACGGATCAAATGGGAGGACGAAGATGGACGAACGAGACGAATTTGGTACAAAGAAGGCCAACGGATCAAATGGGAGGACGAAGATGGACGAACTAGACGAACTTGGTCCAACTAAGGCCTACGGATCAAATGGGAGGACGAAGAGGAACGAACGAGACGAACTTGGTACAAAGAAGGCCAACGGATCAAATGGGAGGACGAAGATGGACGAACGAGACGAACTTGGTCCAAATAAGACCAACGGATCAAATGGGAGGACGAAGATGGACGAACGAGACGAACTTGGTCCAAATAAGGCCTACGGATCAAATGGGAGGACGAAGATGGACGAACTTGACGAACTTTTTCCAAAGAAGGCCAACGGATCAAATGGGAGGACGAAGATGGACGAACGAGACGAACTTTGTCCAAAGAAGGCCTACGGATCAAATGGGAGGATGAAGATGGACGAACGAGACGAACTTGGTCCAAATAAGGCCTACGGATCAAATGGGAGGACGAAGATGGACGAACGAGACGAACTTTGCACAAAGAAGGCCAACGGATCAAATGGGAGGACGAAGATGGACGAACGAGACGAACTTGGTCCAACTAAGGCCTACGGATCAAATGGGAGGACGAGGATGGACGAACGAGACGAACTTGGTCCAACTAAGGCCTACGGATCAAATGGGAGGACGAAGAGGGACGAACGAGTCGAATTTGGTCCAAATAAGGCCAACGGATCAAATGGGAGGACGAAGATGGACGAACGTGACGAACTTGGTCCAACTAAGGCCTACGGATCAAATGGGAGGACGAAGAGGGACGAACGAGACGAACTTGGTACAAAGAAGGCCAACGGATCAAATGGGAGGACAAAGATGGACGAACGAGACGAACTTGGTCCAACTAAGGCCTACGGATCAAATGGGAGGACGAAGAGGCACGAACGAGACGAACTTGGTACAAAGAAGGCCAACGGATCAAATGGGAGGACGAAGATGGACGAACGAGACGAACTTGGTCCAACTAAGGCCTACGGATCAAATGGGAGGACGAGGATGGACGAACGAGACGAACTTGGTCCAACTAAGGCCTATGGATCAAATGGGAGGACGAAGAGGGACGAACGAGACGAACTTGGTACAAAGAAGGCCAACGGATCAAATGGGAGGACGAAGATGGACGAACGAGACGAACTTGGTCCAAATAAGGCCTACGGATCAAACGGGAGGACGAAGATGGACGAACGTGACGAACTTTGTCCAAAGAAGGCCAACGGATCAAATGGGAGGACGAAGATGGACGAACGAGACGAACTTGGTCCAACTAAGGCCTACGGATCAAATGGGAGGACGAGGATGGACGAACGAGACGAACTTGGTCCAACTAAGGCCTACAGATCAAATGGGAGGACGAAGAGGGACGAACGAGACGAACTTGGTACAAAGAAGGCCAACGGATCAAATGGGAGGACGAAGATGGACGAACGAGACGAACTTTGTCCAAAGAAGGCCTACGTATCAAATGGGAGGATGAAGATGGACGAACGAGACGAACTTGGTCCAAATAAGGCCTACGGATCAAATGGGAGGACGAAGAGGGACGAACGAGACGAACTTGGTACAAAGAAGGCCAACGGATCAAATGGGAGGACGAAGATGGACGAACGAGACGAACTTGGTCCAACTAAGGCCTACGGATCAAATGGAGGACGAAGATGGACGAACGAGACGAATTTGGTACAAAGAAGGCCAACGGATCAAATGGGAGGACGAAGATGGACGAACTAGACGAACTTGGTCCAACTAAGGCCTACGGATCAAATGGGAGGACGAAGAGTAACGAACGAGACGAACTTGGTACAAAGAAGGCCAACGGATCAAATGGGAGGACGAAGATGGACGAACGAGACGAACTTGGTCCAAATAAGACCAACGGATCAAATGGGAGGACGAAGATGGACGAACGAGACGAACTTGGTCCAAATAAGGCCTACGGATCAAATGGGAGGACGAAGATGGACGAACTTGACGAACTTTTTCCAAAGAAGGCCAACGGATCAAATGGGAGGACGAAGATGGACGAACGAGACGAACTTTGTCCAAAGAAGGCCTACGGATCAAATGGGAGGATGAAGATGGACGAACGAGACGAACTTGGTCCAAATAAGGCCTACGGATCAAATGGGAGGACGAAGATGGACGAACGAGACGAACTTTGCACAAAGAAGGCCAACGGATCAAATGGGAGGACGAAGATGGACGAACGAGACGAACTTGGTCCAACTAAGGCCTACGGATCAAATGGGAGGACGAGGATGGACGAACGAGACGAACTTGGTCCAACTAAGGCCTACGATCAAATGGGAGGACGAAGAGGGACGAACGAGACGAATTTGGTCCAAATAAGGCCAACGGATCAAATGGGAGGACGAAGATGGACGAACGTGACGAACTTGGTCCAACTAAGGCCTACGGATCAAATGGGAGGACGAAGAGGGACGAACGAGACGAACTTGGTACAAAGAAGGCCAACGGATCAAATGGGGAGGACGACGATGGACGAACGAGACAAATTTGGTCCAAATAAGGCCTACGGATCAAATGGGAGGACGAGGATGGACGAACGAGACGAATTTGGTCCAAATAAGGCCAACGGATCAAATGGGAGGACGAAGATGGACGAACGAGACGAACTTGGTCCAAATAAGGCCTACGGATCAAATGGGAGGACGAAGATGGACGAACGTGACGAACTTTTTCCAAAGAAGGACAACGGATCAAATGGGAGGACGAAGATGGACGAACGAGACGAACTTTGTCCAAAGAAGGCCTACGGATCAAATGGGAGGACGAAGATGGACGAACGAGACGAACTTGGTCCAAATAAGGCCTACGGATCAAATGGGAGGACGAAGAGGGACGAACGAGACGAACTTGGTACAAAGAAGGCCAACGGATCAAATGGGAGGACGAAGATGGACGAACGAGACGAACTTTGCACAAAGAAGGCCAACGGATCAAATGGGAGGACGAAGATGGACGAACGAGACGAACTTGGTCCAACTAAGGCCTACGGATCAAATGGGAGGACGAAGAGGGACGAACGAGACGAACTTGGTACAAAGAAGGCCAACGGATCAAATGGGAGGACAAAGATGGACGAACGAGACGAACTTGGTCCAACTAAGGCCTACGGATCAAATGGGAGGACGAAGAGGCACGAACGAGACGAACTTGGTACAAAGAAGGCCAACGGATCAAATGGGAGGACGAAGATGGACGAACGAGACGAACTTGGTCCAACTAAGGCCTACGGATCAAATGGGAGGACGAGGATGGACGAACGAGACGAACTTGGTCCAACTAAGGCCTACGGATCAAATGGGAGGACGAAGAGGGACGAACGAGACGAATTTGGTCCAAATAAGGCCAACGGATCAAATGGGAGGACGAAGATGGACGAACGTGACGAACTTGGTCCAACTAAGGCCTACGGATCAAATGGGAGGACGAAGAGGGACGAACGAGACGAACTTGGTACAAAGAAGGCCAACGGATCAAATGGGAGGACGACGATGGACGAACGAGACGAATTTGGTCCAAATAAGGCCAACGGATCAAATGGGAGGACGAAGATGGACGAACGAGACGAACTTGGTCCAAATAAGGCCTACGGATCAAATGGGAGGACGAAGATGGACGAACGTGACGAACTTTTTCCAAAGAAGGACAACGGATCAAATGGGAGGACGAAGATGGACGAACGAGACGAACTTTGTCCAAAGAAGGCCTACGGATCAAATGGGAGGACGAAGATGGACGAACGAGACGAACTTGGTCCAAATAAGGCCTACGGATCAAATGGGAGGACGAAGAGGGACGAACGAGACGAACTTGGTACAAAGAAGGCCAACGGATCAAATGGGAGGACGAAGATGGACGAACGAGACGAACTTTGCACAAAGAAGGCCAACGGATCAAATGGGAGGACGAAGATGGACGAACGAGACGAACTTGGTCCAACTAAGGCCTACGGATCAAATAGGGAGGACGAAGAGGGACGAACGAGACGAACTTTGCACAAAGAAGGCCAACGGATCAAATGGGAGGACGAAGATGGACGAACGAGAGGAACTTGGTCCAACTAAGGCCTACGGATCAAATGGGAGAACGAAGAGGGACGAACGAGACGAACTTGGTACAAAGAAGGCCAACGGATCAAATGGGAGGACGAAGATGGACGAACGAGACGAACTTTGTCCAAAGAAGGCCTACGTATCAAATGGGAGGATGAAGATGGACGAACGAGACGAACTTGGTCCAAATAAGGCCTACGGATCAAATGGGAGGACGAAGAGGGACGAACGAGACGAACTTGGTACAAAGAAGGCCAACGGATCAAATGGGAGGACGAAGATGGACGAACGAGACGAACTTGGTCCAACTAAGGCCTACGGATCAAATGGGAGGACGAAGAGGGACGAACGAGACGAACTTGGTACAAAGAAGGCCAACGGATCAAATGGGAGGACAAAGATGGACGAACGAGACGAACTTGGTCCAACTAAGGCCTACGGATCAAATGGGAGGACGAAGAGGCACGAACGAGACGAACTTGGTACAAAGAAGGCCAACGGATCAAATGGGAGGACGAAGATGGACGAACGAGACGAACTTGGTCCAACTAAGGCCTACGGATCAAATGGGAGGACGAGGATGGACGAACGAGACGAACTTGGTCCAACTAAGGCCTACGGATCAAATGGGAGGACGAAGAGGGACGAACGAGACGAATTTGGTCCAAATAAGGCCAACGGATCAAATGGGAGGACGAAGATGGACGAACGTGACGAACTTGGTCCAACTAAGGCCTACGGATCAAATGGGAGGACGAAGAGGGACGAACGAGACGAACTTGGTACAAAGAAGGCCAACGGATCAAATGGGAGGACGACGATGGACGAACGAGACAAATTTGTTCCAAATTAGGCCTACGGATCAAATGGGAGGACGAGGATGGACGAACGAGACGAATTTGGTCCAAATAAGGCCAACGGATCAAATGGGAGGACGAAGATGGACGAACGAGACGAACTTGGTCCAAATAAGGCCTACGGATCAAATGGGAGGACGAAGATGGACGAACGTGACGAACTTTTTCCAAAGAAGGACAACGGATCAAATGGGGAGGACGAAGATGGACGAACGAGACGAACTTTGTCCAAAGAAGGCCTACGGATCAAATGGGAGGACGAAGATGGACGAACGAGACGAACTTGGTCCAAATAAGGCCTACGGATCAAATGGGAGGACGAAGAGGGACGAACGAGACGAACTTGGTACAAAGAAGGCCAACGGATCAAATGGGAGGACGAAGATGGACGAACGAGACGAACTTTGCACAAAGAAGGCCAACGGATCAAATGGGAGGACGAAGATGGACGAACGAGACGAACTTGGTCCAACTAAGGCCTACGGATCAAATGGGAGGACGAAGAGGGACGAACGAGACGAACTTTGCACAAAGAAGGCCAACGGATCAAATGGGAGGACGAAGATGGACGAACGAGAGGAACTTGGTCCAACTAAGGCCTACGGATCAAATGGGAGAACGAAGAGGGACGAACGAGACGAACTTGGTACAAAGAAGGCCAACGGATCAAATGGGAGGACGAAGATGGACGAACGAGACGAACTTTGTCCAAAGAAGGCCTACGTATCAAATGGGAGGATGAAGATGGACGAACGAGACGAACTTGGTCCAAATAAGGCCTACGGATCAAATGGGAGGACGAAGAGGGACGAACGAGACGAACTTGGTACAAAGAAGGCCAACGGATCAAATGGGAGGACGAAGATGGACGAACGAGACGAACTTGGTCCAACTAAGGCCTACGGATCAAATGGGAGGACGAAGAGGGACGAACGAGACGAACTTGGTACAATGAAGGCCAACGGATCAAATGGGAGGACGAAGATGGACGAACGAGACGAACTTGGTCCAACTAAGGCCTACGGATCAAATGGGAGGACGAAGAGGGACGAACGAGACGAACTTGGTACAAAGAAGGCCAACGGATCAAATGGGAGGACGAAGATGGACGAACGAGACGAATTTGGTCCAAATAAGGCCAACGGATCAAATGGGAGGACGAAGATGGACGAACGAGACGAACTTGGTCCAAATAAGGCCTACGGATCAAATGGCAGGACGAAGATGGACGAACGTGACGAACTTTTTCCAAAGAAGGCCAACGGATCAAATGGGAGGACGAAGATGGACGAACGAGACGAACTTTGTCCAAAGAAGGCCTACGGATCAAATGGGAGGACGAAGATGGACGAACGAGACGAACTTGGTCCAAATAAGGCCTACGGATCAAATGGGAGGACGAAGAGGGACGAACGAGACGAACTTGTTACAAAGAAGGCCAACGGATCAAATGGGAGGACGAAGATGGACGAACGAGACGAACTTGGTACAAAGAAGGCCAACGGATCAAATGGGAGGACGAAGATGGACGAACTAGACGAACTTGGTCCAACTAAGGCCTACGGATCAAATGGGAGGACGAAGAGGAACGAACGAGACGAACTTGGTACAAAGAAGGCCAACGGATCAAATGGGAGGACGAAGATGGACGAACGAGACGAACTTGGTCCAAATAAGGCCAACGGATCAAATGGGAGGACGAAGATGGACGAACGAGACGAACTTGGTCCAAATAAGGCCTACGGATCAAATGGGAGGACGAAGATGGACGAACTTGACGAACTTTTTCCAAAGAAGGCCAACGGATCAAATGGGAGGACGAAGATGGACGAACGAGACGAACTTTGTCCAAAGAAGGCCTACGGATCAAATGGGAGGATGAAGATGGACGAACGAGACGAACTTGGTCCAAATAAGGCCTACGGATCAAATGGGAGGACGAAGATGGACGAACGAGACGAACTTTGCACAAAGAAGGCCAACGGATCAAATGGGAGGACGAAGATGGACGAACGAGACGAACTTGGTCCAACTAAGGCCTACGGATCAAATGGGAGGACGAGGATGGACGAACGAGACGAACTTGGTCCAACTAAGGCCTACGGATCAAATGGGAGGACGAAGAGGGACGAACGAGACGAATTTGGTCCAAATAAGGCCAACGGATCAAATGGGAGGACGAAGATGGACGAACGTGACGAACTTGGTCCAACTAAGGCCTACGGATCAAATGGGAGGACGAAGAGGGACGAACGAGACGAACTTGGTACAAAGAAGGCCAACGGATCAAATGGGAGGACGACGATGGACGAACGAGACAAATTTGGTCCAAATTAGGCCTACGGATCAAATGGGAGGACGAGGATGGACGAACGAGACGAATTTTGTCCAAATAAGGCCAACGGATCAAATGGGAGGACGAAGATGGACGAACGAGACGAACTTGGTCCAAATAAGGCCTACGGATCAAATGGGAGGACGAAGATGGACGAACGTGACGAACTTTTTCCAAAGAAGGACAACGGATCAAATGGGAGGACGAAGATGGACGAACGAGACGAACTTTGTCCAAAGAAGCCCTACGGATCAAATGGGAGGACGAAGATGGACGAACGAGACGAACTTGGTCCAAATAAGGCCTACGGATCAAATGGGAGGACGAAGAGGGACGAACGAGACGAACTTGGTACAAAGAAGGCCAACGGATCAAATGGGAGGACGAAGATGGACGAACTAGACGAACTTTGCACAAAGAAGGCCAACGGATCAAATGGGAGGACGAAGATGGACGAACGAGACGAACTTGGTCCAACTAAGGCCTACGGATCAAATGGGAGGACGAAGAGGGACGAACGAGACGAACTTGGTACAAAGAAGGCCAACGGATCAAATGGGAGGACGAAGATGGACGAACGAGACGAACTTGGTCCAACTAAGGCCTACGGATCAAATGGGAGGACGAAGAGGCACGAACGAGACGAACTTGGTACAAAGAAGGCCAACAGATCAAATGGGAGGACGAACATGGACGAACGAGACGAATTTGGTCCAAATAAGGCCTACGGATCAAATGGGAGGACGAAGAGGGACAAACGAGACGAAGTTGGTACAAAGAAGGCCAACGGATCAAATGGGAGGACGAAGATGGACGAACGAGACAAACTTGGTACAAAGAAGACCAGCGGATCAAATGGGAGGACGAAGATGGACGAACGAGACGAACTTTGCACAAAGAAGGCCAACGGATCAAATGGGAAGACGAAGATGGACGAACGAGACGAACTTGGTCCAAATAAGGCCTACGGATCAAACGGGAGGACGAAGATGGACGAACGTGACGAACTTTGTCCAAAGAAGGCCAACGGATCAAATGGGAGGACGAAGATGGACGAACGAGACGAACTTGGTCCAACTAAGGCCTACAGATCAAATGGGAGGACGAGGATGGACGAACGAGACGAACTTGGTCCAACTAAGGCCTACGGATCAAATGGGAGAACGAAGAGGGACGAACGAGACGAACTTGGTACAAAGAAGGCCAACGGATCAAATGGGAGGACGAAGATGGACGAACGAGACGAACTTTGTCCAAAGAAGGCCTACGTATCAAATGGGAGGAGGAAGATGGACGAACGAGACGAACTTGGTCCAAATAAGGCCTACGGATCAAATGGGAGGACGAAGAGGGACGAACGAGACGAACTTGGTACAAAGAAGGCCAACAGATCAAATGGGAGGACGAAGATGGACGAACGAGACGAACTTGGTCCAACTAAGGACTACGGATCAAATGGGAGGACGAAGAGGGACGAACGAGACGAACTTGGTCCAACGAAGGACAACGGATCAAATGGGAGGACGAAGATGGACGAACGAGACGAACTTGGTCCAATGAAGGCCAACGGATCAAATGGGAGGACGAAGAGGGACGAACGAGACGAACTTGGTCCAACTAAGGCCAACGGATCAAATGGGAGGACGAAGATGGACGAACGAGACGAATTTGGTCCAAATAAGGCCAACGGATCAAATGGGAGGACGAAGATGGACGAACGAGACGAACTTGGTCCAAATAAGGCCTACGGATCAAATGGGAGGACGAAGATGGACGAACGTGACGAACTTTTTCCAAAGAAGGCCAACGGATCAAATGGGAGGACGAAGATGGACGAACGAGACGAACTTTGTCCAAAGAAGGCCTACGGATCAAATGGGAGGACGAAGATGGACGAACGAGACGAACTTGGTCGAAATAAGACCTACGGATCAAATGGGAGGACGAAGATGGACGAACGAGACGAACTTTGCTCAAAGAAGGCCAACGGATCAAATGGGAGGACGAAGATGGACGAACGAGACGAACTTGGTCCAACTAAGGCCTACGGATCAAATGGGAGGACGAAGAGGGACGAACGAGACGAACTTGGTACAAAGAAGGCCAACGGATCAAATGGGAGGACGAAGATGGACGAACGAGTCGAACTTGGTCCAACTAAGTCCTACGGATCAAATGGGAGGACGAAGAGGCACGAACGAGACGAACTTGGTACAAAGAAGGCTAACGGATCAAATGGGAGGACGAAGATGGACGAACGAGACGAATTTGGTCCAAATAAGGCCTACGGATCAAATGGGAGGACGAGGATGGACGAACGAGACGAACTTTGATGAGGACATGGAGGTCCAAGAAGCCATTCAAAGCCTAGGAGGCCCAATGACTAGGGCAATGTCAAGAAAGGACCAAGAAGGCTTAGTCCAATTCATGACTAAGACAATTTCCAACATGGACAAAGAAGTAATTGCACCAAAGACCATGCTTGTCATCCAAGCTATGGAGGAGGCGCAACACTCATGAATCCAGCCATGTTATTTTGTTTTAAATAAAGTGCATGTGACCAATTGATTTATTTGGGACCAAGGCACTAAGTTATTTAATTCCTTGTTAATTTTTGGTGTGTTTAATCCACTTTAAGTGGTTGCTTGAATAAAAGCAAGAGGGACTTAATGAAGGCTGCATGGTGGGCGCTTAAATGAAGTCAAGGAAGACAAAGTGAATCAAAGCACATCAAGGCAAGAAGGAGTTACACAAGACAAAGAATTCATAGCAATCAAGACAAAGGCATGAATGCTCCAAACACCACATTAAAAGTGTAACAGCCATGGTGGCTGCATTGAGGAGGAGTTAAGCGCATATTGAAGGCCATGGAACCAGCCAACTCAATGGGAGTTCTTAGGATTCCTTGCACCATTAGTGAGGGACTTGAAGAACAATCAAAGAGGGCATCCAAGAGAAAGGAGGGGGGCGCATTTCTGATGGCTGGACAGCAGCCATATTCATGGTTTTTCATCAGATTCCTTGCACATTAAAAAGCTAGGGAGCAGCCATATAATTACATGTAATTGCCTTGTAATTGCTTGATTAATTCTAGCCTAGGATTCCTTGGTTGGTAGGCGCATAGGAGGGGCTGGTTGGCAGCCATCTTATTGCTTGTAATTGCTCCTTAATGAGCACCTAGGATTCCTTGTAAGCCTTGAATGGCATAGGCTAAGTCCTTACCTTGTGATCAGACCAGCCCCCTCCCTATATAAAGGGGCGCATGGCACATGGAAAAACAACTTTGATTTTGAGCAAAAATATTACCTTGTGTAATTGAGTCCTTACTCTTTAGTTCTGGATTGAACCAGACTTTGATCTTACCAAGAATCCTTTCTTGTGGTGATCCTCATTTCCATAGGCTTATCCTTGTCTTGGATTAGACCAAGGTGGCGCCCCTTGCCTCCCATCCATTCTTCTTGTTCCTTGCTTCCTAAATTGCTCTCTTGTTTGCTTGTTATAACAAGAACTCTTAATTCTCACTTCCTTTTTGTTCACTTGTTCTTATTCCGTTCACTAGTTTCTTGTTAAAATAAGAACCATCCTTTCTTGCTATTCTATCTTAAAGATTGAAAATCACAAGTTCTTAGTCACAACCAGAATCTAAGTGGTGAATTCAAGTCATTGGCCAAGTTGTTACAACAAGGAGGCCATCAAACTTCGTCCAACTAAGGCCTACGGATCAAATGGGAGGACGAAGAGGGACGAACGTGACGAACTTGGTACAAAGAAGGCCAACGGATCAAATGGGAGGACGAAGATGGACGAACGAGACAAACTTGGTCCAAATAAGGCCTACGGATCAAATGGGAGGACGAAGATGGACGAACGTGACGAACTTTGTCCAAAGAAGGCCAACGGATCAAATGGGAGGACGAAGATGGACGAACGAGACGAACTTTATCCAAAGAAGGCCTACGGATCAAATGGGAGGACGAAGATGGACAAACGAGACGAACTTGGTCCAAATAAGGCCTACGGATCAAATGGGAGGACGAAGAGGGACGAACGAGACGAACTTGGTACAAAGAAGGCCAACGGATCAAATGGGAGGACGAAGATGGACGAACGAGACGAACTTGGTCCAAATAAGGCCTACGGATCAAACGGGAGGACGAAGATGGACGAACGTGACGAACTTTGTCCAAAGAAGGCCAACGGATCAAATGGGAGGACGAAGATGGACGAACGAGACGAACTTGGTCCAACTAAGGCCTACGGATCAAATGGGAGGACGAGGATGGACGAACGAGACGAACTTGGTCCAACTAAGGCCTACAGATCAAATGGGAGGACGAAGAGGGACGAACGAGACGAACTTGGTACAAAGAAGGCCAACGGATCAAATGGGAGGACGAAGATGGACGAACGAGACGAACTTTGTCCAAAGAAGGCCTACGTATCAAATGGGAGGATGAAGATGGACGAACGAGACGAACTTGGTCCAAATAAGGCCTACGGATCAAATGGGAGGACGAAGAGGGACGAACGAGACGAACTTGGTACAAAGAAGGCCAACGGATCAAATGGGAGGACGAAGATGGACGAACGAGACGAACTTGGTCCAACTAAGGCCTACGGATCAAATGGGAGGACGAATGTAACGTCCGTAATTTTTGTTTCTGTTTTAATTTTATTTTAGGTATGTAATGTGTGTTTAAATAGGATAAAATATATTTTATTAAGGATAATTAAATAGATGAAGTTCTTTGACATTGGGAGGTGATGGTTTGAGTTAGACGGTTAGATACAGAGAGAATTCTGTTTGCCGTAAATAGACGAAAGAGTGGCTTTGTGAAGTAGAAACCCTAGATTTAGGTTAAGAAAAAGATTTGAAGGTATAAATAGTGATTTTATAATATTCGAGGATTTTAGAAATTTATTCGAGAATTTTCTGAAGAACGCATAAAAATATTACCGTTTTGGTCCCTATAGTTTGACTAGGTTGAACTGCGAGTAGATATGGAGACCAGAACATATCTAGAAATATTTTTGAGGATGCCAAATGATGTTTCCTAATATTTTAGAATTTTAGAAATTATTTTGGAAATTTTTGGAATGACAGATGAAGAATTGCAGTTTTGGTCCCTGTAGAACGAGAACTAGATAGCAGGGAGAGCAGGTGAATGCCAGAAGCTTAGGAAATGATTCAAAATTAACCAAAAGTGTACCCAATGGTGTTCTTACAATATCTATGATTTTTAGAAATTTTCTGGGATTTTTCTGAGAAAGTTGATTTTTACCCTAAGTTACGGGTTACGGTAAAAACCGAAAAGTTATCGTAGTGCTTCTAAGCTTGATCTTTTTGAACCAAGACTTTTGTGACATCTTATTTACATGGATTAGGACTTATTATAAGGTTCATGAGAGTTTTACCCCAATAGGTTAGGTTTGGACAATTTTTACTATGAAATACAAAAGTTACCATACTTAATTACCCTTGGAGAGTTACCATTTACCATGGTTAAGGTGAGAAAAATTATTTACCCCCTTGGACTGCTGTGCTGCGCCAGATTAGAAGAGGAAGAGGGTAGAATTCTCTTGAAGCATGACTCATGGGCATGGACCAATAAGAACCAAGCAAGTGAACCAAGTAATGATTAAGAGAAAAAAATCATAAGATAGGAAGAGAAAGGGAGAGGGAGCCGTGAGTTTGAGGAAGAGAAGGAGAAGAAGACCTTCATGTTCTTGAGTTCATCTTGTGCAACTCCATAGCCAAACCTTGAGTGATTCTTCCAAAATCCTTGTCCAAATACACTAGTTTTCAAGTCTTGAATCATAGGATTAGTGGACAAGAAGCTAACAAGAAGCAAACAAGGAAGAGAAGGGAAGGAAGAAGGAAGAGCTTGGAGTAGGATTTTCTTCAAGTTTGGTAAGGGGAAATCTCTTCTTACATGAGTATATAAAGCTTGGTAGACATAGATAGAGCTTTGATGGTATGATTTTGATTATGATGATGGTGAACTTGTTCTAGGGTTCATGATGTTTGGTAAGGTATGTGGTCATAAATTCTTATGAAGATGATTGAGCTTTGAGCTATGTGTGTGTTTGGTGTGAACCTTGTGATGATTTGAATGGATTAGAGAAGTGCTTGATGTTGTTTAGGTTTGGTATTTGATTATGTTTGTGCTCTTGGCATGAGGATTGATATGCTCTTGTTGATGAGTGTATTCATGGCTTGAATATGGCATGAGATTGTTGTGAAAATAATGAACCTCATTTATTTGGATTCAATTGAACTTAACCATGCAAAGAAGAGATTGGTTACATCATTTTTGTGAAAATCGCAAGTCTGGTACGCCCTGGGTGTGGCTGTTTTCGTGGCTGGGAAATTCTGGAAAACAGGGGACAGCTCTGTTCATACCGCAGGTGTGGAAAACCCTCGCGCCTGTGAACAGTTCTGGACCCAGCATTCTTGAAAATTAATGTTTTTGCGAAAAATCAGTTTTTCCAAATTATTTTCATAAAAAAATGCTTAAGACAAATAATATTTTTAAATATGAAGATTGGTATGTGATTTGGTTAATTAATTTTAGAACTTAAACATGGATTTGAATGAATACATTTTGGAAAAAGATCAATATTTCAAAGAGAGTAAAAATGTAGTAGAAGCCATGTTGAATGAGCACAAAGAGATGTGAATGAGCACAAAGAGATGTGAATTATCATAAGTGATGATAATGTGATAACCTAGAGTGAAGGTTATATGTGATTGTGCAAGTAATAACCTAGAGAAAAGGTTAAAGTGATTACAAGACAAACCAAAGCTTAAAAATGCTTGAGAATGGTGATTTTGTATGCTTAATGTGATGTGCCATTTTGCATAAAGAGAAAGAGAATTTGGCAAGTGGCCAATGTGATGAGCATTACAACCCGGATGGGGTTGAGAATAGGGATAGTCTGGCCACAGTAGCCTAAAGGGATTATCCAGGTTGCGAAACCCCTCAGATGGTCAGGTAGGAGATATCCCCTGAGCCGAGGCAAGTCGCATAACCCGGCTTGGATAAATCTGACGGACTTGACTATTCATGATATGGTGAGACGTAGCTTATCTGAATGATTACTATGAAGTCTGGAGGGACTCTCTGGTAAGTCTGATAAGTTTGCTACGGCCAATCGCTCAATGGTGTTGGAGGTAGGGAAGTCTCCTTGGAGCACTACGAGGGTGATGTGAGGGGAAATAGAAGTGACATGCATTGTATTATATATGAGTTGATGATAAATTGATTGACGCTGAGATTTGCATTATGATTGTGAATATTTTATTGTGCTGAGATTGATGCTGTGACTGTGATTATTTAATTGTGCCTATGAGAACATATGATTTTTCAGGTAAATGTTATACTTCTGAATCAAGAAAGGGTGAGTAGTAGATCATTAATATTGCTATTATGTCTGATAAGTTTGGTAGAGTTTGTATTGATTGTCTCTATGCTTTATTCTTTATGTATGATGATTTTTCACCCTTGCCTATATGTTTTGTGCTCTTGTTTTGAACATGATTCATATAGATGGGAGATCCTCCGGCAGGGTTGACCAAAGTCCGTAGACTTAGTTTCTGGCCCAGAGGGGCGGAAGGAGAGGGGTGGATTATCAACCCCGAGACACAGTGGGGTACATATTTAGGTTATGTTACGTCGCTAGAAACGTCCACTGAAGGACCGCATAGATGGACTGTAGAAAATATTATATTAGATGTAAAGATGCCTATACAGGAGCTGTGGGATGCCTGGAAAGAGAAGGAGAGGCAGAGGCAACAGGTGCCTCAACCAGAGCCTACACACCGATCCGAGCCAAAGCAGCAGGAGACTACAAGACCAGGTCCACTGCACCAGAGAACTAGGACTCCTCCTTGTAAGAGGTTTTACGGGAAATGGAGACAAACGGCGCGTAAGAGTACAGTACGCCGTGCACAGCCACTGAAGATCACTCCCTCAGAGAAGAGGCCAATGGAGAAGACACCTACCCCTCAGCCTGATAGCAAGGGAAAGGGGAAGCAGATAGTGGAAGAGGAAAGTGATCCTTCAGAGGAGTCAGTGGGTAGTGGGTAGGAGTGGTGAGGACATAGTGTGCGGAGTGACTTTGTTTTGTTTGTTTATGTAGTAGTTGACTCTATACCGGTGTGGGCTTATACTTAGAGTATTTTGGATGACTGTACTTTATACTATATGACTTTACCAGTTGACCAGTGATGTATATGTACACTTGAGATCAGTAGTATATCTGATGTATATTATTCCTTTAGTAGTTAGTTTCTCTTGTTTTTCATTTCGTTAATGATACGTTACGGCATGAAAGAGTTTTTCGAAATCGAAACAACGTAAGTGAGAGTTTCAAGTAAAAATAAAATAAAATAATACATAAGGCTCATGTTTCCTTTAAAGAAAAAAAATTATACTCATTTTCGAAAGATCAACTTAGGATAATGAAAAGAAGAATTTCCTTAAAATAAAAATCAAGATGACGTATTTTAGATAAATCAGGTTACTTATGTTGTAATATCCTTTTATGAGAAAGGGTGTTGCAACGAAGATGGACGAACGAGACGAACTTGGTACAAAGAAGGCCAACGGATCAAATGGGAGGACGAAGATGGACGAACTAGACGAACTTGGTCCAACTAAGGCCTACGGATCAAATGGGAGGACGAAGAGGAACGAACGAGACGAACTTGGTACAAAGAAGGCCAACGGATCAAATGGGAGGACGAAGATGGACGAACGAGACGAACTTGGTCCAAATAAGGCCAACGGATCAAATGGGAGGACGAAGATGGACGAACGAGACGAACTTGGTCCAAATAAGGCCTACGGATCAAATGGGAGGACGAAGATGGACGAACTTGACGAACTTTTTCCAAAGAAGGCCAACGGATCAAATGGGAGGACGAAGATGGACGAACGAGACGAACTTTGTCCAAAGAAGGCCTACGGATCAAATGGGAGGATGAAGATGGACGAACGAGACGAACTTGGTCCAAATAAGGCCTACGGATCAAATGGGAGGACGAAGATGGACGAACGAGACGAACTTTGCACAAAGAAGGCCAACGGATCAAATGGGAGGACGAAGATGGACGAACGAGACGAACTTGGTCCAACTAAGGCCTACGGATCAAATGGGAGGACGAGGATGGACGAACGAGACGAACTTGGTCCAACTAAGGCCTACGGATCAAATGGGAGGACGAAGAGGGACGAACGAGACGAATTTGGTCCAAATAAGGCCAACGGATCAAATGGGAGGACGAAGATGGACGAACGTGACGAACTTGGTCCAACTAAGGCCTACGGATCAAATGGGAGGACGAAGAGGGACGAACGAGACGAACTTGGTACAAAGAAGGCCAACGGATCAAATAAGGCCAACGGATCAAATGGGAGGACGAAGATGGACGAACGTGACGAACTTGGTCCAACTAAGGCCTACGGATCAAATGGGAGGACGAAGAGGGACGAACGAGACGAACTTGGTACAAAGAAGGCCAACGGATCAAATGGGAGGACGACGATGGACGAACGAGACAAATTTGGTCCAAATAAGGCCTACGGATCAAATGGGAGGACGAGGATGGACGAACGAGACGAATTTGGTCCAAATAAGGCCAACGGATCAAATGGGAGGACGAAGATGGACGAACGAGACGAACTTGGTCCAAATAAGGCCTACGGATCAAATGGGAGGACGAAGATGGACGAACGTGACGAACTTTTTCCAAAGAAGGACAACGGATCAAATGGGAGGACGAAGATGGACGAACGAGACGAACTTTGTCCAAAGAAGGCCTACGGATCAAATGGGAGGACGAAGATGGACGAACGAGACGAACTTGGTCCAAATAAGGCCTACGGATCAAATGGGAGGACGAAGAGGGACGAACGAGACGAACTTGGTACAAAGAAGGCCAACGGATCAAATGGGAGGACGAAGATGGACGAACGAGACGAACTTTGCACAAAGAAGGCCAACGGATCAAATGGGAGGACGAAGATGGACGAACGAGACGAACTTGGTCCAACTAAGGCCTACGGATCAAATGGGAGGACGAAGAGGGACGAACGAGACGAACTTGGTACAAAGAAGGCCAACGGATCAAATGGGAGGACAAAGATGGACGAACGTGACGAACTTGGTCCAACTAAGGCCTACGGATCAAATGGGAGGACGAAGAGGCACGAACGAGACGAACTTGGTACAAAGAAGGCCAACGGATCAAATGGGAGGACGAAGATGGACGAACGAGACGAACTTGGTCCAACTAAGGCCTACGGATCAAATGGGAGGACGAGGATGGACGAACGAGACGAACTTGGTCCAACTAAGGCCTACGGATCAAATGGGAGGACGAAGAGGGACGAACGAGACGAATTTGGTCCAAATAAGGCCAACGGATCAAATGGGAGGACGAAGATGGACGAACGTGACGAACTTGGTCCAACTAAGGCCTACGGATCAAATGGGAGGACGAAGAGGGACGAACGAGACGAACTTGGTACAAAGAAGGCCAACGGATCAAATGGGAGGACGACGATGGACGAACGAGACAAATTTGTTCCAAATTAGGCCTACGGATCAAATGGGAGGACGAGGATGGACGAACGAGACGAATTTGGTCCAAATAAGGCCAACGGATCAAATGGGAGGACGAAGATGGACGAACGAGACGAACTTGGTCCAAATAAGGCCTACGGATCAAATGGGAGGACGAAGATGGACGAACGTGACGAACTTTTTCCAAAGAAGGACAACGGATCAAATGGGAGGACGAAGATGGACGAACGAGACGAACTTTGTCCAAAGAAGGCCTACGGATCAAATGGGAGGACGAAGATGGACGAACGAGACGAACTTGGTCCAAATAAGGCCTACGGATCAAATGGGAGGACGAAGAGGGACGAACGAGACGAACTTGTTACAAAGAAGGCCAACGGATCAAATGGGAGGACGAAGATGGACGAACGAGACGAACTTGGTCCAACTAAGGCCTACGGATCAAATGGGAGGACGAAGAGGGACGAACGAGACGAACTTTGCACAAAGAAGGCCAACGGATCAAATGGCAGGACGAAGATGGACGAACGAGACGAACTTGGTCCAAATAAGGCCTACGGATCAAATGGGAGGACGAAGATGGACGAACGTGACGAACTTTTTCCAAAGAAGGCCAACGGATCAAATGGGAGGACGAAGATGGACGAACGAGACGAACTTTGTCCAAAGAAGGCCTACGGATCAAATGGGAGGACGAAGATGGACGAACGAGACGAACTTGGTCCAAATAAGGCCTACGGATCAAATGGGAGGACGAAGAGGGACGAACGAGACGAACTTGTTACAAAGAAGGCCAACGGATCAAATGGGAGGACGAAGATGGACGAACGAGACGAACTTGGTCCAACTAAGGCCTACGGATCAAATGGGAGGACGAAGAGGGACGAACGAGACGAACTTGGTACAAAGAAGGCCAACGGATCAAATGGGAGGACGACGATGGACGAACGAGACAAATTTGGTCCAAATTAGGCCTACGGATCAAATGGGAGGACGAGGATGGACGAACGAGACGAATTTGGTCCAAATAAGGCCAACGGATCAAATGGGAGGACGAAGATGGATGAACGAGACGAACTTGGTCCAAATAAGGCCTACGGATCAAATGGGAGGACGAATATGAACGAACGTGACGAACTTTTTCCAAAGAAGGACAACGGATCAAATGGGAGGACGAAGATGGACGAACAAGACGAACTTTGTCCAAAGAAGGCCTACGGATCAAATGGGAGGACGAAGATGGACGAACGAGACGAACTTGGTCCAAATAAGGCCTACGGATCAAATGGGAGGACGAAGAGGGACGAACGAGACGAACTTGTTACAAAGAAGGCCAACGGATCAAATGGGAGGACGAAGATGGACGAACGAGACGAACTTGGTCCAACTAAGGCCTACGGATCAAATGGGAGGACGAAGAGGGACGAACGAGACGAACTTTGCACAAAGAAGGCCAACGGATCAAATGGCAGGACGAAGATGGACGAACGAGACGAACTTGGTCCAAATAAGGCCTACGGATCAAATGGGAGGACGAAGATGGACGAACGTGACGAACTTTTTCCAAAGAAGGCCAACGGATCAAATGGGAGGACGAAGATGGACGAACGAGACGAACTTTGTCCAAAGAAGGCCTACGGATCAAATGGGAGGACGAAGATGGACGAACGAGACGAACTTGGTCCAAATAAGGCCTACGGATCAAATGGGAGGACGAAGAGGGACGAACGAGACGAACTTGTTACAAAGAAGGCCAACGGATCAAATGGGAGGACGAAGATGGACGAACGAGACGAACTTGGTCCAACTAAGGCCTACGGATCAAATGGGAGGACGAAGAGGGACGAACGAGACGAACTTGGTACAAAGAAGGCCAACGGATCAAATGGGAGGACGACGATGGACGAACGAGACAAATTTGGTCCAAATTAGGCCTACGGATCAAATGGGAGGACGAGGATGGACGAACGAGACGAATTTGGTCCAAATAAGGCCAACGGATCAAATGGGAGGACGAAGATGGATGAACGAGACGAACTTGGTCCAAATAAGGCCTACGGATCAAATGGGAGGACGAAGATGAACGAACGTGACGAACTTTTTCCAAAGAAGGACAACGGATCAAATGGGAGGACGAAGATGGACGAACAAGACGAACTTTGTCCAAAGAAGGCCTACGGATCAAATGGGAGGACGAAGATGGACGAACGAGACGAACTTGGTCCAAATAAGGCCTACGGATCAAATGGGAGGACGAAGAGGGACGAACGAGACGAACTTGTTACAAAGAAGGCCAACGGATCAAATGGGAGGACGAAGATGGACGAACGAGACGAACTTTGTCCAAAGAAGGCCTACGTATCAAATGGGAGGAGGAAGATGGACGAACGAGACGAACTTGGTCCAAATAAGGCCTACGGATCAAATGGGAGGACGAAGATGGACGAACGAGACGAACTTTGGACAAAGAAGGCCAACGGATCAAATGGGAGGACGAAGATGGACGAACGAGACGAACTTGGTCCAACTAAGGCCTACGGATCAAATGGGAGGACGAGGATGGACGAACGAGACGAACTTGGTCCAACTAAGGCCTACGGATCAAATGGGAGGACGAAGAGGGACGAACGAGACGAATTTGGTCCAAATAAGGCCAACGGATCAAATGGGAGGACGAAGATGGACGAACGTGACGAACTTGGTCCAACTAAGGCCTACGGATCAAATGGGAGGACGAAGAGGGACGAACGAGACGAACTTGGTACAAAGAAGGCCAACGGATCAAATGGGAGGACGAAGATGGACGAACGAGACGAACTTTGTCCAAAGAAGGCCTACGTATCAAATGGGAGGAGGAAGATGGACGAACGAGACGAACTTGGTGCAAATAAGGCCTACGGATCAAATGGGAGGACGAAGATGGACGAACGAGACGAACTTTGCACAAAGAAGGCCAACGGATCAAATGGGAGGACGAAGATGGACGAACGAGACGAACTTGGTCCAACTAAGGCCTACGGATCAAATGGGAGGACGAGGATGGACGAACGAGACGAACTTGGTCCAACTAAGGCCTACGGATCAAATGGGAGGACGAAGAGGGACGAACGAGACGAATTTGGTCCAAATAAGGCCAACGGATCAAATGGGAGGACGAAGATGGACGAACGTGACGAACTTGGTCCAACTAAGGCCTACGGATCAAATGGGAGGACGAAGAGGGACGAACGAGACGAACTTGGTACAAAGAAGGCCAACGGATCAAATGGGAGGACGACGATGGACGAACGAGACAAATTTGGTCCAAATAAGGCCTACGGATCAAATGGGAGGACGAGGATGGACGAACGAGACGAATTTGGTCCAAATAAGGCCAACGGATCAAATGGGAGGACGAAGATGGACGAACGAGACGAACTTGGTCCAAATAAGGCCTACGGATCAAATGGGAGGACGAAGATGGACGAACGTGACGAACTTTTTCCAAAGAAGGACAACGGATCAAATGGGAGGACGAAGATGGACGAACGAGACGAACTTTGTCCAAAGAAGGCCTACGGATCAAATGGGAGGACGAAGATGGACGAACGAGACGAACTTGGTCCAAATAAGGCCTACGGATCAAATGGGAGGACGAAGAGGGACGAACGAGACGAACTTGTTACAAAGAAGGCCAACGGATCAAATGGGAGGACGAAGATGGACGAACGAGACGAACTTGGTCCAACTAAGGCCTACGGATCAAATGGGAGGACGAAGAGGGACGAACGAGACGAACTTTGCACAAAGAAGGCCAACGGATCAAATGGCAGGACGAAGATGGACGAACGAGACGAACTTGGTCCAAATAAGGCCTACGGATCAAATGGGAGGACGAAGATGGACGAACGTGACGAACTTTTTCCAAAGAAGGCCAACGGATCAAATGGGAGGACGAAGATGGACGAACGAGACGAACTTTGTCCAAAGAAGGCCTACGGATCAAATGGGAGGACGAAGATGGACGAACGAGACGAACTTGGTCCAAATAAGGCCTACGGATCAAATGGGAGGACGAAGAGGGACGAACGAGACGTACTTGTTACAAAGAAGGCCAACGGATCAAATGGGAGGACGAAGATGGACGAACGAGACGAACTTGGTCCAACTAAGGCCTACGGATCAAATGGGAGGACGAAGAGGGACGAACGAGACGAACTTGGTACAAAGAAGGCCAACGGATCAAATGGGAGGACGACGATGGACGAACGAGACAAATTTGGTCCAAATTAGGCCTACGGATCAAATGGGAGGACGAGGATGGACGAACGAGACGAATTTGGTCCAAATAAGGCCAACGGATCAAATGGGAGGACGAAGATGGATGAACGAGACGAACTTGGTCCAAATAAGGCCTACGGATCAAATGGGAGGACGAAGATGAACGAACGTGACGAACTTTTTCCAAAGAAGGACAACGGATCAAATGGGAGGACGAAGATGGACGAACAAGACGAACTTTGTCCAAAGAAGGCCTACGGATCAAATGGGAGGACGAAGATGGACGAACGAGACGAACTTGGTCCAAATAAGGCCTACGGATCAAATGGGAGGACGAAGAGGGACGAACGAGACGAACTTGGTACAAAGAAGGCCAACGGATCAAATGGGAGGACGAAGATGGACGAACGAGACGAACTTTGCACAAAGAAGGCCAACGGATCAAATGGGAGGACGAAGATGGACGAACGAGACGAACTTGGTCCAACTAAGGCCTACGGATCAAATGGGAGGACGAAGAGGGACGAACGAGACGAACTTTGCACAAAGAAGGCCAACGGATCAAATGGGAGGACGAAGATGGACGAACGAGACGAACTTGGTCCAACTAAGGCCTACGGATGAAATGGGAGAACGAAGAGGGACGAACGAGACGAACTTGGTACAAAGAAGGCCAACGGATCAAATGGGAGGACGAAGATGGACGAACGAGACGAACTTTGTCCAAAGAAGGCCTACGTATCAAATGGGAGGATGAAGATGGACGAACGAGACGAACTTGGTCCAAATAAGGCCTACGGATCAAATGGGAGGACGAAGATGGACGAACGAGACGAACTTTGCACAAAGAAGGCCAACGGATCAAATGGGAGGACGAAGATGGACGAA
Source organism: Glycyrrhiza uralensis (assembly GCA_030159175.1). Lineage (NCBI taxonomy): Eukaryota > Viridiplantae > Streptophyta > Magnoliopsida > Fabales > Fabaceae > Glycyrrhiza > Glycyrrhiza uralensis. Next base: position 3,076,648 of record BRZY01000011.1, on the reverse strand, counting down.
CGAGACGAACTTGGTCCAACTAAGGCCTACGGATCAAATGGGAGGACGAGGATGGACGAACGAGACGAACTTGGTCCAACTAAGGCCTACGGATCAAATGGGAGGACGAAGAGGGACGAACGAGACGAATTTGGTCCAAATAAGGCCAACGGATCAAATGGGAGGACGAAGATGGACGAACGTGACGAACTTGGTCCAACTAAGGCCTACGGATCAAATGGGAGGACGAAGAGGGACTAACGAGACGAACTTGGTACAAAGAAGGCCAACGGATCAAATGGGAGGACGACGATGGACGAACGAGACAAATTTGGTCCAAATAAGGCCTACGGATCAAATGGGAGGACGAGGATGGACGAATGAGACGAATTTGGTCCAAATAAGGCCAACGGATCAAATGGGAGGACGAAGATGGACGAACGAGACGAACTTGGTCCAAATAAGGCCTACGGATCAAATGGGAGGACGAAGATGGACGAACGTGACGAACTTTTTCCAAAGAAGGACAACGGATCAAATGGGAGGACGAAGATGGACGAACGAGACGAACTTTGTCCAAAGAAGGCCTACGGATCAAATGGGAGGACGAAGATGGACGAACGAGACGAACTTGGTCCAAATAAGGCCTACGGATCAAATGGGAGGACGAAGAGGGACGAACGAGACGAACTTGGTACAAAGAAGGCCAACGGATCAAATGGGAGGACGAAGATGGACGAACGAGACGAACTTTGCACAAAGAAGGCCAACGGATCATATGGGAGGACGAAGATGGACGAACGAGACGAACTTGGTCCAACTAAGGCCTACGGATCAAATGGGAGGACGAAGAGGGACGAACGAGACGAACTTGGTACAAAGAAGGCCAACGGATCAAATGGGAGGACAAAGATGGACGAACGAGACGAACTTGGTCCAACTAAGGCCTACGGATCAAATGGGAGGACGAAGAGGCACGAACGAGACGAACTTGGTACAAAGAAGGCCAACGGATCAAATGGGAGGACGAAGATGGACGAACGAGACGAACTTGGTCCAACTAAGGCCTACGGATCAAACGGGAGGACGAGGATGGACGAACGAGACGAACTTGGTCCAACTAAGGCCTACGGATCAAATGGGAGGACGAAGAGGGACGAACGAGACGAATTTGGTCCAAATAAGGCCAACGGATCAAATGGGAGGACGAAGATGGACGAACGTGACGAACTTGGTCCAACTAAGGCCTACGGATCAAATGGGAGGACGAAGAGGGACGAACGAGACGAACTTGGTACAAAGAAGGCCAACGGATCAAATGGGAGGACGACGATGGACGAACGAGACAAATTTGTTCCAAATTAGGCCTACGGATCAAATGGGAGGACGAGGATGGACGAACGAGACGAATTTGGTCCAAATAAGGCCAACGGATCAAATGGGAGGACGAAGATGGACGAACGAGACGAACTTGGTCCAAATAAGTCCTACGGATCAAATGGGAGGACGAAGATGGACGAACGTGACGAACTTTTTCCAAAGAAGGACAACGGATCAAATGGGAGGACGAAGATGGACGAACGAGACGAACTTTGTCCAAAGAAGGCCTACGGATCAAATGGGAGGACGAAGATGGACGAACGAGACGAACTTGGTCCAAATAAGGCCTACGGATCAAATGGGAGGACGAAGAGGGACGAACGAGACGAACTTGGTACAAAGAAGGCCAACGGATCAAATGGGAGGACGAAGATGGACGAACGAGACGAACTTTGCACAAAGAAGGCCAACGGATCAAATGGGAGGACGAAGACGGACGAACGAGACGAACTTGGTCCAACTAAGGCCTACGGATCAAATGGGAGGACGAAGAGGGACGAACGAGACGAACTTTGCACAAAGAAGGCCAACGGATCAAATGGGAGGACGAAGATGGACGAACGAGAGGAACTTGGTCCAACTAAGGCCTACGGATCAAATGGGAGAACGAAGAGGGACGAACGAGACGAACTTGGTACAAAGAAGGCCAACGGATCAAATGGGAGGACGAAGATGGACGAACGAGACGAACTTTGTCCAAAGAAGGCCTACGTATCAAATGGGAGGATGAAGATGGACGAACGAGACGAACTTGGTCCAAATAAGGCCTACGGATCAAATGGGAGGACGAAGAGGGACAAACGAGACGAACTTGGTACAAAGAAGGCCAACGGATCAAATGGGAGGACGAAGATGGACGAACGAGACGAACTTGGTCCAACTAAGGCCTACGAATCAAATGGGAGGACGAAGAGGGACGAACGAGACGAACTTGGTACAATGAAGGCCAACGGATCAAATGGGAGGACGAAGATGGACGAACGAGACGAACTTGGTCCAACTAAGGCCTACGGATCAAATGGGAGGACGAAGAGGGACGAACGAGACGAACTTGGTACAAAGAAGGCCAACGGATCAAATGGGAGGACGACGATGGACGAACGAGACAAATTTGGTCCAAATAAGGCCTACGGATCAAATGGGAGGACGAGGATGGACGAACGAGACGAATTTGGTCCAAATAAGGCCAACGGATCAAATGGGAGGACGAAGATGGACGAACGAGACGAACTTGGTCCAAATAAGGCCTACGGATCAAATGGGAGGACGAAGATGGACGAACGTGACGAACTTTTTCCAAAGAAGGACAACGGATCAAATGGGAGGACGAAGATGGACGAACGAGACGAACTTTGTCCAAAGAAGGCCTACGGATCAAATGGGAGGACGAAGATGGACGAACGAGACGAACTTGGTCCAAATAAGGCCTACGGATCAAATGGGAGGACGAAGAGGGACGAACGAGACGAACTTGTTACAAAGAAGGCCAACGGATCAAATGGGAGGACGAAGATGGACGAACGAGACGAACTTGGTCCAACTAAGGCCTACGGATCAAATGGGAGGACGAAGAGGGACGAACGAGACGAACTTTGCACAAAGAAGGCCAACGGATCAAATGGCAGGACGAAGATGGACGAACGAGACGAACTTGGTCCAAATAAGGCCTACGGATCAAATGGGAGGACGAAGATGGACGAACGTGACGAACTTTTTCCAAAGAAGGCCAACGGATCAAATGGGAGGACGAAGATGGACGAACGAGACGAACTTTGTCCAAAGAAGGCCTACGGATCAAATGGGAGGACGAAGATGGACGAACGAGACGAACTTGGTCCAAATAAGGCCTACGGATCAAATGGGAGGACGAAGAGGGACGAACGAGACGAACTTGTTACAAAGAAGGCCAACGGATCAAATGGGAGGACGAAGATGGACGAACGAGACGAACTTGGTCCAACTAAGGCCTACGGATCAAATGGGAGGACGAAGAGGGACGAACGAGACGAACTTGGTACAAAGAAGGCCAACGGATCAAATGGGAGGACGACGATGGACGAACGAGACAAATTTGGTCCAAATTAGGCCTACGGATCAAATGGGAGGACGAGGATGGACGAACGAGACGAATTTGGTCCAAATAAGGCCAACGGATCAAATGGGAGGACGAAGATGGATGAACGAGACGAACTTGGTCCAAATAAGGCCTACGGATCAAATGGGAGGACGAAGATGAACGAACGTGACGAACTTTTTCCAAAGAAGGACAACGGATCAAATGGGAGGACGAAGATGGACGAACAAGACGAACTTTGTCCAAAGAAGGCCTACGGATCAAATGGGAGGACGAAGATGGACGAACGAGACGAACTTGGTCCAAATAAGGCCTACGGATCAAATGGGAGGACGAAGAGGGACGAACGAGACGAACTTGGTACAAAGAAGGCCAACGGATCAAATGGGAGGACGAAGATGGACGAACGAGACGAACTTTGCACAAAGAAGGCCAACGGATCAAATGGGAGGACGAAGATGGACGAACGAGACGAACTTGGTCCAACTAAGGCCTACGGATCAAATGGGAGGACGAAGAGGGACGAACGAGACGAACTTTGCACAAAGAAGGCCAACGGATCAAATGGGAGGACGAAGATGGACGAACGAGACGAACTTGGTCCAACTAAGGCCTACGGATGAAATGGGAGAACGAAGAGGGGACCGAACGAGACGAACTTGGTACAAAGAAGGCCAACGGATCAAATGGGAGGACGAAGATGGACGAACGAGACGAACTTTGTCCAAAGAAGGCCTACGTATCAAATGGGAGGATGAAGATGGACGAACGAGACGAACTTGGTCCAAATAAGGCCTACGGATCAAATGGGAGGACGAAGATGGACGAACGAGACGAACTTTGCACAAAGAAGGCCAACGGATCAAATGGGAGGACGAAGATGGACGAACGAGACGAACTTGGTCCAACTAAGGCCTACGGATCAAATGGGAGGACGAGGATGGACGAACGAGACGAACTTGGTCCAACTAAGGCCTACGGATCAAATGGGAGGACGAAGAGGGACGAACGAGACGAATTTGGTCCAAATAAGGCCAACGGATCAAATGGGAGGACGAAGATGGACGAACGTGACGAACTTGGTCCAACTAAGGCCTACGGATCAAATGGGAGGACGAAGAGGGACTAACGAGACGAACTTGGTACAAAGAAGGCCAACGGATCAAATGGGAGGACGACGATGGACGAACGAGACAAATTTGGTCCAAATAAGGCCTACGGATCAAATGGGAGGACGAGGATGGACGAACGAGACGAATTTGGTCCAAATAAGGCCAACGGATCAAATGGGAGGACGAAGATGGACGAACGAGACGAACTTGGTCCAAATAAGGCCTACGGATCAAATGGGAGGACGAAGATGGACGAACGTGACGAACTTTTTCCAAAGAAGGACAACGGATCAAATGGGAGGACGAAGATGGACGAACGAGACGAACTTTGTCCAAAGAAGGCCTACGGATCAAATGGGAGGACGAAGATGGACGAACGAGACGAACTTGGTCCAAATAAGGCCTACGGATCAAATGGGAGGACGAAGAGGGACGAACGAGACGAACTTGGTACAAAGAAGGCCAACGGATCAAATGGGAGGACGAAGATGGACGAACGAGACGAACTTTGCACAAAGAAGGCCAACGGATCATATGGGAGGACGAAGATGGACGAACGAGACGAACTTGGTCCAACTAAGGCCTACGGATCAAATGGGAGGACGAAGAGGGACGAACGAGACGAACTTGGTACAAAGAAGGCCAACGGATCAAATGGGAGGACAAAGATGGACGAACGAGACGAACTTGGTCCAACTAAGGCCTACGGATCAAATGGGAGGACGAAGAGGCACGAACGAGACGAACTTGGTACAAAGAAGGCCAACGGATCAAATGGGAGGACGAAGATGGACGAACGAGATGAACTTGGTCCAACTAAGGCCTACGGATCAAATGGGAGGACGAGGATGGACGAACGAGACGAACTTGGTCCAACTAAGGCCTACGGATCAAATGGGAGGACGAAGAGGGACGAACGAGACGAATTTGGTCCAAATAAGGCCAACGGATCAAATGGGAGGACGAAGATGGACGAACGTGACGAACTTGGTCCAACTAAGGCCTACGGATCAAATGGGAGGACGAAGAGGGACGAACGAGACGAACTTGGTACAAAGAAGGCCAACGGATCAAATGGGAGGACGACGATGGACGAACGAGACAAATTTGTTCCAAATTAGGCCTACGGATCAAATGGGAGGACGAGGATGGACGAACGAGACGAATTTGGTCCAAATAAGGCCAACGGATCAAATGGGAGGACGAAGATGGACGAACGAGACGAACTTGGTCCAAATAAGTCCTACGGATCAAATGGGAGGACGAAGATGGACGAACGTGACGAACTTTTTCCAAAGAAGGACAACGGATCAAATGGGAGGACGAAGATGGACGAACGAGACGAACTTTGTCCAAAGAAGGCCTACGGATCAAATGGGAGGACGAAGATGGACGAACGAGACGAACTTGGTCCAAATAAGGCCTACGGATCAAATGGGAGGACGAAGAGGGACGAACGAGACGAACTTGGTACAAAGAAGGCCAACGGATCAAATGGGAGGACGAAGATGGACGAACGAGACGAACTTTGCACAAAGAAGGCCAACGGATCAAATGGGAGGACGAAGACGGACGAACGAGACGAACTTGGTCCAACTAAGGCCTACGGATCAAATGGGAGGACGAAGAGGGACGAACGAGACGAACTTTGCACAAAGAAGGCCAACGGATCAAATGGGAGGACGAAGATGGACGAACGAGAGGAACTTGGTCCAACTAAGGCCTACGGATCAAATGGGAGAACGAAGAGGGACGAACGAGACGAACTTGGTACAAAGAAGGCCAACGGATCAAATGGGAGGACGAAGATGGACGAACGAGACGAACTTTGTCCAAAGAAGGCCTACGTATCAAATGGGAGGATGAAGATGGACGAACGAGACGAACTTGGTCCAAATAAGGCCTACGGATCAAATGGGAGGACGAAGAGGGACGAACGAGACGAACTTGGTACAAAGAAGGCCAACGGATCAAATGGGAGGACGAAGATGGACGAACGAGACGAACTTGGTCCAACTAAGGCCTACGGATCAAATGGGAGGACGAAGAGGGACGAACGAGACGAACTTGGTACAATGAAGGCCAACGGATCAAATGGGAGGACGAAGATGGACGAACGAGACGAACTTGGTCCAACTAAGGCCTACGGATCAAATGGGAGGACGAAGAGGGACGAACGAGACGAACTTGGTACAAAGAAGGCCAACGGATCAAATGGGAGGACGAAGATGGACGAACGAGACGAATTTGGTCCAAATAAGGCCAACGGATCAAATGGGAGGACGAAGATGGACGAACGAGACGAACTTGGTCCAAATAAGGCCTACGGATCAAATGGGAGGACGAAGATGGACGAACGTGACGAACTTTTTCCAAAGAAGGCCAACGGATCAAATGGGAGGACGAAGATGGACGAACGAGACGAACTTGGTCCAAATAAGGCCTACGGATCAAATGGGAGGACGAAGAGGGACGAACGAGACGAACTTGTTACAAAGAAGGCCAACGGATCAAATGGGAGGACGAAGATGGACGAACGAGACGAACTTGGTCCAAATAAGGCCTACGGATCAAATGGGAGGACGAAGATGGACGAACGTGACGAACTTTTTCCAAAGAAGGACAACGGATCAAATGGGAGGACGAAGATGGACGAACGAGACGAACTTTGTCCAAAGAAGGCCTACGGATCAAATGGGAGGACGAAGATGGACGAACGAGACGAACTTGGTCCAAATAAGGCCTACGGATCAAATGGGAGGACGAAGAGGGACGAACGAGACGAACTTGGTACAAAGAAGGCCAACGGATCAAATGGGAGGACGAAGATGGACGAACGAGACGAACTTTGCACAAAGAAGGCCAACGGATCAAATGGGAGGACGAAGACGGACGAACGAGACGAACTTGGTCCAACTAAGGCCTACGGATCAAATGGGAGGACGAAGAGGGACGAACGAGACGAACTTTGCACAAAGAAGGCCAACGGATCAAATGGGAGGACGAAGATGGACGAACGAGAGGAACTTGGTCCAACTAAGGCCTACGGATCAAATGGGAGAACGAAGAGGGACGAACGAGACGAACTTGGTACAAAGAAGGCCAACGGATCAAATGGGAGGACGAAGATGGACGAACGAGACGAACTTTGTCCAAAGAAGGCCTACGGATCAAATGGGAGGACGAAGATGGACGAACGAGACGAACTTGGTCCAAATAAGGCCTACGGATCAAATGGGAGGACGAAGAGGGACGAACGAGACGAACTTGTTACAAAGAAGGCCAACGGATCAAATGGGAGGACGAAGATGGACGAACGAGACGAACTTGGTCCAACTAAGGCCTACGGATCAAATGGGAGGACGAAGAGGGACGAACGAGACGAACTTGGTACAAAGAAGGCCAACGGATCAAATGGGAGGACGACGATGGACGAACGAGACAAATTTGGTCCAACTAAGGCATACGGATCAAATGGGAGAACGAAGAGGGACGAACGAGACGAACTTGGTACAAAGAAGGCCAACGGATCAAATGGGAGGACGAAGATGGACGAACGAGACGAACTTTGTCCAAAGAAGGCCTACGTATCAAATGGGAGGATGAAGATGGACGAACGAGACGAACTTGGTCCAAATAAGGCCTACGGATCAAATGGGAGGACGAAGAGGGACGAACGAGACGAACTTGGTACAAAGAAGGCCAACGGATCAAATGGGAGGACGAAGATGGACGAACGAGACGAACTTGGTCCAACTAAGGCCTACGGATCAAATGGGAGGACGAGGATGGACGAACGAGACGAATTTGGTCCAAATAAGGCCAACGGATCAAATGGGAGGACGAAGATGGACGAACGAGACGAACTTTTTCCAAAGAAGGACAACGGATCAAATGGGAGGACGAAGATGGACGAACGAGACGAACTTTGTCCAAAGAAGGCCTACGGATCAAATGGGAGGACGAAGATGGACGAACGAGACGAACTTGGTCCAAATAAGGCCTACGGATCAAATGGGAGGACGAAGAGGGACGAACGAGACGAACTTGGTACAAAGAAGGCCAACGGATCAAATGGGAGGACGAAGATGGACGAACGAGACGAACTTTGCACAAAGAAGGCCAACGGATCAAATGGGAGGACGAAGATGGACGAACGAGACGAACTTGGTCCAACTAAGGCCTACGGATCAAATGGGAGGACGAAGAGGGACGAACGAGACGAACTTTGCACAAAGAAGGCCAACGGATCAAATGGGAGGACGAAGATGGACGAACGAGACGAACTTGGTCCAACTAAGGCCTACGGATCAAATGGGAGAACGAAGAGGGACGAACGAGACGAACTTGGTACAAAGAAGGCCAACGGATCAAATGGGAGGACGAAGATGGACGAACGAGACGAACTTTGTCCAAAGAAGGCCTACGTATCAAATGGGAGGATGAAGATGGACGAACGAGACGAACTTGGTCCAAATAAGGCCTACGGATCAAATGGGAGGACGAAGAGGGACGAACGAGACGAACTTGGTACAAAGAAGGCCAACGGATCAAATGGGAGGACGAAGATGGACGAACGAGACGAACTTGGTCCAACTAAGGCCTACGGATCAAATGGGAGGACGAAGAGGGACGAACGAGACGAACTTGGTACAATGAAGGCCAACGGATCAAATGGGAGGACGAAGATGGACGAACGAGACGAACTTGGTCCAACTAAGGCCTACGGATCAAATGGGAGGACGAAGAGGGACGAACGAGACGAACTTGGTACAAAGAAGGCCAACGGATCAAATGGGAGGACGAAGATGGACGAACGAGACGAATTTGGTCCAAATAAGGCCAACGGATCAAATGGGAGGACGAAGATGGACGAACGAGACGAACTTGGTCCAAATAAGGCCTACGGATCAAATGGGAGGACGAAGATGGACGAACGTGACGAACTTTTTCCAAAGAAGGCCAACGGATCAAATGGGAGGACGAAGATGGACGAACGAGACGAACTTTGTCCAAAGAAGGCCTACGGATCAAATGGGAGGACGAAGATGGACGAACGAGACGAACTTGGTCCAAATAAGGCCTACGGATCAAATGGGAGGACGAAGAGGGACGAACGAGACGAACTTGTTACAAAGAAGGCCAACGGATCAAATGGGAGGACGAAGATGGACGAACGAGACGAACTTGGTCCAACTAAGGCCTACGGATCAAATGGGAGGACGAAGAGGGACGAACGAGACGAACTTTTACGAAGAAGGCCAACGGATCAAATGGGAGGACGAAGATGGACGAACGAGACGAACTTGGTCCAACTAAGGCCTACGGATCAAATGGGAGGACGAAGAGGGACGAACGAGACGAACTTGGTCCAAATAAGGCCTACGGATCAAATGGGAGGACGAAGATGGACGAACGTGACGAATTTGGTCCAAATAAGGCCAACGGATCAAATGGGAGGACGAAGATCGACGAACGTGACGAATTTGGTCCAAATAAGGCCAACGGATCAAATGGGAGGACGAAGATGGACGAACGAGACGAACTTGGTCCAAATAAGGCCTACGGATCAAATGGGAGGACGAAGATGGACGAACGTGACGAACTTTTTCCAAAGAAGGCCAACGGATCAAATGGGAGGACGAAGATGGACGAACGAGACGAACTTTGTCCAAAGAAGGCCTACGGATCAAATGGGAGGACGAAGATGGACGAACGAGACGAACTTGGTCCAACTAAGGCCTACGGATCAAATGGGAGGACGAAGAGGGACGAACGAGACGAACTTGGTACAAAGAAGGCCAAAGGATCAAATGGGAGGACGAAGATGGACGAACGAGTCGAACATGGTCCAACTAAGTCCTACGGATCAAATGGGAGGACGAAGAGGCACGAACGAGACGAACTTGGTACAAAGAAGGCCAACGGATCAAATGGGAGGACGAAGATGGACGAACGAGACGAATTTGGTCCAAATAAGGCCTACGGATCAAATGGGAGGACGAGGATGGACGAACGAGACGAACTTCGTCCAACTAAGGCCTACGGATCAAATGGGAGGACGAAGAGGGACGAACGTGACGAACTTGGTACAAAGAAGGCCAACGGATCAAATGGGAGGACGAAGATGGACGAACGAGACGAACTTGGTCCAAATAAGGCCTACGGATCAAATGGGAGGACGAAGATGGACGAACGAGACGAACTTGGTCCAAATAAGGCCTACGGATCAAATGGGAGGACGAAGATGGACGAACGAGACGAACTTGGTACAAAGAAGGCCAACGGATCAAATGGGAGGACGAAGATGGACGAACGAGACGAATTTGGTCCAAACAAGGCCTACGGATCAAATGGGAAGACGAGGATGGACGAACGAGACGAACTTCGTCCAAGTAAGGCCTACGGATCAAATGGGAGGACGAAGAGGGACGAACGAGACGAACTTGGTACAAAGAAGGCCAACGGATCAAATGGGAGGACGAAGATCGACGAACGAGACGAACTTGGTCCAACTAAGGCCTACGGATCAAATGGGAGGACGAAGAGGGACGAACGAGACGAATTTGGTCCAAATAAGGCCAACGGATCAAATGGGAGGACGAAGATGGACGAACGTGACGAACTTGGTCCAACTAAGGTCAACGGATCAAATGGGAGGACGAAGAGGGACGAACGAGACGAACTTGGTACAAAGAAGGCCAACGGATCAAATGGGAGGACGACGATGGACGAACGAGACCAATTTGGTCCAAATAAGGCCTACGGATCAAATGGGAGGACGAGGATGGACGAACGAGACGAATTTGGTCCAAATAAGGCCAACGGATCAAATGGAAGGACGAAGATGGACGAACGAGACGAACTTGGTCCAAATAAGGCCTACGAATCAAATGGGAGGACGAAGATGGACGAACGTGACGAACTTTTTCCAAAGAAGGCCAACGGATCAAATGGGAGGACGAAGATGGACGAACGAGACGAACTTTGTCCAAAGAAGGCCTACGGATCAAATGGGAGGACGAAGATGGACGAACGAGACGAACTTGGTCCAACTAAGGCCTACGGATCAAATGGGAGGACGAAGAGGGACGAACGAGACGAACTTGGTACAAAGAAGGCCAACGGATCAAATGGGAGGACGAAGATCGACGAACGTGACGAATTTGGTCCAAATAAGGCCAACGGATCAAATGGGAGGACCTAGATGGACGAACGAGACGAACTTGGTCCAAATAAGGCCTACGGATCAAATGGGAGGACGAAGATGGACGAACGTGACAAACTTTTTCCAAAGAAGGCCAACGGATCAAATGGGAGGACGAAGATGGACGAACGAGACGAACTTTGTCCAAAGAAGGCCTACGGATCAAATGGGAGGACGAAGATGGACGAACGAGACGAACTTGGTCGAAATAAGACCTACGGATCAAATGGGAGGACGAAGATGGACGAACGAGATGAACTTTGCTCAAAGAAGGCCTACGGATCAAATGGGAAGACGAGGATGGACGAACGAGACGAACTTCGTCCAAGTAAGGCCTACGGATCAAATGGGAGGACGAAGAGGGACGAACGAGACGAACTTGGTACAAAGAAGGCCAACGGATCAAATGGGAGGACGAAGATCGACGAACGAGACGAACTTGGTCCAACTAAGGCCTACGGATCAAATGGGAGGACGAAGAGGGACGAACGAGACGAATTTGGTCCAAATAAGGCCAACGGATCAAATGGGAGGACGAAGATGGACGAACGTGACGAACTTGGTCCAACTAAGGTCTACGGATCAAATGGGAGGACGAAGAGGGACGAACGAGACGAACTTGGTACAAAGAAGGCCAACGGATCAAATGGGAGGACGACGATGGACGAACGAGACCAATTTGGTCCAAATAAGGCCTACGGATCAAATGGGAGGACGAGGATGGACGAACGAGACGAATTTGGTCCAAATAAGGCCAACGGATCAAATGGAAGGACGAAGATGGACGAACGAGACGAACTTGGTCCAAATAAGGCCTACGGATCAAATGGGAGGACGAAGATGGACGAACGTGACGAACTTTTTCCAAAGAAGGCCAACGGATCAAATGGGAGGACGAAGATGGACGAACGAGACGAACTTTGTCCAAAGAAGGCCTACGGATCAAATGGGAGGACGAAGATGGACGAACGAGACGAACTTGGTCCAACTAAGGCCTACGGATCAAATGGGAGGACGAAGAGGGACGAACGAGACGAACTTGGTACAAAGAAGGCCAACGGATCAAATGGGAGGACGAAGATCGACGAACGTGACGAATTTGGTCCAAATAAGGCCAACGGATCAAATGGGAGGACCTAGATGGACGAACGAGACGAACTTGGTCCAAATAAGGCCTACGGATCAAATGGGAGGACGAAGATGGACGAACGTGACGAACTTTTTCCAAAGAAGGCCAACGGATCAAATGGGAGGACGAAGATGGACGAACGAGACGAACTTTGTCCAAAGAAGGCCTACGGATCAAATGGGAGGACGAAGATGGACGAACGAGACGAACTTGGTCGAAATAAGACCTACGGATCAAATGGGAGGACGAAGATGGACGAACGAGATGAACTTTGCTCAAAGAAGGCCAACGGATCAAATGGGAGGACGAAGATGGACGAACGAGACGAAATTGGTCCAACTAAGGCCTACGGATCAAATGGGAGGACGAAGAGGGACGAACGAGACGAACTTGGTACAAAGAAGGCCAACGGATCAAATGGGAGGACGAAGATCGACGAACGAGACGAACTTGGTCCAACTAAGGCCTACGGATCAAATGGGAGGACGAAGAGGGACGAACGAGACGAATTTGGTCCAAATAAGGCCAACGGATCAAATGGGAGGACGAAGATGGACGAACGAGACGAACTTGGTCCAAATAAGGCCTACGGATCAAATGGGAGGACGAAGATGGACGAACGTGACGAACTTGGTACAAAGAAGGCCAACGGATCAAATGGGAGGACGAAGATCGACGAACGAGACGAACTTGGTCCAACTAAGGCCTACGGATCAAATGGGAGGACGAAGAGGGACGAACGAGACGAATTTGGTCCAAATAAGGCCAACGGATCAAATGGGAGGACGAAGATGGACGAACGAGACGAACTTGGTCCAAATAAGGCCTACGGATCAAATGGGAGGACGAAGATGGACGAACGTGACGAACTTTTTCCAAAGAAGGCCAACGGATCAAATGGGAGGACGAAGATGGACGAACGAGACGAACTTTGTCCAAAGAAGGCCTACGGATCAAATGGGAGGACGAAGATGGACGAACGAGACGAACTTGGTCCAAATAAGGCCTACGGATCAAATGGGAGGACGAAGAGGGACGAACGAGACGAACTTGTTACAAAGAAGGCCAACGGATCAAATGGGAGGACGAAGATGGACGAACGAGACGAATTTGGTCCAACTAAGGCCTACGGATCAAATGGGAGGACGAAGAGGGACGAACGAGACGAACTTGGTACAAAGAAGGCCAACGGATCAAATGGGAGGACGAAGATGGACGAACGAGACGAACTTGGTCCAACTAAGGCCTACGGATCAAATGGGAGGACGAAGAGGGACGAACGAGACGAACTTGGTACAAAGAAGGCCAACGGATCAAATGGGAGGACGAAGATCGACGAACGTGACGAATTTGGTCCAAATAAGGCCAACGGATCAAATGGGAGGACGAAGATGGACGAACGAGACGAACTTGGTCCAAATAAGGCCTACGGATCAAATGGGAGGACGAAGATGGACGAACGTGACGAACTTTTTCCAAAGAAGGCCAACGGATCAAATTGGAGGACGAAGATGGACGAACGAGACGAACTTTGTCCAAAGAAGGCCTACGGATCAAATGGGAGGACGAAGATGGACGAACGAGACGAACTTGGTCGAAATAAGACCTACGGATCAAATGGGAGGACGAAAATGGACGAACGAGACGAACTTTGCTCAAAGAAGGCCAACGGATCAAATGGGAGGACGAAGATGGACGAACGAGACGAACTTGGTCCAACTAAGGCCTACGGATCAAATGGGAGGACGAAGAGGGACGAACGAGACGAACTTGGTACAAAGAAGGCCAAAGGATCAAATGGGAGGACGAAGATGGACGAACGAGTCGAACATGGTCCAACTAAGTCCTACGGATCAAATGGGAGGACGAAGAGGCACGAACGAGACGAACCTGGTACAAAGAAGGCCAACGGATCAAATGGGAGGACGAAGATGGACGAACGAGACGAATTTGGTCCAAATAAGGCCTACGGATCAAATGGGAGGACGAGGATGGACGAACGAGACGAACTTCGTCCAACTAAGGCCTACGGGTCAAATGGGAGGACGAAGAGGGACGAACGTGACGAACTTGGTACAAAGAAGGCCAACGGATCAAATGGGAGGACGAAGATGGACGAACGAGACGAACTTGGTCCAAATAAGGCCTACGGATCAAATGGGAGGACGAAGATGGACGAACGAGACGAACTTGGTACAAAGAAGGCCAACGGATCAAATGGGAGGACGAAGATGGACGAACGAGACGAATTTGGTCCAAACAAGGCCTACGGATCAAATGGGAAGACGAGGATCGACGAACGAGACGAACTTCGTCCAAGTAAGGCCTACGGATCAAATGGGAGGACGAAGAGGGACGAACGAGACGAACTTGGTACAAAGAAGGCCAACGGATCAAATGGGAGGACGAAGATCGACGAACGAGACGAACTTGGTCCAACTAAGGCCTACGGATCAAATGGGAGGACGAAGAGGGACGAACGAGACGAATTTGGTCCAAATAAGGCCAACGGATCAAATGGGAGGACGAAGATGGACGAACGAGACGAACTTGGTCCAAATAAGGCCTACGGATCAAATGGGAGGACGAAGATGGACGAACGTGACGAACTTTTTCCAAAGAAGGCCAAC
This sequence comes from Glycyrrhiza uralensis, assembly GCA_030159175.1. Lineage (NCBI taxonomy): Eukaryota > Viridiplantae > Streptophyta > Magnoliopsida > Fabales > Fabaceae > Glycyrrhiza > Glycyrrhiza uralensis. Next base: position 3,061,137 of record BRZY01000011.1, on the reverse strand, counting down.
GGATCAAATGGGAGGACGAAGATGGACGAACGAGACGAACTTTGTCCAAAGAAGGCCTACGGATCAAATGGGAGGACGAAGATGGACGAACGAGACGAACTTGGTCCAAATAAGGCCTACGGATCAAATGGGAGGACGAAGAGGGACGAACGAGACGAACTTGTTACAAAGAAGGCCAACGGATCAAATGGGAGGACGAAGATGGACGAACGAGACGAATTTGGTCCAACTAAGGCCTACGGATCAAATGGGAGGACGAAGAGGGACGAACGAGACGAACTTGGTACAAAGAAGGCCAACGGATCAAATGGGAGGACGAAGATGGACGAACGAGACGAACTTGGTCCAACTAAGGCCTACGGATCAAATGGGAGGACGAAGAGGGACGAACGAGACGAACTTGGTACAAAGAAGGCCAACGGATCAAATGGGAGGACGAAGATCGACGAACGTGACGAATTTGGTCCAAATAAGGCCAACGGATCAAATGGGAGGACGAAGATGGACGAACGAGACGAACTTGGTCCAAATAAGGCCTACGGATCAAATGGGAGGACGAAGATGGACGAACGTGACGAACTTTTTCCAAAGAAGGCCAACGGATCAAATGGGAGGACGAAGATGGACGAACGAGACGAACTTTGTCCAAAGAAGGCCTACGGATCAAATGGGAGGACGAAGATGGACGAACGAGACGAACTTGGTCGAAATAAGACCTACGGATCAAATGGGAGGACGAAAATGGACGAACGAGACGAACTTTGCTCAAAGAAGGCCAACGGATCAAATGGGAGGACGAAGATGGACGAACGAGACGAACTTGGTCCAACTAAGGCCTACGGATCAAATGGGAGGACGAAGAGGGACGAACGAGACGAACTTGGTACAAAGAAGGCCAAAGGATCAAATGGGAGGACGAAGATGGACGAACGAGTCGAACATGGTCCAACTAAGTCCTACGGATCAAATGGGAGGACGAAGAGGCACGAACGAGACGAACCTGGTACAAAGAAGGCCAACGGATCAAATGGGAGGACGAAGATGGACGAACGAGACGAACTTGGTCCAAATAAGGCCTACGGATCAAATGGGAGGACGAGGATGGACGAACGAGACGAACTTCGTCCAACTAAGGCCTACGGGTCAAATGGGAGGACGAAGAGGGACGAACGTGACGAACTTGGTACAAAGAAGGCCAACGGATCAAATGGGAGGACGAAGATGGACGAACGAGACGAACTTGGTCCAAATAAGGCCTACGGATCAAATGGGAGGACGAAGATGGACGAACGAGACGAACTTGGTACAAAGAAGGCCAACGGATCAAATGGGAGGACGAAGATGGACGAACGAGACGAATTTGGTCCAAACAAGGCCTACGGATCAAATGGGAAGACGAGGATCGACGAACGAGACGAACTTCGTCCAAGTAAGGCCTACGGATCAAATGGGAGGACGAAGAGGGACGAACGAGACGAACTTGGTACAAAGAAGGCCAACGGATCAAATGGGAGGACGAAGATCGACGAACGAGACGAACTTGGTCCAACTAAGGCCTACGGATCAAATGGGAGGACGAAGAGGGACGAACGAGACGAATTTGGTCCAAATAAGGCCAACGGATCAAATGGGAGGACGAAGATGGACGAACGTGACGAACTTGGTCCAACTAAGGTCTACGGATCAAATGGGAGGACGAAGAGGACGAACGAGACGAACTTGGTACAAAGAAGGCCAACGGATCAAATGGGAGGACGACGATGGACGAACGAGACAAATTTGGTCCAAATAAGGCCTACGGATCAAATGGGAGGACGACGATGGACGAACGAGACAAATTTGGTCCAAATAAGGCCTACGGATCAAATGGGGAGGACGAGGATGGACGAACGAGACGAATTTGGTCCAAATAAGGCCAACGGATCAAATGGAAGGACGAAGATGGACGAACGAGACGAACTTGGTCCAAATAAGGCCTACGGATCAAATGGGAGGACGAAGATGGACGAACGTGACGAACTTTTTCCAAAGAAGGCCAACGGATCAAATGGGAGGACGAAGATGGACGAACGAGACGAACTTTGTCCAAAGAAGGCCTACGGATCAAATGGGAGGACGAAGATGGACGAACGAGACGAACTTGGTCCAACTAAGGCCTACGGATCAAATGGGAGGACGAAGAGGGGACGAACGAGACGAACTTGGTACAAAGAAGGCCAACGGATCAAATGGGAGGACGAAGATCGACGAACGTGACGAATTTGGTCCAAATAAGGCCAACGGATCAAATGGGAGGACCTAGATGGACGAACGAGACGAACTTGGTCCAAATAAGGCCTACGGATCAAATGGGAGGACGAAGATGGACGAACGTGACGAACTTTTTTCCAAAGAAGGCCAACGGATCAAATGGGAGGACGAAGATGGACGAACGAGACGAACTTTGTCCAAAGAAGGCCTACGGATCAAATGGGAGGACGAAGATGGACGAACGAGACGAACTTGGTCGAAATAAGACCTACGGATCAAATGGGAGGACGAAGATGGACGAACGAGATGAACTTTGCTCAAAGAAGGCCAACGGATCAAATGGGAGGACGAAGATGGACGAACGAGACGAACTTGGTCCAACTAAGGCCTACGGATCAAATGGGAGGACGAAGAGGGACGAACGAGACGAACTTGGTACAAAGAAGGCCAACGGATCAAATGGGAGGACGAAGATGGACGAACGAGTCGAACTTGGTCCAACTAAGTCCTACGGATCAAATGGGAGGACGAAGAGGCACGAACGAGACGAACTTGGTACAAAGAAGGCCAACGGATCAAATGGGAGGACGAAGATGGACGAACGAGACGAATTTGGTCCCAAATAAGAACTACGGATCAAATGGAGGACGAGGATGGACGAACGAGACGAACTTCGTCCAACTAAGGCCTACGGATCAAATGGGTGGACGAAGAGGGACGAACGTGACGAACTTGGTACAAAGAAGGCCAACGGATCAAATGGGAGGACGAAGATGGACGAACGAGACGAACTTGGTCCAAATAAGGCCTACGGATCAAATGGGAGGACGAAGATGGACGAACGAGACGAACTTGGTACAAAGAAGGCCAACGGATCAAATGGGAGGACGAAGATGGACGAACGAGACGAATTTGGTCCAAACAAGGCCTACGGATCAAATGGGAAGACGAGGATGGACGAACGAGACGAACTTCGTCCAAGTAAGGCCTACGGATCAAAATGGGAGGACGAAGAGGGACGAACGAGACGAACTTGGTACAAAGAAGGCCAACGGATCAAATGGGAGGACGAAGATCGACGAACGAGACGAACTTTGTCCAAAGAAGGCCTACGGATCAAATGGGAGGACGAAGATGGACGAACGAGACGAACTTGGTCCAAATAAGGCCTACGGATCAAATGGGAGGACGAAGAGGGACGAACGAGACGAACTTGTTACAAAGAAGGCCAACGGATCAAATGGGAGGACGAAGATGGACGAACGAGACGAATTTGGTCCAACTAAGGCCTACGGATCAAATGGGAGGACGAAGAGGGACGAACGAGACGAACTTGGTACAAAGAAGGCCAACGGATCAAATGGGAGGACGAAGATGGACGAACGAGACGAACTTGGTCCAACTAAGGCCTACGGATCAAATGGGAGGACGAAGAGGGACGAACGAGACGAACTTGGTACAAAGAAGGCCAACGGATCAAATGGGAGGACGAAGATCGACGAACGTGACGAATTTGGTCCAAATAAGGCCAACGGATCAAATGGGAGGACGAAGATGGACGAACGAGACGAACTTGGTCCAAATAAGGCCTACGGATCAAATGGGAGGACGAAGATGGACGAACGTGACGAACTTTTTCCAAAGAAGGCCAACGGATCAAATGGGAGGACGAAGATGGACGAACGAGACGAACTTTGTCCAAAGAAGGCCTACGGATCAAATGGGAGGACGAAGATGGACGAACGAGACGAACTTGGTCGAAATAAGACCTACGGATCAAATGGGAGGACGAAAATGGACGAACGAGACGAACTTTGCTCAAAGAAGGCCAACGGATCAAATGGGAGGACGAAGATGGACGAACGAGACGAACTTGGTCCAACTAAGGCCTACGGATCAAATGGGAGGACGAAGAGGGACGAACGAGACGAACTTGGTACAAAGAAGGCCAAAGGATCAAATGGGAGGACGAAGATGGACGAACGAGTCGAACATGGTCCAACTAAGTCCTACGGATCAAATGGGAGGACGAAGAGGCACGAACGAGACGAACCTGGTACAAAGAAGGCCAACGGATCAAATGGGAGGACGAAGATGGACGAACGAGACGAACTTGGTCCAAATAAGGCCTACGGATCAAATGGGAGGACGAGGATGGACGAACGAGACGAACTTCGTCCAACTAAGGCCTACGGGTCAAATGGGAGGACGAAGAGGGACGAACGTGACGAACTTGGTACAAAGAAGGCCAACGGATCAAATGGGAGGACGAAGATGGACGAACGAGACGAACTTGGTCCAAATAAGGCCTACGGATCAAATGGGAGGACGAAGATGGACGAACGAGACGAACTTGGTACAAAGAAGGCCAACGGATCAAATGGGAGGACGAAGATGGACGAACGAGACGAATTTGGTCCAAACAAGGCCTACGGATCAAATGGGAAGACGAGGATCGACGAACGAGACGAACTTCGTCCAAGTAAGGCCTACGGATCAAATGGGAGGACGAAGAGGGACGAACGAGACGAACTTGGTACAAAGAAGGCCAACGGATCAAATGGGAGGACGAAGATCGACGAACGAGACGAACTTGGTCCAACTAAGGCCTACGGATCAAATGGGAGGACGAAGAGGGACGAACGAGACGAATTTGGTCCAAATAAGGCCAACGGATCAAATGGGAGGACGAAGATGGACGAACGTGACGAACTTGGTCCAACTAAGGTCTACGGATCAAATGGGAGGACGAAGAGGGACGAACGAGACGAACTTGGTACAAAGAAGGCCAACGGATCAAATGGGAGGACGACGATGGACGAACGAGACAAATTTGGTCCAAATAAGGCCTACGGATCAAATGGGGAGGACGAGGATGGACGAACGAGACGAATTTGGTCCAAATAAGGCCAACGGATCAAATGGAAGGACGAAGATGGACGAACGAGACGAACTTGGTCCAAATAAGGCCTACGGATCAAATGGGAGGACGAAGATGGACGAACGTGACGAACTTTTTCCAAAGAAGGCCAACGGATCAAATGGGAGGACGAAGATGGACGAACGAGACGAACTTTGTCCAAAGAAGGCCTACGGATCAAATGGGAGGACGAAGATGGACGAACGAGACGAACTTTGTCCAAAGAAGGCCTACGGATCAAATGGGAGGACGAAGATGGACGAACGAGACGAACTTGGTCGAAATAAGACCTACGGATCAAATGGGAGGACGAAGATGGACGAACGAGATGAACTTTGCTCAAAGAAGGCCAACGGATCAAATGGGAGGACGAAGATGGACGAACGAGACGAACTTGGTCCAAATAAGAACTACGGATCAAATGGGAGGACGAGGATGGACGAACGAAACGAACTTCGTCCAACTAAGGCCTACGGATCAAATGGGTGGACGAAGAGGGACGAACGTGACGAACTTGGTACAAAGAAGGCCAACGGATCAAATGGGGAGGACGAAGATGGACGAACGAGACGAACTTGGTCCAAATAAGGCCTACGGATCAAATGGGAGGACGAAGATGGACGAACGAGACGAACTTGGTACAAAGAAGGCCAACGGATCAAATGGGAGGACGAAGATGGACGAACGAGACGAATTTGGTCCAAACAAGGCCTACGGATCAAATGGGAAGACGAGGATGGACGAACGAGACGAACTTCGTCCAAGTAAGGCCTACGGATCAAATGGGAGGACGAAGAGGGACGAACGAGACGAACTTGGTACAAAGAAGGCCAACGGATCAAATGGGAGGACGAAGATCGACGAACGAGACGAACTTTGTCCAAAGAAGGCCTACGGATCAAATGGGAGGACGAAGATGGACGAACGAGACGAACTTGGTCCAAATAAGGCCTACGGATCAAATGGGAGGACGAAGAGGGACGAACGAGACGAACTTGTTACAAAGAAGGCCAACGGATCAAATGGGAGGACGAAGATGGACGAACGAGACGAATTTGGTCCAACTAAGGCCTACGGATCAAATGGGAGGACGAAGAGGGACGAACGAGACGAACTTGGTACAAAGAAGGCCAACGGATCAAATGGGAGGACGAAGATGGACGAACGAGACGAACTTGGTCCAACTAAGGCCTACGGATCAAATGGGAGGACGAAGAGGGACGAACGAGACGAACTTGGTACAAAGAAGGCCAACGGATCAAATGGGAGGACGAAGATCGACGAACGTGACGAATTTGGTCCAAATAAGGCCAACGGATCAAATGGGAGGACGAAGATGGACGAACGAGACGAACTTGGTCCAAATAAGGCCTACGGATCAAATGGGAGGACGAAGATGGACGAACGTGACGAACTTTTTCCAAAGAAGGCCAACGGATCAAATGGGAGGACGAAGATGGACGAACGAGACGAACTTTGTCCAAAGAAGGCCTACGGATCAAATGGGAGGACGAAGATGGACGAACGAGACGAACTTGGTCGAAATAAGACCTACGGATCAAATGGGAGGACGAAAATGGACGAACGAGACGAACTTTGCTCAAAGAAGGCCAACGGATCAAATGGGAGGACGAAGATGGACGAACGAGACGAACTTGGTCCAACTAAGGCCTACGGATCAAATGGGAGGACGAAGAGGGACGAACGAGACGAACTTGGTACAAAGAAGGCCAAAGGATCAAATGGGAGGACGAAGATGGACGAACGAGTCGAACATGGTCCAACTAAGTCCTACGGATCAAATGGGAGGACGAAGAGGCACGAACGAGACGAACCTGGTACAAAGAAGGCCAACGGATCAAATGGGAGGACGAAGATGGACGAACGAGACGAACTTGGTCCAAATAAGGCCTACGGATCAAATGGGAGGACGAGGATGGACGAACGAGACGAACTTCGTCCAACTAAGGCCTACGGGTCAAATGGGAGGACGAAGAGGGACGAACGTGACGAACTTGGTACAAAGAAGGCCAACGGATCAAATGGGAGGACGAAGATGGACGAACGAGACGAACTTGGTCCAAATAAGGCCTACGGATCAAATGGGAGGACGAAGATGGACGAACGAGACGAACTTGGTACAAAGAAGGCCAACGGATCAAATGGGAGGACGAAGATGGACGAACGAGACGAATTTGGTCCAAACAAGGCCTACGGATCAAATGGGAAGACGAGGATCGACGAACGAGACGAACTTCGTCCAAGTAAGGCCTACGGATCAAATGGGAGGACGAAGAGGGACGAACGAGACGAACTTGGTACAAAGAAGGCCAACGGATCAAATGGGAGGACGAAGATCGACGAACGAGACGAACTTGGTCCAACTAAGGCCTACGGATCAAATGGGAGGACGAAGAGGGACGAACGAGACGAATTTGGTCCAAATAAGGCCAACGGATCAAATGGGAGGACGAAGATGGACGAACGTGACGAACTTGGTCCAACTAAGGTCTACGGATCAAATGGGAGGACGAAGAGGGACGAACGAGACGAACTTGGTACAAAGAAGGCCAACGGATCAAATGGGAGGACGACGATGGACGAACGAGACAAATTTGGTCCAAATAAGGCCTACGGATCAAATGGGAGGACGAGGATGGACGAACGAGACGAATTTGGTCCAAATAAGGCCAACGGATCAAATGGAAGGACGAAGATGGACGAACGAGACGAACTTGGTCCAAATAAGGCCTACGGATCAAATGGGAGGACGAAGATGGACGAACGTGACGAACTTTTTCCAAAGAAGGCCAACGGATCAAATGGGAGGACGAAGATGGACGAACGAGACGAACTTTGTCCAAAGAAGGCCTACGGATCAAATGGGAGGACGAAGATGGACGAACGAGACGAACTTGGTCCAACTAAGGCCTACGGATCAAATGGGAGGACGAAGAGGGACGAACGAGACGAACTTGGTACAAAGAAGGCCAACGGATCAAATGGGAGGACGAAGATCGACGAACGTGACGAATTTGGTCCAAATAAGGCCAACGGATCAAATGGGAGGACCTAGATGGACGAACGAGACGAACTTGGTCCAAATAAGGCCTACGGATCAAATGGGAGGACGAAGATGGACGAACGTGACGAACTTTTTCCAAAGAAGGCCAACGGATCAAATGGGGAGGACGAAGATGGACGAACGAGACGAACTTTGTCCAAAGAAGGCCTACGGATCAAATGGGAGGACGAAGATGGACGAACGAGACGAACTTGGTCGAAATAAGACCTACGGATCAAATGGGAGGACGAAGATGGACGAACGAGATGAACTTTGCTCAAAGAAGGCCAACGGATCAAATGGGAGGACGAAGATGGACGAACGAGACGAACTTGGTCCAACTAAGGCCTACGGATCAAATGGGAGGACGAAGAGGGACGAACGAGACGAACTTGGTACAAAGAAGGCCAACGGATCAAATGGGAGGACGAAGATGGACGAACGAGTCGAACTTGGTCCAACTAAGTCCTACGGATCAAATGGGAGGACGAAGAGGCACGAACGAGACGAACTTGGTACAAAGAAGGCCAACGGATCAAATGGGAGGACGAAGATGGACGAACGAGACGAATTTGGTCCAAATAAGAACCACGGATCAAATGGGAGGACGAGGATGGACGAACGAGACGAACTTCGTCCAACTAAGGCCTACGGATCAAATGGGTGGACGAAGAGGGACGAACGTGACGAACTTGGTACAAAGAAGGCCAACGGATCAAATGGGAGGACGAAGATGGACGAACGAGACGAACTTGGTCCAAATAAGGCCTACGGATCAAATGGGAGGACGAAGATGGACGAACGAGACGAACTTGGTACAAAGAAGGCCAACGGATCAAATGGGAGGACGAAGATGGACGAACGAGACGAATTTGGTCCAAACAAGGCCTACGGATCAAATGGGAAGACGAGGATGGACGAACGAGACGAACTTCGTCCAAGTAAGGCCTACGGATCAAATGGGAGGACGAAGAGGGACGAACGAGACGAACTTGGTACAAAGAAGGCCAACGGATCAAATGGGAGGACGAAGATCGACGAACGAGACGAACTTGGTCCAACTAAGGCCTACGGATCAAATGGGAGGACGAAGAGGGACGAACGAGACGAATTTGGTCCAAATAAGGCCAACGGATCAAATGGGAGGACGAAGATGGACGAACGAGACGAACTTGGTCCAAATAAGGCCTACGGATCAAATGGGAGGACGAAGATGGACGAACGTGACGAACTTTTTCCAAAGAAGGCCAACGGATCAAATGGGAGGACGAAGATGGACGAACGAGACGAACTTTGTCCAAAGAAGGCCTACGGATCAAATGGGAGGACGAAGATGGACGAACGAGACGAACTTGGTCCAAATAAGGCCTACGGATCAAATGGGAGGACGAAGTGGGACGAACGAGACGAACTTGTTACAAAGAAGGCCAACGGATCAAATGGGGAGGACGAAGATGGACGAACGAGACGAATTTGGTCCAACTAAGGCCTACGGATCAAATGGGAGGACGAAGAGGGACGAACGAGACGAACTTGGTACAAAGAAGGCCAACGGATCAAATGGGAGGACGAAGATCGACGAACGTGACGAATTTGGTCCAAATAAGGCCAACGGATCAAATGGGAGGACCTAGATGGACGAACGAGACGAACTTGGTCCAAATAAGGCCTAACGGATCAAATGGGAGGACGAAGATGGACGAACGTGACGAACTTTTTCCAAAGAAGGCCAACGGATCAAATGGGAGGACGAAGATGGACGAACGAGACGAACTTTGTCCAAAGAAGGCCTACGGATCAAATGGGAGGACGAAGATGGACGAACGAGACGAACTTGGTCGAAATAAGACCTACGGATCAAATGGGAGGACGAAGATGGACGAACGAGATGAACTTTGCTCAAAGAAGGCCAACGGATCAAATGGGAGGACGAAGATGGACGAACGAGACGAACTTGGTCCAACTAAGGCCTACGGATCAAATGGGAGGACGAAGAGGGACGAACGAGACGAACTTGGTACAAAGAAGGCCAACGGATCAAATGGGAGGACGAAGATGGACGAACGAGTCGAACTTGGTCCAACTAAGTCCTACGGATCAAATGGGAGGACGAAGAGGCACGAACGAGACGAACTTGGTACAAAGAAGGCCAACGGATCAAATGGGAGGACGAAGATGGACGAACGAGACGAATTTGGTCCAAATAAGAACTACGGATCAAATGGGAGGACGAGGATGGACGAACGAGACGAACTTCGTCCAACTAAGGCCTACGGATCAAATGGGTGGACGAAGAGGGACGAACGTGACGAACTTGGTACAAAGAAGGCCAACGGATCAAATGGGAGGACGAAAGATGGACGAACGAGACGAACTTGGTCCAAATAAGGCCTACGGATCAAATGGGGAGGACGAAGATGGACGAACGAGACGAACTTGGTACAAAGAAGGCCAACGGATCAAATGGGAGGACGAAGATGGACGAACGAGACGAATTTGGTCCAAACAAGGCCTACGGATCAAATGGGAAGACGAGGATGGACGAACGAGACGAACTTCGTCCAAAGAAGGCCTACGGATCAAATGGGAGGACGAAGATGGACGAACGAGACGAACTTGGTCCAAATAAGGCCTACGGATCAAATGGGAGGACGAAGATGGACGAACGAGACGAATTTGGTCCAAATAAGAACCACGGATCAAATGGGAGGACGAGGATGGACGAACGAGACGAACTTCGTCCAACTAAGGCCTACGGATCAAATGGGTGGACGAAGAGGGGTACGAACGTGACGAACTTGGTACAAAGAAGGCCAACGGATCAAATGGGAGGACGAAGATGGACGAACGAGACGAACTTGGTCCAAATAAGGCCTACGGATCAAATGGGAGGACGAAGATGGACGAACGAGACGAACTTGGTACAAAGAAGGCCAACGGATCAAATGGGAGGACGAAGATGGACGAACGAGACGAATTTGGTCCAAACAAGGCCTACGGATCAAATGGGAAGACGAGGATGGACGAACGAGACGAACTTCGTCCAAGTAAGGCCTACGGATCAAATGGGAGGACGAAGAGGGACGAACGAGACGAACTTGGTACAAAGAAGGCCAACGGATCAAATGGGAGGACGAAGATCGACGAACGAGACGAACTTGGTCCAACTAAGGCCTACGGATCAAATGGGAGGACGAAGAGGGACGAACGAGACGAATTTGGTCCAAATAAGGCCAACGGATCAAATGGGAGGACGAAGATGGACGAACGAGACGAACTTGGTCCAAATAAGGCCTACGGATCAAATGGGAGGACGAAGATGGACGAACGTGACGAACTTTTTCCAAAGAAGGCCAACGGATCAAATGGGAGGACGAAGATGGACGAACGAGACGAACTTTGTCCAAAGAAGGCCTACGGATCAAATGGGAGGACGAAGATGGACGAACGAGACGAACTTGGTCCAAATAAGGCCTACGGATCAAATGGGAGGACGAAGAGGGGACGAACGAGACGAACTTGTTACAAAGAAGGCCAACGGATCAAATGGGAGGACGAAGATGGACGAACGAGACGAATTTGGTCCAACTAAGGCCTACGGATCAAATGGGAGGACGAAGAGGGACGAACGAGACGAACTTGGTACAAAGAAGGCCAACGGATCAAATGGGAGGACGAAGATCGACGAACGTGACGAATTTGGTCCCAAATAAGGCCAACGGATCAAATGGGAGGACCTAGATGGACGAACGAGACGAACTTGGTCCAAATAAGGCCTACGGATCAAATGGGAGGACGAAGATGGGACGAACGTGACGAACTTTTTCCAAAGAAGGCCAACGGATCAAATGGGAGGACGAAGATGGACGAACGAGACGAACTTTGTCCAAAGAAGGCCTACGGATCAAATGGGAGGACGAAGATGGACGAACGAGACGAACTTGGTCGAAATAAGACCTACGGATCAAATGGGAGGACGAAGATGGACGAACGAGATGAACTTTGCTCAAAGAAAGCCAACGGATCAAATGGGGAGGACGAAGATGGACGAACGAGACGAACTTGGTCCAACTAAGGCCTACGGATCAAATGGGAGGACGAAGAGGGACGAACGAGACGAACTTGGTACAAAGAAGGCCAACGGATCAAATGGGAGGACGAAGATGGACGAACGAGTCGAACTTGGTCCAACTAAGTCCTACGGATCAAATGGGAGGACGAAGAGGCACGAACGAGACGAACTTGGTACAAAGAAGGCCAACGGATCAAATGGGAGGACGAAGATGGACGAACGAGACGAATTTGGTCCAAATAAGAACTACGGATCAAATGGGGAGGACGAGGGATGGACGAACGAGACGAACTTCGTCCAACTAAGGCCTACGGATCAAATGGGTGGACGAAGAGGGACGAACGTGACGAACTTGGTACAAAGAAGGCCAACGGATCAAATGGGAGGACGAAGATGGACGAACGAGACGAACTTGGTCCAAATAAGGCCTACGGATCAAATGGGAGGACGAAGATGGACGAACGAGACGAACTTGGTACAAAGAAGGCCAACGGATCAAATGGGAGGACGAAGATGGACGAACGAGACGAATTTGGTCCAAACAAGGCCTACGGATCAAATGGGAAGACGAGGATGGACGAACGAGACGAACTTCGTCCAAGTAAGGCCTACGGATCAAATGGGAGGACGAAGAGGGACGAACGAGACGAACTTGGTACAAAGAAGGCCAACGGATCAAATGGGAGGACGAAGATCGACGAACGAGACGAACTTGGTCCAACTAAGGCCTACGGATCAAATGGGAGGACGAAGAGGGACGAACGAGACGAATTTGGTCCAAATAAGGCCAACGGATCAAATGGGAGGACGAAGATGGACGAACGAGACGAACTTGGTCCAAATAAGGCCTACGGATCAAATGGGAGGACGAAGATGGACGAACGTGACGAACTTTTTCCAAAGAAGGCCAACGGATCAAATGGGAGGACGAAGATGGACGAACGAGACGAACTTTGTCCAAAGAAGGCCTACGGATCAAATGGGAGGACGAAGATGGACGAACGAGACGAACTTGGTCCAAATAAGGCCTACGGATCAAATGGGAGGACGAAGAGGGACGAACGAGACGAACTTGTTACAAAGAAGGCCAACGGATCAAATGGGAGGACGAAGATGGACGAACGAGACGAATTTGGTCCAACTAAGGCCTACGGATCAAATGGGAGGACGAAGAGGGACGAACGAGACGAACTTGGTACAAAGAAGGCCAACGGATCAAATGGAGGACGAGAAGATCGACGAACGTGACGAATTTGGTCCAAATAAGGCCAACGGATCAAATGGGAGGACCTAGATGGACGAACGAGACGAACTTGGTCCAAATAAGGCCTACGGATCAAATGGGAGGACGAAGATGGACGAACGTGACGAACTTTTTCCAAAGAAGGCCAACGGATCAAATGGGAGGACGAAGATGGACGAACGAGACGAGACGAACTTTGTCCAAAGAAGGCCTACGGATCAAATGGGAGGACGAAGATGGACGAACGAGACGAACTTGGTCGAAATAAGACCTACGGATCAAATGGGAGGACGAAGATGGACGAACGAGATGAACTTTGCTCAAAGAAGGCCAACGGATCAAATGGGAGGACGAAGATGGACGAACGAGACGAACTTGGTCCAACTAAGGCCTACGGATCAAATGGGAGGACGAAGAGGGACGAACGAGACGAACTTGGTACAAAGAAGGCCAACGGATCAAATGGGAGGACGAAGATGGACGAACGAGTCGAACTTGGTCCAACTAAGTCCTACGGATCAAATGGGAGGACGAAGAGGCACGAACGAGACGAACTTGGTACAAAGAAGGCCAACGATCAAATGGGAGGACGAAGATGGACGAACGAGACGAATTTGGTCCAAATAAGAACTACGGATCAAATGGGAGGACGAGGATGGACGAACGAGACGAACTTCGTCCACTAAGGCCTACGGATCAATGGGTGGACGAAGAGGGGACGAACGTGACGAACTTGGTACAAAGAAGGCCAACGGATCAAATGGGAGGACGAAGATGGACGAACGAGACGAACTTGGTCCAAATAAGGCCTACGGATCAAATGGGAGGACGAAGATGGACGAACGAGACGAACTTGGTACAAAGAAGGCCAACGGATCAAATGGGAGGACGAAGATGGACGAACGAGACGAATTTGGTCCAAACAAGGCCTACGGATCAAATGGGAAGACGAGGATGGACGAACGAGACGAACTTCGTCCAAGTAAGGCCTACGGATCAAATGGGAGGACGAAGAGGGACGAACGAGACGAACTTGGTACAAAGAAGGCCAACGGATCAAATGGGAGGACGAAGATCGACGAACGAGACGAACTTGGTCCAACTAAGGCCTACGGATCAAATGGGAGGACGAAGAGGGACGAACGAGACGAATTTGGTCCAAATAAGGCCAACGGATCAAATGGGAGGACGAAGATGGACGAACGAGACGAACTTGGTCCAAATAAGGCCTACGGATCAAATGGGAGGACGAAGATGGACGACGTGACGAACTTTTTCCAAAGAAGGCCAACGGATCAAATGGGAGGACGAAGATGGACGAACGAGACGAACTTTGTCCAAAGAAGGCCTACGGATCAAATGGGAGGACGAAGATGGACGAACGAGACGAACTTGGTCCAAATAAGGCCTACGGATCAAATGGGAGGACGAAGAGGGACGAACGAGACGAACTTGTTACAAAGAAGGCCAACGGATCAAATGGGAGGACGAAGATGGACGAACGAGACGAATTTGGTCCAACTAAGGCCTACGGATCAAATGGGAGGACGAAGAGGGACGAACGAGACGAACTTGGTACAAAGAAGGCCAACGGATCAAATGGGAGGACGAAGATGGACGAACGAGACGAACTTGGTCCAACTAAGGCCTACGGATCAAATGGGAGGACGAAGAGGGACGAACGAGACGAACTTGGTACAAAGAAGGCCAACGGATCAAATGGGAGGACGAAGATCGACGAACGTGACGAATTTGGTCCAAATAAGGCCAACGGATCAAATGGGAGGACGAAGATGGACGAACGAGACGAACTTGGTCCAAATAAGGCCTACGGATCAAATGGGAGGACGAAGATGGACGAACGTGACGAAATTTTTCCAAAGAAGGCCAACGGATCAAATGGGAGGACGAAGATGGACGAACGAGACGAACTTTGTCCAAAGAAGGCCTACGGATCAAATGGGAGGACGAAGATGGACGAACGAGACGAACTTGGTCGAAATAAGACCTACGGATCAAATGGGAGGACGAAAATGGACGAACGAGACGAACTTTGCTCAAAGAAGGCCAACGGATCAAATGGGAGGACGAAGATGGACGAACGAGACGAACTTGGTCCAACTAAGGCCTACGGATCAAATGGGAGGACGAAGAGGGACGAACGAGACGAACTTGGTACAAAGAAGGCCAAAGGATCAAATGGGAGGACGAAGATGGACGAACGAGTCGAACATGGTCCAACTAAGTCCTACGGATCAAATGGGAGGACGAAGAGGCACGAACGAGACGAACCTGGTACAAAGAAGGCCAACGGATCAAATGGGAGGACGAAGATGGACGAACGAGACGAATTTGGTCCAAATAAGGCCTACGGATCAAATGGGAGGACGAGGATGGACGAACGAGACGAACTTCGTCCAACTAAGGCCTACGGGTCAAATGGGAGGACGAAGAGGGACGAACGTGACGAACTTGGTACAAAGAAGGCCAACGGATCAAATGGGATGACGAAGATGGACGAACGAGACGAACTTTGTCCAAAGAAGGCCTACGGATCAAATGGGAGGACGAAGATGGACGAACGAGACGAACTTGGTCGAAATAAGACCTACGGATCAAATGGGAGGACGAAAATGGACGAACGAGACGAACTTTGCTCAAAGAAGGCCAACGGATCAAATGGGAGGACGAAGATGGACGAACGAGACGAACTTGGTCCAACTAAGGCCTACGGATCAAATGGGAGGACGAAGAGGGACGAACGAGACGAACTTGGTACAAAGAAGGCCAAAGGATCAAATGGGAGGACGAAGATGGACGAACGAGTCGAACATGGTCCAACTAAGTCCTACGGATCAAATGGGAGGACGAAGAGGCACGAACGAGACGAACCTGGTACAAAGAAGGCCAACGGATCAAATGGGAGGACGAAGATGGACGAACGAGACGAATTTGGTCCAAATAAGGCCTACGGATCAAATGGGAGGACGAGGATGGACGAACGAGACGAACTTCGTCCAACTAAGGCCTACGGGTCAAATGGGAGGACGAAGAGGGACGAACGTGACGAACTTGGTACAAAGAAGGCCAACGGATCAAATGGGAGGACGAAGATGGACGAACGAGACGAACTTGGTCCAAATAAGGCCTACGGATCAAATGGGAGGACGAAGATGGACGAACGAGACGAACTTGGTACAAAGAAGGCCAACGGATCAAATGGGAGGACGAAGATGGACGAACGAGACGAATTTGGTCCAAACAAGGCCTACGGATCAAATGGGAAGACGAGGATCGACGAACGAGACGAACTTCGTCCAAGTAAGGCCTACGGATCAAATGGGAGGACGAAGAGGGACGAACGAGACGAACTTGGTACAAAGAAGGCCAACGGATCAAATGGGAGGACGAAGATCGACGAACGAGACGAACTTGGTCCAACTAAGGCCTACGGATCAAATGGGAGGACGAAGAGGGACGAACGAGACGAATTTGGTCCAAATAAGGCCAACGGATCAAATGGGAGGACGAAGATGGACGAACGTGACGAACTTGGTCCAACTAAGGTCTACGGATCAAATGGGAGGACGAAGAGGGACGAACGAGACGAACATGGTACAAAGAAGGCCAACGGATCAAATGGGAGGACGACGATGGACGAACGAGACAAATTTGGTCCAAATAAGGCCTACGGATCAAATGGGAGGACGAGGATGGACGAACGAGACGAATTTGGTCCAAATAAGGCCAACGGATCAAATGGAAGGACGAAGATGGACGAACGAGACGAACTTGGTCCAAATATGGCCTACGGATCAAATGGGAGGACGAAGATGGACGAACGTGACGAACTTTTTCCAAAGAAGGCCAACGGATCAAATGGGAGGACCAAGATGGACGAACGAGACGAACTTTGTCCAAAGAAGGCCTACGGATCAAATGGGAGGATGAAGATGGACGAACGAGACGAACTTGGTCCAACTAAGGCCTACGGATCAAATGGGAGGACGAAGAGGGACGAACGAGACGAACTTGGTACAAAGAAGGCCAACGGATCAAATGGGAGGACGAAGATCGACGAACGTGACGAATTTGGTCCAAATAAGGCCAACGGATCAAATGGGAGGACCTAGATGGACGAACGAGACGAACTTGGTCCAAATAAGGCCTACGGATCAAATGGGAGGACGAAGATGGACGAACGTGACGAACTTTTTCCAAAGAAGGCCAACGGATCAAATGGGAGGACGAAGATGGACGAACGAGACGAACTTTGTCCAAAGAAGGCCTACGGATCAAATGGGAGGACGAAGATGGACGAACGAGACGAACTTGGTCGAAATAAGACCTACGGATCAAATGGGAGGACGAAGATGGACGAACGAGACAAACTTTGCTCAAAGAAGGCCAACGGATCAAATGCGAGGACGAAGATGGACGAACGAGACGAACTTGGTCCAACTAAGGCCTACGGATCAAATGGGAGGACGAAGAGGGACGAACGAGACGAACTTGGTACAAAGAAGGCCAACGGATCAAATGGGAGGACGAAGATGGACGAACGAGTCGAACTTGGTCCAACTAAGTCCTACGGATCAAATGGGAGGACGAAGAGGCACGAACGAGACGAACTTGGTACAAAGAAGGCCAACGGATCAAATGGGAGGACGAAGATGGACGAACGAGACGAATTTGGTCCAAATAAGAACTACGGATCAAATGGGAGGACGAGGATGGACGAACGAGACGAACTTCGTCCAACTAAGGCCTACGGATCAAATGGGTGGACGAAGAGGGACGAACGTGACGAACTTGGTACAAAGAAGGCCAACGGATCAAATGGGAGGACGAAGATGGACGAACGAGACGAACTTGGTCCAAATAAGGCCTACGGATCAAATGGGAGGACGAAGATGGACGAACGAGACGAACTTGGTCCAAATAAGGCCTACGGATCAAATGGGAGGACGAAGATGGACGAACGAGACGAACTTGGTACAAAGAAGGCCAACGGATCAAATGGGAGGACGAAGATGGACGAACGAGACGAATTTGGTCCAAACAAGGCCTACGGATCAAATGGGAAGACGAGGATGGACGAACGAGACGAACTTCGTCCAAGTAAGGCCTACGGATCAAATGGGAGGACGAAGAGGGACGAACGAGACGAACTTGGTACAAAGAATGCCAACGGATCAAATGGGAGGACGAAGATCGACGAACGAGACGAACTTGGTCCAACTAAGGCCTACGGATCAAATGGGAGGACGAAGAGGGACGAACGAGACGAATTTGGTCCAAATAAGGCCAACGGATCAAATGGGAGGACGAAGATGGACGAACGTGACGAACTTGGTCCAACTAAGGCCTACGGATCAAATGGGAGGACGAAGAGGGACGAACGAGACGAACTTGGTACAAAGAAGGCCAACGGATCAAATGGGAGGACGACGATGGACGAACGAGACAAATTTGGTCCAAATATGGCCTACGGATCAAATGGGAGGACGAGGATGGACGAACGAGACGAATTTGGTCCAAATAAGGCCAACGGATCAAATGGGAGGACGAAGATGGACGAACGAGACGAACTTGGCCCAAATAAGGCCTACGGATCAAATGGGAGGACGAAGATGGACGAACGTGACGAACTTTTTCCAAAGAAGGCCAACGGATCAAATGGGAGGATGAAGATGGACGAACGAGACGAACTTTGTCCAAAGAAGGCCTACGGATCAAATGGGAGGACGAAGATGGACGAACGAGACGAACTTGGTCCAAATAAGGCCTACGGATCAAATGGGAGGACGAAGAGGGACGAACGAGACGAACTTGTTACAAAGAAGGCCAACGGATCAAATGGGAGGACGAAGATGGACGAACGAGACGAACTTGGTCCAACTAAGTCCTACGGATCAAATGGGAGGACGAAGAGGGACGAACGAGACGAACTTGGTACAAAGAAGGCCAACGGATCAAATGGGAGGACGAAGATCGACGAACGAGACGAACTTGGTCCAACTAAGGCCTACGGATCAAATGGGAGGACGAAGAGGGACGAACGAGACGAATTTGGTCCAAATAAGGCCTACGGATCAAATGGGAGGACGAGGATGGACGAACGAGACGAACTTCGTCCAACTAAGGCCTACGGATCAAATGGGAGGACGAAGAGGGACGAACGTGACGAACTTGGTACAAAGAAGGCCAACGGATCAAATGGGAGGACGAAGATGGACGAACGAGACGAACTTGGTCCAAATAAGGCCTACGGATCAAATGGGAGGACGAAGATGGACGAACGAGACGAACTTGGTCCAAATAAGGCCTACGGATCAAATGGGAGGACGAAGATGGACGAACGAGACGAACTTGGTACAAAGAAGGCCAACGGATCAAATGGGAGGACGAAGATGGACGAACGAGACGAATTTGGTCCAAACAAGGCCTACGGATCAAATGGGAAGACGAGGATGGACGAACGAGACGAACTTCGTCCAAGTAAGGCCTACGGATCAAATGGGAGGACGAAGAGGGACGAACGAGATGAACTTGGTACAAAGAAGGCCAACGGATCAAATGGGAGGACGAAGATCGACGAACGAGACGAACTTGGTCCAACTAAGGCCTACGGATCAAATGGGAGCACGAAGAGGGACGAACGAGACGAATTTGGTCCAAATAAGGCCAACGGATCAAATGGGAGGACGAAGATGGACGAACGTGACGAACTTGGTCCAACTAAGGCCTTCGGATCAAATGGGAGGACGAAGAGGGACGAACGAGACGAACTTGGTACAAAGAAGGCCAACGGATCAAATGGGAGGACGACGATGGACGAACGAGACAAATTTGGTCCAAATAAGGCCTACGGATCAAATGGGAGGACGAGGATGGACGAACGAGACGAATTTGGTCCAAATAAGGCCAACGGATCAAATGGGAGGACGAAGATGGACGAACGAGACGAACGAACGAGACGAACTTGGTCCAAATAAGGCCTACGGATCAAATGGGAGGACGAAGATGGACGAACGTGACGAACTTTTTCCAAAGAAGGCCAACGGATCAAATGGGAGGACGAAGATGGACGAACGAGACGAACTTTGTCCAAAGAAGGCCTACGGATCAAATGGGAGGACGAAGATGGACGAACGAGACGAACTTGGTCCAACTAAGGCCTACGGATCAAATGGGAGGACGAAGAGGGACGAACGAGACGAACTTGGTACAAAGAAGGCCAACGGATCAAATGGGAGGACGAAGATCGACGAACGTGACGAATTTGGTCCAAATAAGGCCAACGGATCAAATGGGAGGACCTAGATGGACGAACGAGACGAACTTGGTCCAAATAAGGCCTACGGATCAAATGGGAGGACGAAGATGGACGAACGTGACGAACTTTTTCCAAAGAAGGCCAACGGATCAAATGGGAGGACGAAGATGGACGAACGAGACGAACTTTGTCCAAAGAAGGCCTACGGATCAAATGGGAGGACGAAGATGGACGAACGTGACGAACTTTTTCCAAAGAAGGCCAACGGATCAAATGGGAGGACGAAGATGGACGAACGAGACGAACTTTGTCCAAAGAAGGCCTACGGATCAAATGGGAGGACGAAGATGGACGAACGAGACGAACTTGGTCGAAATAAGACCTACGGATCAAATGGGAGGACGAAGATGGACGAACGAGACGAACTTTGCTCAAATAAGGCCAACGGATCAAATGGGAGGACGAAGATGGACGAACGAGACGAACTTGGTCCAACTAAGGCCTACGGATCAAATGGGAGGACGAAGAGGGACGAACGAGACGAACTTGGTACAAAGAAGGCCAACGGATCAAATGGGAGGACGAAGATGGACGAACGAGTCGAACTTGGTCCAACTAAGTCCTACGGATCAAATGGGAGGACGAAGAGGCACGAACGAGACGAACTTGGTACAAAGAAGGCCAACGGATCAAATGGGAGGACGAAGATGGACGAACGAGACGAATTTGGTCCAAATAAGAACTACGGATCAAATGGGAGGACGAGGATGGACGAACGAGACGAACTTCGTCCAACTAAGGCCTACGGATCAAATGGGTGGACGAAGAGGGACGAACGTGACGAACTTGGTACAAAGAAGGGCAACGGATCAAATGGGAGGACGAAGATGGACGAACGAGACGAATTTGGTCCAAATAAGAACTACGGATCAAATGGGAGGACGAGGATGGACGAACGAGACGAACTTCGTCCAACTAAGGCCTACGGATCAAATGGGTGGACGAAGAGGGACGAACGTGACGAACTTGGTACAAAGAAGGCCAACGGATCAAATGGGAGGACGAAGATGGACGAACGAGACGAACTTGGTCCAAATAAGGCCTACGGATCAAATGGGAGGACGAAGATGGACGAACGAGACGAACTTGGTCCAAATAAGGCCTACGGATCAAATGGGAGGACGAAGATGGACGAACGAGACGAACTTGGTACAAAGAAGGCCAACGGATCAAATGGGAGGACGAAGATGGACGAACGAGACGAATTTGGTCCAAACAAGGCCTACGGATCAAATGGGAAGACGAGGATGGACGAACGAGACGAACTTCGTCCAAGTAAGGCCTACGGATCAAATGGGAGGACGAAGAGGGACGAACGAGACGAACTTGGTACAAAGAATGCCAACGGATCAAATGGGAGGACGAAGATCGACGAACGAGACGAACTTGGTCCAACTAAGGCCTACGGATCAAATGGGAGGACGAAGAGGGACGAACGAGACGAATTTGGTCCAAATAAGGCCAACGGATCAAATGGGAGGACGAAGATGGACGAACGTGACGAACTTGGTCCAACTAAGGCCTACGGATCAAATGGGAGGACGAAGAGGGACGAACGAGACGAACTTGGTACAAAGAAGGCCAACGGATCAAATGGGAGGACGACGATGGACGAACGAGACAAATTTGGTCCAAATATGGCCTACGGATCAAATGGGAGGACGAAGATGGACGAACGAGACGAACTTGGTCCAAATAAGGCCTACGGATCAAATGGGAGGACGAAGATGGACGAACGTGACGAACTTTTTCCAAAGAAGGCCAACGGATCAAATGGGAGGATGAAGATGGACGAACGAGACGAACTTTGTCCAAAGAAGGCCTACGGATCAAATGGGAGGACGAAGATGGACGAACGAGACGAACTTGGTCCAAATAAGGCCTACGGATCAAATGGGAGGACGAAGAGGGACGAACGAGACGAACTTGTTACAAAGAAGGCCAACGGATCAAATGGGAGGACGAAGATGGACGAACGAGACGAACTTGGTCCAACTAAGTCCTACGGATCAAATGGGAGGACGAAGAGGGACGAACGAGACGAACTTGGTACAAAGAAGGCCAACGGATCAAATGGGAGGACGAAGATCGACGAACGAGACGAACTTGGTCCAACTAAGGCCTACGGATCAAATGGGAGGACGAAGAGGGACGAACGAGACGAATTTGGTCCAAATAAGGCCTACGGATCAAATGGGAGGACGAGGATGGACGAACGAGACGAACTTCGTCCAACTAAGGCCTACGGATCAAATGGGAGGACGAAGAGGGACGAACGTGACGAACTTGGTACAAAGAAGGCCAACGGATCAAATGGGAGGACGAAGATGGACGAACGAGACGAACTTGGTCCAAATAAGGCCTACGGATCAAATGGGAGGACGAAGATGGACGAACGAGACGAACTTGGTCCAAATAAGGCCTACGGATCAAATGGGAGGACGAAGATGGACGAACGAGACGAACTTGGTACAAAGAAGGCCAACGGATCAAATGGGAGGACGAAGATGGACGAACGAGACGAATTTGGTCCAAACAAGGCCTACGGATCAAATGGGAAGACGAGGATGGACGAACGAGACGAACTTCGTCCAAGTAAGGCCTACGGATCAAATGGGAGGACGAAGAGGGACGAACGTGACGAACGGGGTACAAAGAAGGCCAACGGATCAAATGGGAGGACGAAGATGGACGAACGAGACGAACTTGGTCCAAATAAGGCCTACGGATCAAATGGGAGGACGAAGATGGACGAACGTGACGAACTTTTTCCAAAGAAGGCCAACGGATCAAATGGGAGGACGAAGATGGACGAACGAGACGAACTTTGTCCAAAGAAGGCCTACGGATCAAATGGGAGGACGAAGATGGACGAACGAGACGAACTTGGTCCAACTAAGGCCAACGGATCAAATGGGAGGACGAAGATCGACGAACGAGACGAACTTGGTCCAACTAAGGCCTACGGATCAAATGGGAGGACGAAGATGGACGAACGTGACGAACTTTTTCCAAAGAAGGCGAACGGATCAAATGGGAGGACGAAGATGGACGAACGAGACGAACTTCGTCCAAGTAAGGCCTACGGATCAAATGGGAGGACGAAGAGGGACGAACGTGACGAACTTGGTACAAAGAAGGCCAACGGATCAAATGGGAGGACGAAGATGGACGAACGAGACGAACTTGGTCCAAATAAGGCCTACGGATCAAATGGGAGGACGAAGATGGACGAACGTGACGAACTTTTTCCAAAGAAGGCCAACGGATCAAATGGGAGGACGAAGAGGGACGAACGAGACGAACTTTGTCCAAAGAAGGCCTACGGATCAAATGGGAGGACGAAGATGGACGAACGAGACGAACTTGGTCCAACTAAGGCCAACGGATCAAATGGGAGGACGAAGATCGACGAACGAGACGAACTTGGTCCAAATAAGGCCTACGGATCAAATGGGAGGACGAAGATGGACGAACGTGACGAACTTTTTCCAAAGAAGGCCAACGGATCAAATGGGAGGACGAAGAGGGACGAACGAGACGAACTTGGTCCAACTAAGGCCTACGGATCAAATGGGAGGACGAAGATGGACGAACGTGACGAACTTTTTCCAAAGAAGGCCAACGGATCAAATGGGAGGACAAAGATGGACGAACGAGACGAACTTGGTCCAACTAAGGCCTACGGATCAAATGGGAGGACGAAGAGGGACGAACGAGACGAACTTGGTACAAAGAAGGCCAACGGATCAAATGGGAGGACGAAGAGGGACGAACGAGACGAATTTGGTCCAAATAAGGCCAACGGATCAAATGGGAGGACGAAGATGGACGAACGTGACGAACTTGGTCCAACTAAGGCCTACGGATCAAATGGGAGGACGAAGATGGACGAACGTGACGAACTTTTTCCAAAGAAGGCCAACGGATCAAATGGGAGGACGAAGATGGACGAACGTGACGAACTTTTTCCAAAGAAGGCCAACGGATCAAATGGGAGGACGAAGATGGACGAACGAGACGAACTTGGTACAAAGAAGGCCAACGGATCAAATGGGAGGACGAAGAGGGACGAACGAGACGAATTTGGTCCAAATAAGGCCAACGGATCAAATGGGAGGACGAAGATGGACGAACGTGACGAACTTGGTCCAACTAAGGCCTACGGATCAAATGGGAGGACGAAGAGGGACGAACGTGACGAACTTGGTACAAAGAAGGCCAACGGATCAAATGGGAGGACGAAGATGGACGAACGAGACGAACTTGGTCCAAATAAGGCCTACGGATCAAATGGGAGGACGAAGATGGACGAACGTGACGAACTTTTTCCAAAGAAGGCCAACGGATCAAATGGGAGGACGAAGATGGACGAACGAGACGAACTTGGTCCAACTAAGGCCAACGGATCAAATGGGAGGACGAAGATCGACGAACGAGACGAACTTGGTCCAACTAAGGCCTACGGATCAAATGGGAGGACGAAGAGGGACGAACGAGACGAATTTGGTCCAAATAAGGCCAACGGATCAAATGGGAGGACGAAGATGGACGAATGTGACGAACTTGGTCCAACTAAGGCCTACGGATCAAATGGGAGGACGAAGAGGGACGAACGAGACGAACTTGGTACAAAGAAGGCCAACGGATCAAATGGGAGGACGACGATGGACGAACGAGACAAATTTGGTCCAAATAAGGCCTACGGATCAAATGGGAGGACGAGGATGGACGAACGAGACGAATTTGGTCCAAATAAGGCCAACGGATCAAATGGGAGGACGAAGATGGACGAACGAGACGAACGAACGAGACGAACTTGGTCCAAATAAGGCCTACGGATCAAATGGGAGGACGAAGATGGACGAACGTGACGAACTTTTTCCAAAGAAGGCCAACGGATCAAATGGGAGGACGAAGATGGACGAACGAGACGAACTTTGTCCAAAGAAGGCCTACGGATCAAATGGGAGGACGAAGATGGACGAACGAGACGAACTTGGTCCAACTAAGGCCTACGGATCAAATGGGAGGACGAAGAGGGACGAACGAGACGAACTTGGTACAAAGAAGGCCAACGGATCAAATGGGAGGACGAAGATCGACGAACGTGACGAATTTGGTCCAAATAAGGCCAACGGATCAAATGGGAGGACCTAGATGGACGAACGAGACGAACTTGGTCCAAATAAGGCCTACGGATCAAATGGGAGGACGAAGATGGACGAACGTGACGAACTTTTTCCAAAGAAGGCCAACGGATCAAATGGGAGGACGAAGATGGACGAACGAGACGAACTTTGTCCAAAGAAGGCCAACGGATCAAATGGGAGGACGAAGATGGACGAACGAGACGAACTTGGTCGAAATAAGACCTACGGATCAAATGGGAGGACGAAGATGGACGAACGAGACGAACTTTGCTCAAATAAGGCCAACGGATCAAATGGGAGGACGAAGATGGACGAACGAGACGAACTTGGTCCAACTAAGGCCTACGGATCAAATGGGAGGACGAAGAGGGACGAACGAGACGAACTTGGTACAAAGAAGGCCAACGGATCAAATGGGAGGACGAAGATGGACGAACGAGTCGAACTTGGTCCAACTAAGTCCTACGGATCAAATGGGAGGACGAAGAGGCACGAACGAGACGAACTTGGTACAAAGAAGGCCAACGGATCAAATGGGAGGACGAAGATGGACGAACGAGACGAATTTGGTCCAAATAAGAACTACGGATCAAATGGGAGGACGAGGATGGACGAACGAGACGAACTTCGTCCAACTAAGGCCTACGGATCAAATGGGTGGACGAAGAGGGACGAACGTGACGAACTTGGTACAAAGAAGGCCAACGGATCAAATGGGAGGACGAAGATGGACGAACGAGACGAACTTGGTCCAAATAAGGCCTACGGATCAAATGGGAGGACGAAGATGGACGAACGAGACGAACTTGGTCCAAATAAGGCCTACGGATCAAATGGGAGGACGAAGATGGACGAACGAGACGAACTTGGTACAAAGAAGGCCAACGGATCAAATGGGAGGACGAAGATGGACGAACGAGACGAATTTGGTCCAAACAAGGCCTACGGATCAAATGGGAGGACGAAGAGGGACGAACGAGACGAACTTGGTACAAAGAAGGCCAACGGATCAAATGGGAGGACGAAGATCGACGAACGTGACGAATTTGGTCCAAATAAGGCCAACGGATCAAATGGGAGGACCTAGATGGACGAACGAGACGAACTTGGTCCAAATAAGGCCTACGGATCAAATGGGAGGACGAAGATGGACGAACGTGACGAACTTTTTCCAAAGAAGGCCAACGGATCAAATGGGAGGACGAAGATGGACGAACGAGACGAACTTTGTCCAAAGAAGGCCTACGGATCAAATGGGAGGACGAAGATGGACGAACGAGACGAACTTGGTCGAAATAAGACCTACGGATCAAATGGGAGGACGAAGATGGACGAACGAGACGAACTTTGCTCAAATAAGGCCAACGGATCAAATGGGAGGACGAAGATGGACGAACGAGACGAACTTGGTCCAACTAAGGCCTACGGATCAAATGGGAGGACGAAGAGGGACGAACGAGACGAACTTGGTACAAAGAAGGCCAACGGATCAAATGGGAGGACGAAGATGGACGAACGAGTCGAACTTGGTCCAACTAAGTCCTACGGATCAAATGGGAGGACGAAGAGGCACGAACGAGACGAACTTGGTACAAAGAAGGCCAACGGATCAAATGGGAGGACGAAGATGGACGAACGAGACGAATTTGGTCCAAATAAGAACTACGGATCAAATGGGAGGACGAGGATGGACGAACGAGACGAACTTCGTCCAACTAAGGCCTACGGATCAAATGGGTGGACGAAGAGGGACGAACGTGACGAACTTGGTACAAAGAAGGCCAACGGATCAAATGGGAGGACGAAGATGGACGAACGAGACGAACTTGGTCCAAATAAGGCCTACGGATCAAATGGGAGGACGAAGATGGACGAACGAGACGAACTTGGTCCAAATAAGGCCTACGGATCAAATGGGAGGACGAAGATGGACGAACGAGACGAACTTGGTACAAAGAAGGCCAACGGATCAAATGGGAGGACGAAGATGGACGAACGAGACGAATTTGGTCCAAACAAGGCCTACGGATCAAATGGGAAGACGAGGATGGACGAACGAGACGAACTTCGTCCAAGTAAGGCCTACGGATCAAATGGGAGGACGAAGAGGGACGAACGAGACGAACTTGGTACAAAGAAGGCCAACGGATCAAATGGGAGGACGAAGATCGACGAACGAGACGAACTTGGTCCAACTAAGGCCTACGGATCAAATGGGAGGACGAAGAGGGACGAACGAGACGAATTTGGTCCAAATAAGGCCAACGGATCAAATGGGAGGACGAAGATGGACGAACGTGACGAACTTGGTCCAACTAAGGCCTACGGATCAAATGGGAGGACGAAGAGGGACGAACGAGACGAACTTGGTACAAAGAAGGCCAACGGATCAAATGGGAGGACGACGATGGACGAACGAGACAAATTTGGTCCAAATAAGGCCTACGGATCAAATGGGAGGACGAGGATGGACGAACGAGACGAATTTGGTCCAAATAAGGCCAACGGATCAAATGGGAGGACGAAGATGGACGAACGAGACGAACGAACGAGACGAACTTTGTCCAAATAAGGCCTACGGATCAAATGGGAGGACGAAGATGGACGAACGTGACGAACTTTTTCCAAAGAAGGCCAACGGATCAAATGGGAGGACGAAGATGGACGAACGAGACGAACTTTGTCCAAAGAAGGCCTACGGATCAAATGGGAGGACGAAGATGGACGAACGAGACGAACTTGGTCCAACTAAGGCCTACGGATCAAATGGGAGGACGAAGAGGGACGAACGAGACGAACTTGGTACAAAGAAGGCCAACGGATCAAATGGGAGGACGAAGATCGACGAACGTGACGAATTTGGTCCAAATAAGGCCAACGGATCAAATGGGAGGACCTAGATGGACGAACGAGACGAACTTGGTCCAAATAAGGCCTACGGATCAAATGGGAGGACGAAGATGGACGAACGTGACGAACTTTTTCCAAAGAAGGCCAACGGATCAAATGGGAGGACGAAGATGGACGAACGAGACGAACTTTGTCCAAAGAAGGCCTACGGATCAAATGGGAGGACGAAGATGGACGAACGAGACGAACTTGGTCGAAATAAGACCTACGGATCAAATGGGAGGACGAAGATGGACGAACGAGACGAACTTTGCTCAAATAAGGCCAACGGATCAAATGGGAGGACGAAGATGGACGAACGAGACGAACTTGGTCCAACTAAGGCCTACGGATCAAATGGGAGGACGAAGAGGGACGAACGAGACGAACTTGGTACAAAGAAGGCCAACGGATCAAATGGGAGGACGAAGATGGACGAACGAGTCGAACTTGGTCCAACTAAGTCCTACGGATCAAATGGGAGGACGAAGAGGCACGAACGAGACGAACTTGGTACAAAGAAGGCCAACGGATCAAATGGGAGGACGAAGATGGACGAACGAGACGAATTTGGTCCAAATAAGAACTACGGATCAAATGGGAGGACGAGGATGGACGAACGAGACGAACTTCGTCCAACTAAGGCCTACGGATCAAATGGGTGGACGAAGAGGGACGAACGTGACGAACTTGGTACAAAGAAGGCCAACGGATCAAATGGGAGGACGAAGATGGACGAACGAGACGAACTTGGTCCAAATAAGGCCTACGGATCAAATGGGAGGACGAAGATGGACGAACGAGACGAACTTGGTCCAAATAAGGCCTACGGATCAAATGGGAGGACGAAGATGGACGAACGAGACGAACTTGGTACAAAGAAGGCCAACGGATCAAATGGGAGGACGAAGATGGACGAACGAGACGAATTTGGTCCAAACAAGGCCTACGGATCAAATGGGAAGACGAGGATGGACGAACGAGACGAACTTCGTCCAAGTAAGGCCTACGGATCAAATGGGAGGACGAAGAGGGACGAACGAGACGAACTTGGTACAAAGAAGGCCAACGGATCAAATGGGAGGACGAAGATCGACGAACGAGACGAACTTGGTCCAACTAAGGCCTACGGATCAAATGGGAGGACGAAGAGGGACGAACGAGACGAATTTGGTCCAAATAAGGCCAACGGATCAAATGGGAGGACGAAGATGGACGAACGTGACGAACTTGGTCCAACTAAGGCCTACGGATCAAATGGGAGGACGAAGAGGGACGAACGAGACGAACTTGGTACAAAGAAGGCCAACGGATCAAATGGGAGGACGACGATGGACGAACGAGACAAATTTGGTCCAAATAAGGCCTACGGATCAAATGGGAGGACGAGGATGGACGAACGAGACGAATTTGGTCCAAATAAGGCCAACGGATCAAATGGGAGGACGAAGATGGACGAACGAGACGAACTTGGTCCAAATAAGGCCTACGGATCAAATGGGAGGACGAAGATAGACGAACGTGACGAACTTTTTCCAAAGAAGGCCAACGGATCAAATGGGAGGACGAAGATGGACGAACGAGACGAACTTTTTCCAAAGAAGGCCTACGGATCAAATGGGAGGACGAAGATGGACGAACGAGACGAACTTGGTCCAAATAAGGCCTACGGATCAAATGGGAGGACGAAGAGGGACGAACGAGACGAACTTGTTACAAAGAAGGCCAACGGATCAAATGGGAGGACGAAGATGGACGAACGAGACGAACTTGGTCCAACTAAGGCCTACGGATCAAATGGAAGGACGAAGAGGGACGAACGAGACGAACTTGGTACAAAGAAGGCCAACGGATCAAATGGGAGGACGAAGATGGACGAACGAGACGAACTTGGTCCAACTAAGGCCTACGGATCAAATGGGAGGACGAAGAGGGACGAACGAGACGAACTTGGTACAAAGAAGGCCAACGGATCAAATGGGAGGACGAAGATCGACGAACGAGACGAATTTGGTCCAAATAAGGCCAACGGATCATATGGGAGGACGAAGATGGACGAACGAGACGAACTTGGTCCAAATAAGGCCTATTGATCAAATGGGAGGACGAAGATGGACGAACGTGACGAACTTTTTCCAAAGAAGGCCAACGGATCAAATGGGAGGACGAAGATGGACGAACGAGACGAACTTGGTCCAAATAAGGCCTACGGATCAAATGGGAGGACGAAGATGGACGAACGTGACGAACTTTTTCCAAAGAAGGCCAACGGATCAAATGGGAGGACGAAGATGGACGAACGAGACGAACTTTGTCCAAAGAAGGCCTACGGATCAAATGGGAGGACGAAGATGGACGAACGAGACGAACTTGGTCCAAATAAGGCCTACGGATCAAATGGGAGGACGAAGAGGGACGAACGAGACGAACTTGTTACAAAGAAGGCCAACGGATCAAATGGGAGGACGAAGATGGACGAACGAGACGAACTTGGTCCAACTAAGGCCTACGGATCAAATGGGAGGACGAAGAGGGACGAACGAGACGAACTTGGTACAAAGAAGGCCAACGGATCAAATGGGAGGACAAAGATGGACGAACGAGACGAACTTGGTCCAACTAAGGCCTACGGATCAAATGGGAGGACGAAGAGGGACGAACGAGACGAACTTGGTACAAAGAAGGCCAACGGATCAAATGGGAGGACGAAGATCGACGAACGAGACGAATTTGGTCCAAATAAGGCCAACGGATCAAATGGGAGGACGAAGATGGACAAACGAGACGAACTTGGTCCAAATAAGGCCTACGGATCAAATGGGAGGACGAAGATGGACGAACGTGACGAACTTTTTCCAAAGAAGGCCAACGGATCAAATGGGAGGACGAAGATGGACGAACGAGACGAACTTTGTCCAAAGAAGGCCTACGGATCAAATGGGAGGACGAAGATGGACGAACGAGACGAACTTGGTCCAAATAAGGCCTAAGGATCAAATGGGAGGACGAAGATGGACGAACGAGACGAACTTTGCTCAAAGAAGGCCAACGGATCAAATGGGAGGACGAAGATGGACGAACGAGACGAATTTGGTCCAAACAAGGCCTACGGATCAAATGGGAAGACGAGGATGGACGAACGAGACGAACTTCGTCCAAGTAAGGCCTACGGATCAAATGGGAGGACGAAGAGGGACGAACGTGACGAACTTGGTACAAAGAAGGCCAACGGATCAAATGGGAGGACGAAGATGGACGAACGAGACGAACTTGGTCCAAATAAGGCCTACGGATCAAATGGGAGGACGAAGATGGACGAACGTGACGAACTTTTTCCAAAGAAGGCCAACGGATCAAATGGGAGGACGAAGATGGACGAACGAGACGAACTTTGTCCAAAGAAGGCCTACGGATCAAATGGGAGGACGAAGATGGACGAACGAGACGAACTTGGTCCAACTAAGGCCAACGGATCAAATGGGAGGACGAAGATCGACGAACGAGACGAACTTGGTCCAACTAAGGCCTACGGATCAAATGGGAGGACGAAGATGGACGAACGTGACGAACTTTTTCCAAAGAAGGCCAACGGATCAAATGGGAGGACGAAGATGGACGAACGAGACGAACTTCGTCCAAGTAAGGCCTACGGATCAAATGGGAGGACGAAGAGGGACGAACGTGACGAACTTGGTACAAAGAAGGCCAACGGATCAAATGGGAGGACGAAGATGGACGAACGAGACGAACTTGGTCCAAATAAGGCCTACGGATCAAATGGGAGGACGAAGATGGACGAACGTGACGAACTTTTTCCAAAGAAGGCCAACGGATCAAATGGGAGGACGAAGATGGACGAACGAGACGAACTTTGTCCAAAGAAGGCCTACGGATCAAATGGGAGGACGAAGATGGACGAACGAGACGAACTTGGTCCAACTAAGGCCAACGGATCAAATGGGAGGACGAAGATCGACGAACGAGACGAACTTGGTCCAAATAAGGCCTACGGATCAAATGGGAGGACGAAGATGGACGAACGTGACGAACTTTTTCCAAAGAAGGCCAACGGATCAAATGGGAGGACGAAGAGGGACGAACGAGACGAACTTGGTCCAACTAAGGCCTACGGATCAAATGGGAGGACGAAGATGGACGAACGTGACGAACTTTTTCCAAAGAAGGCCAACGGATCAAATGGGAGGACGAAGATGGACGAACGAGACGAACTTGGTCCAACTAAGGCCTACGGATCAAATGGGAGGACGAAGAGGGACGAACGAGACGAACTTGGTACAAAGAAGGCCAACGGATCAAATGGGAGGACGAAGAGGGACGAACGAGACGAATTTGGTCCAAATAAGGCCAACGGATCAAATGGGAGGACGAAGATGGACGAACGTGACGAACTTGGTCCAACTAAGGCCTACGGATCAAATGGGAGGACGAAGATGGACGAACGTGACGAACTTTTTCCAAAGAAGGCCAACGGATCAAATGGGAGGACGAAGATGGACGAACGTGACGAACTTTTTCCAAAGAAGGCCAACGGATCAAATGGGAGGACGAAGATGGACGAACGAGACGAACTTGGTACAAAGAAGGCCAACGGATCAAATGGGAGGACGAAGATGGACGAACGAGACGAACTTGGTACAAAGAAGGCCAACGGATCAAATGGGAGGACGAAGAGGGACGAACGAGACGAATTTGGTCCAAATAAGGCCAACGGATCAAATGGGAGGACGAAGATGGACGAACGTGACGAACTTGGTCCAACTAAGGCCTACGGATCAAATGGGAGGACGAAGAGGGACGAACGTGACGAACTTGGTACAAAGAAGGCCAACGGATCAAATGGGAGGACGAAGATGGACGAACGAGACGAACTTGGTCCAAATAAGGCCTACGGATCAAATGGGAGGACGAAGATGGACGAACGTGACGAACTTTTTCCAAAGAAGGCCAACGGATCAAATGGGAGGACGAAGATGGACGAACGAGACGAACTTTGTCCAAAGAAGGCCTACGGATCAAATGGGAGGACGAAGATGGACGAACGAGACGAATTTGGTCCAACTAAGGCCAACGGATCAAATGGGAGGACGAAGATCGACGAACGAGACGAACTTGGTCCAACTAAGGCCTACGGATCAAATGGGAGGACGAAGAGGGACGAACGAGACGAATTTGGTCCAAATAAGGCCAACGGATCAAATGGGAGGACGAAGATGGACGAACGTGACGAACTTGGTCCAACTAAGGCCTACGGATCAAATGGGAGGACGAAGAGGGACGAACGAGACGAACTTGGTACAAAGAAGGCCAACGGATCAAATGGGAGGACGACGATGGACGAACGAGACAAATTTGGTCCAAATAAGGCCTACGGATCAAATGGGAGGACGAGGATGGACGAACGAGACGAATTTGGTCCAAATAAGGCCAACGGATCAAATGGGAGGACGAAGATGGACGAACGAGACGAACGAACGAGACGAACTTGGTCCAAATAAGGCCTACGGATCAAATGGGAGGACGAAGATGGACGAACGTGACGAACTTTTTCCAAAGAAGGCCAACGGATCAAATGGGAGGACGAAGATGGACGAACGAGACGAACTTTGTCCAAAGAAGGCCTACGGATCAAATGGGAGGACGAAGATGGACGAACGAGACGAACTTGGTCCAACTAAGGCCTACGGATCAAATGGGAGGACGAAGAGGGACGAACGAGACGAACTTGGTACAAAGAAGGCCAACGGATCAAATGGGAGGACGAAGATGGACGAACGTGACGAATTTGGTCCAAATAAGGCCAACGGATCAAATGGGAGGACCTAGATGGACGAACGAGACGAACTTGGTCCAAATAAGGCCTACGGATCAAATGGGAGGACGAAGATGGACGAACGTGACGAACTTTTTCCAAAGAAGGCCAACGGATCAAATGGGAGGACGAAGATGGACGAACGAGACGAACTTTGTCCAAAGAAGGCCAACGGATCAAATGGGAGGACGAAGATGGACGAACGAGACGAACTTGGTCGAAATAAGACCTACGGATCAAATGGGAGGACGAAGATGGACGAACGAGACGAACTTTGCTCAAATAAGGCCAACGGATCAAATGGGAGGACGAAGATGGACGAACGAGACGAACTTGGTCCAACTAAGGCCTACGGATCAAATGGGAGGACGAAGAGGGACGAACGAGACGAACTTGGTACAAAGAAGGCCAACGGATCAAATGGGAGGACGAAGATGGACGAACGAGTCGAACTTGGTCCAACTAAGTCCTACGGATCAAATGGGAGGACGAAGAGGCACGAACGAGACGAACTTGGTACAAAGAAGGCCAACGGATCAAATGGGAGGACGAAGATGGACGAACGAGACGAATTTGGTCCAAATAAGAACTACGGATCAAATGGGAGGACGAGGATGGACGAACGAGACGAACTTCGTCCAACTAAGGCCTACGGATCAAATGGGTGGACGAAGAGGGACGAACGTGACGAACTTGGTACAAAGAAGGCCAACGGATCAAATGGGAGGACGAAGATGGACGAACGAGACGAACTTGGTCCAAATAAGGCCTACGGATCAAATGGGAGGACGAAGATGGACGAACGAGACGAACTTGGTCCAAATAAGGCCTACGGATCAAATGGGAGGACGAAGATGGACGAACGAGACGAACTTGGTACAAAGAAGGCCAACGGATCAAATGGGAGGACGAAGATGGACGAACGAGACGAATTTGGTCCAAACAAGGCCTACGGATCAAATGGGAAGACGAGGATGGACGAACGAGACGAACTTCGTCCAAGTAAGGCCTACGGATCAAATGGGAGGACGAAGAGGGACGAACGAGACGAACTTGGTACAAAGAAGGCCAACGGATCAAATGGGAGGACGAAGATCGACGAACGAGACGAACTTGGTCCAACTAAGGCCTACGGATCAAATGGGAGGACGAAGAGGGACGAACGAGACGAATTTGGTCCAAATAAGGCCAACGGATCAAATGGGAGGACGAAGATGGACGAACGTGACGAACTTGGTCCAACTAAGGCCTACGGATCAAATGGGAGGACGAAGAGGGACGAACGAGACGAACTTGGTACAAAGAAGGCCAACGGATCAAATGGGAGGACGACGATGGACGAACGAGACAAATTTGGTCCAAATAAGGCCTACGGATCAAATGGGAGGACGAGGATGGACGAACGAGACGAATTTGGTCCAAATAAGGCCAACGGATCAAATGGGAGGACGAAGATGGACGAACGAGACGAACGAACGAGACGAACTTGGTCCAAATAAGGCCTACGGATCAAATGGGAGGACGAAGATGGACGAACGTGACGAACTTTTTCCAAAGAAGGCCAACGGATCAAATGGGAGGACGAAGATGGACGAACGAGACGAACTTTGTCCAAAGAAGGCCTACGGATCAAATGGGAGGACGAAGATGGACGAACGAGACGAACTTGGTCCAACTAAGGCCTACGGATCAAATGGGAGGACGAAGAGGGACGAACGAGACGAACTTGGTACAAAGAAGGCCAACGGATCAAATGGGAGGACGAAGATCGACGAACGTGACGAATTTGGTCCAAATAAGGCCAACGGATCAAATGGGAGGACCTAGATGGACGAACGAGACGAACTTGGTCCAAATAAGGCCTACGGATCAAATGGGAGGACGAAGATGGACGAACGTGACGAACTTTTTCCAAAGAAGGCCAACGGATCAAATGGGAGGACGAAGATGGACGAACGAGACGAACTTTGTCCAAAGAAGGCCTACGGATCAAATGGGAGGACGAAGATGGACGAACGAGACGAACTTGGTCGAAATAAGACCTACGGATCAAATGGGAGGACGAAGATGGACGAACGAGACGAACTTTGCTCAAATAAGGCCAACGGATCAAATGGGAGGACGAAGATGGACGAACGAGACGAACTTGGTCCAACTAAGGCCTACGGATCAAATGGGAGGACGAAGAGGGACGAACGAGACGAACTTGGTACAAAGAAGGCCAACGGATCAAATGGGAGGACGAAGATGGACGAACGAGTCGAACTTGGTCCAACTAAGTCCTACGGATCAAATGGGAGGACGAAGAGGCACGAACGAGACGAACTTGGTACAAAGAAGGCCAACGGATCAAATGGGAGGACGAAGATGGACGAACGAGACGAATTTGGTCCAAATAAGAACTACGGATCAAATGGGAGGACGAGGATGGACGAACGAGACGAACTTCGTCCAACTAAGGCCTACGGATCAAATGGGTGGACGAAGAGGGACGAACGTGACGAACTTGGTACAAAGAAGGCCAACGGATCAAATGGGAGGACGAAGATGGACGAACGAGACGAACTTGGTCCAAATAAGGCCTACGGATCAAATGGGAGGACGAAGATGGACGAACGAGACGAACTTGGTCCAAATAAGGCCTACGGATCAAATGGGAGGACGAAGATGGACGAACGAGACGAACTTGGTACAAAGAAGGCCAACGGATCAAATGGGAGGACGAAGATGGACGAACGAGACGAATTTGGTCCAAACAAGGCCTACGGATCAAATGGGAAGACGAGGATGGACGAACGAGACGAACTTCGTCCAAGTAAGGCCTACGGATCAAATGGGAGGACGAAGAGGGACGAACGAGACGAACTTGGTACAAAGAAGGCCAACGGATCAAATGGGAGGACGAAGATCGACGAACGAGACGAACTTGGTCCAACTAAGGCCTACGGATCAAATGGGAGGACGAAGAGGGACGAACGAGACGAATTTGGTCCAAATAAGGCCAACGGATCAAATGGGAGGACGAAGATGGACGAACGTGACGAACTTGGTCCAACTAAGGCCTACGGATCAAATGGGAGGACGAAGAGGGACGAACGAGACGAACTTGGTACAAAGAAGGCCAACGGATCAAATGGGAGGACGACGATGGACGAACGAGACAAATTTGGTCCAAATAAGGCCTACGGATCAAATGGGAGGACGAGGATGGACGAACGAGACGAATTTGGTCCAAATAAAGCCAACGGATCAAATGGGAGGACGAAGATGGACGAACGAGACGAACGAACGAGACGAACTTG
The DNA here is from genome assembly GCA_030159175.1 of Glycyrrhiza uralensis. Lineage (NCBI taxonomy): Eukaryota > Viridiplantae > Streptophyta > Magnoliopsida > Fabales > Fabaceae > Glycyrrhiza > Glycyrrhiza uralensis. Next base: position 3,023,075 of record BRZY01000011.1, on the reverse strand, counting down.
GTCCAAATAAGGCCTACGGATCAAATGGGAGGACGAAGATGGACGAACGTGACGAACTTTTTCCAAAGAAGGCCAACGGATCAAATGGGAGGACGAAGATGGACGAACGAGACGAACTTTGTCCAAAGAAGGCCTACGGATCAAATGGGAGGACGAAGATGGACGAACGAGACGAACTTGGTCCAACTAAGGCCTACGGATCAAATGGGAGGACGAAGAGGGACGAACGAGACGAACTTGGTACAAAGAAGGCCAACGGATCAAATGGGAGGACGAAGATCGACGAACGTGACGAATTTGGTCCAAATAAGGCCAACGGATCAAATGGGAGGACCTAGATGGACGAACGAGACGAACTTGGTCCAAATAAGGCCTACGGATCAAATGGGAGGACGAAGATGGACGAACGTGACGAACTTTTTCCAAAGAAGGCCAACGGATCAAATGGGAGGACGAAGATGGACGAACGAGACGAACTTTGTCCAAAGAAGGCCTACGGATCAAATGGGAGGACGAAGATGGACGAACGAGACGAACTTGGTCGAAATAAGACCTACGGATCAAATGGGAGGACGAAGATGGACGAACGAGACGAACTTTGCTCAAATAAGGCCAACGGATCAAATGGGAGGACGAAGATGGACGAACGAGACGAACTTGGTCCAACTAAGGCCTACGGATCAAATGGGAGGACGAAGAGGGACGAACGAGACGAACTTGGTACAAAGAAGGCCAACGGATCAAATGGGAGGACGAAGATGGACGAACGAGTCGAACTTGGTCCAACTAAGTCCTACGGATCAAATGGGAGGACGAAGAGGCACGAACGAGACGAACTTGGTACAAAGAAGGCCAACGGATCAAATGGGAGGACGAAGATGGACGAACGAGACGAATTTGGTCCAAATAAGAACTACGGATCAAATGGGAGGACGAGGATGGACGAACGAGACGAACTTCGTCCAACTAAGGCCTACGGATCAAATGGGTGGACGAAGAGGGACGAACGTGACGAACTTGGTACAAAGAAGGCCAACGGATCAAATGGGAGGACGAAGATGGACGAACGAGACGAACTTGGTCCAAATAAGGCCTACGGATCAAATGGGAGGACGAAGATGGACGAACGAGACGAACTTGGTCCAAATAAGGCCTACGGATCAAATGGGAGGACGAAGATGGACGAACGAGACGAACTTGGTACAAAGAAGGCCAACGGATCAAATGGGAGGACGAAGATGGACGAACGAGACGAATTTGGTCCAAACAAGGCCTACGGATCAAATGGGAAGACGAGGATGGACGAACGAGACGAACTTCGTCCAAGTAAGGCCTACGGATCAAATGGGAGGACGAAGAGGGACGAACGAGACGAACTTGGTACAAAGAAGGCCAACGGATCAAATGGGAGGACGAAGATCGACGAACGAGACGAACTTGGTCAAACTAAGGCCTACGGATCAAATGGGAGGACGAAGAGGGACGAACGAGACGAATTTGGTCCAAATAAGGCCAACGGATCAAATGGGAGGACGAAGATGGACGAACGTGACGAACTTGGTCCAACTAAGGCCTACGGATCAAATGGGAGGACGAAGAGGGACGAACGAGACGAACTTGGTACAAAGAAGGCCAACGGATCAAATGGGAGGACGACGATGGACGAACGAGACAAATTTGGTCCAAATAAGGCCTACGGATCAAATGGGAGGACGAGGATGGACGAACGAGACGAATTTGGTCCAAATAAGGCCAACGGATCAAATGGGAGGACGAAGATGGACGAACGAGACGAACTTGGTCCAAATAAGGCCTACGGATCAAATGGGAGGACGAAGATAGACGAACGTGACGAACTTTTTCCAAAGAAGGCCAACGGATCAAATGGGAGGACGAAGATGGACGAACGAGACGAACTTTTTCCAAAGAAGGCCTACGGATCAAATGGGAGGACGAAGATGGACGAACGAGACGAACTTGGTCCAAATAAGGCCTACGGATCAAATGGGAGGACGAAGAGGGACGAACGAGACGAACTTGTTACAAAGAAGGCCAACGGATCAAATGGGAGGACGAAGATGGACGAACGAGACGAACTTGGTCCAACTAAGGCCTACGGATCAAATGGAAGGACGAAGAGGGACGAACGAGACGAACTTGGTACAAAGAAGGCCAACGGATCAAATGGGAGGACGAAGATGGACGAACGAGACGAACTTGGTCCAACTAAGGCCTACGGATCAAATGGGAGGACGAAGAGGGACGAACGAGACGAACTTGGTACAAAGAAGGCCAACGGATCAAATGGGAGGACGAAGATCGACGAACGAGACGAATTTGGTCCAAATAAGGCCAACGGATCATATGGGAGGACGAAGATGGACGAACGAGACGAACTTGGTCCAAATAAGGCCTACGGATCAAATGGGAGGACGAAGATGGACGAACGTGACGAACTTTTTCCAAAGAAGGCCAACGGATCAAATGGGAGGACGAAGATGGACGAACGAGACGAACTTGGTCCAAATAAGGCCTACGGATCAAATGGGAGGACGAAGATGGACGAACGTGACGAACTTTTTCCAAAGAAGGCCAACGGATCAAATGGGAGGACGAAGATGGACGAACGAGACGAACTTTGTCCAAAGAAGGCCTACGGATCAAATGGGAGGACGAAGATGGACGAACGAGACGAACTTGGTCCAAATAAGTCCTACGGATCAAATGGGAGGACGAAGAGGGACGAACGAGACGAACTTGTTACAAAGAAGGCCAACGGATCAAATGGGAGGACGAAGATGGACGAACGAGACGAACTTGGTCCAACTAAGGCCTACGGATCAAATGGGAGGACGAAGAGGGACGAACGAGACGAACTTGGTACAAAGAAGGCCAACGGATCAAATGGGAGGACAAAGATGGACGAACGAGACGAACTTGGTCCAACTAAGGCCTACGGATCAAATGGGAGGACGAAGAGGGACGAACGAGACGAACTTGGTACAAAGAAGGCCAACGGATCAAATGGGAGGACGAAGATCGACGAACGAGACGAATTTGGTCCAAATAAGGCCACCGGATCAAATGGGAGGACGAAGATGGACAAACGAGACGAACTTGGTCCAAATAAGGCCTACGGATCAAATGGGAGGACGAAGATGGACGAACGTGACGAACTTTTTCCAAAGAAGGCCAACGGATCAAATGGGAGGACGAAGATGGACGAACGAGACGAACTTTGTCCAAAGAAGGCCTACGGATCAAATGGGAGGACGAAGATGGACGAACGAGACGAACTTGGTCCAAATAAGGCCTAAGGATCAAATGGGAGGACGAAGATGGACGAACGAGACGAACTTTGCTCAAAGAAGGCCAACGGATCAAATGGGAGGACGAAGGTGGACGAACGAGACGAACTTGGTCCAACTAAGGCCTACGGATCAAATGGGAGGACGAAGAGGGACGAACGAGACGAACTGGGTACAAAGAAGGCCAACGGATCAAATGGGAGGACGAAGATGGACGAACGAGACGAACTTGGTCCAACTAAGGCCTACGGATCAAATGGGAGGACGAAGAGGGACGAACGAGACGAACTTGGTACAAAGAAGGCCAACGGATCAAATGGGAGGACGAAGATCGACGAACGAGACGAATTTGGTCCAAATAAGGCCAACGGATCAAATGGGAGGACGAAGATGGACGAACGAGACGAACTTGGTCCAAATAAGGCCTACGGATCAAATGGGAGGACGAAGATGGACGAACGTGACGAACTTTTTCCAAAGAAGGCCAACGGATCAAATGGGAGGACGAAGATGGACGAACGAGACGAACTTTGTCCAAAGAAGGCCTACGGATCAAATGGGAGGACGAAGAGGGACGAACGAGACGAACTTGTTACAAAGAAGGCCAACGGATCAAATGGGAGGACGAAGATGGACGAACGAGACGAACTTGGTCCAACTAAGGCCTACGGATCAAATGGGAGGACGAAGAGGGACGAACGAGACGAACTTGGTACAAAGAAGGCCAACGGATCAAATGGGAGGACGAAGATGGACGAACGAGACGAACTTGGTCCAACTAAGGCCTACGGATCAAATGGGAGGACGAAGAGGGACGAACGAGACGAACTTGGTACAAAGAAGGCCAACGGATCAAATGGGAGGACGAAGATCGACGAACGAGACGAATTTGGTCCAAATAAGGCCAACGGATCAAATGGGAGGACGAAGATGGACAAACGAGACGAACTTGGTCCAAATAAGGCCTACGGATCAAATGGGAGGACGAAGATGGACGAACGTGACGAACTTTTTCCAAAGAAGGCCAACGGATCAAATGGGAGGACGAAGATGGACGAACGAGACGAACTTTGTCCAAAGAAGGCCTACGGATCAAATGGGAGGACGAAGATGGACGAACGAGACGAACTTGGTCCAAATAAGGCCTAAGGATCAAATGGGAGGACGAAGATGGACGAACGAGACGAACTTTGCTCAAAGAAGTCCAACGGATCAAATGGGAGGACGAAGATGGACGAACGAGACGAACTTGGTCCAACTAAGGCCTACGGATCAAATGGGAGGACGAAGAGGGACGAACGAGACGAACTTGGTACAAAGAAGGCCAACGGATCAAATGGGAGGACGAAGATGGACGAACGAGACGAACTTGGTCCAACTAAGGCCTACGGATCAAATGGGAGGACGAAGAGGGACGAACGAGACGAACTTGGTAAAAAGAAGGCCAACGGATCAAATGGGAGGACGAAGATCGACGAACGAGACGAATTTGGTCCAAATAAGGCCAACGGATCAAATGGGAGGACGAAGATGGACGAACGAGACGAACTTGGTCCAAATAAGGCCTACGGATCAAATGGGAGGACGAAGATGGACGAACATGACGAACTTTTTCCAAAGAAGGCCAACGGATCAAATGGGAGGACGAAGATGGACGAACGAGACGAACTTGGTCCAAATAAGGCCTACGGATCAAATGGGAGGACGAAGATGGACGAACGTGACGAACTTTTTCCAAAGAAGGCCAACGGATCAAATGGGAGGACGAAGATGGACGAACGAGACGAACTTTGTCCAAAGAAGGCCTACGGATCAAATGGGAGGACGAAGATGGACGAACGAGACGAACTTGGTCCAAATAAGGCCTACGGATCAAATGGGAGGACGAAGAGGGACGAACGAGACGAACTTGTTACAAAGAAGGCCAACGGATCAAATGGGAGGACGAAGATGGACGAACGAGACGAACTTGATCCAACTAAGGCCTACGGATCAAATGGGAGGACGAAGAGGGACGAACGAGACGAACTTGGTACAAAGAAGGCCAACGGATCAAATGGGAGGACGAAGATGGATGAACGAGACGAACTTGGTCCAACTAAGGCCTACGGATCAAATGGGAGGACGAAGAGAAACGAACGAGACGAACTTGGTACAAAGAAGGCCAACGGATCAAATGGGAGGACGAAGATCGACGAACGAGACGAATTTGGTCCAAATAAGGCCAACGGATCAAATGGGAGGACGAAGATGGACGAACGAGACGAACTTGGTCCAAATAAGGCCTACGGATCAAATGGGAGGACGAAGATGGACGAACGTGACGAACTTTTTCCAAAGAAGGCCAACGGATCAAATGGGAGGACGAAGATGGACGAACGAGACGAACTTGGTCCAAATAAGGCCTACGGATCAAATGGGAGGACGAAGATGGACGAACGTGACGAACTTTTTCCAAAGAAGGCCAACGGATCAAATGGGAGGACGAAGATGGACGAACGAGACGAACTTTGTCCAAAGAAGGCCTACGGATCAAATGGGAGGACGAAGATGGACGAACGAGACGAACTTGGTCCAAATAAGGCCTACGGATCAAATGGGAGGACGAAGAGGGACGAACGAGACGAACTTGTTACAAAGAAGGCCAACGGATCAAATGGGAGGACGAAGATGGACGAACGAGACGAACTTGGTCCAACTAAGGCCTACGAATCAAATGGGAGGACGAAGAGGGACGAACGAGACGAACTTGGTACAAAGAAGGCCAACGGATCAAATAGGAGGACGAAGATGGACGAACGAGACGAACTTGGTCCAACTAAGGCCTACGGATCAAATGGGAGGACGAAGAGGGACGAACGAGACGAACTTGGTACAAAGAAGGCCAACGGATCAAATGGGAGGACGAAGATGGACGAACGAGACGAACTTGGTCCAACTAAGGCCTACGGATCAAATGGGAGGACGAAGAGGGACGAACGAGACGAACTTGGTACAAAGAAGGCCAACGGATCAAATGGGAGGACGAAGATCGACGAACGAGACGAATTTGGTCCAAATAAGGCCAACGGATCAAATGGGAGGACGAAGATGGACAAACGAGACGAACTTGGTCCAAATAAGGCCTACGGATCAAATGGGAGGACGAAGATGGACGAACGTGACGAACTTTTTCCAAAGAAGGCCAACGGATCAAATGGGAGGACGAAGATGGACGAACGAGACGAACTTTGTCCAAAGAAGGCCTACGGATCAAATGGGAGGACGAAGATGGACGAACGAGACGAACTTGGTCCAAATAAGGCCTAAGGATCAAATGGGAGGACGAAGATGGACGAACGAGACGAACTTTGCTCAAAGAAGTCCAACGGATCAAATGGGAGGACGAAGATGGACGAACGAGACGAACTTGGTCCAACTAAGGCCTACGGATCAAATGGGAGGACGAAGAGGGACGAACGAGACGAACTTGGTACAAAGAAGGCCAACGGATCAAATGGGAGGACGAAGATGGACGAACGAGACGAACTTGGTCCAACTAAGGCCTACGGATCAAATGGGAGGACGAAGAGGGACGAACGAGACGAACTTGGTAAAAAGAAGGCCAACGGATCAAATGGGAGGACGAAGATCGACGAACGAGACGAATTTGGTCCAAATAAGGCCAACGGATCAAATGGGAGGACGAAGATGGACGAACGAGACGAACTTCGTCCAAATAAGGCCTACGGATCAAATGGGAGGACGAAGATGGACGAACGTGACGAACTTTTTCCAAAGAAGGCCAACGGATCAAATGGGAGGACGAAGATGGACGAACGAGACGAACTTGGTCCAAATAAGGCCTACGGATCAAATGGGAGGACGAAGATGGACGAACGTGACGAACTTTTTCCAAAGAAGGCCAACGGATCAAATGGGAGGACGAAGATGGACGAACGAGACGAACTTTGTCCAAAGAAGGCCTACGGATCAAATGGGAGGACGATGATGGACGAACGAGACGAACTTGGTCCAAATAAGGCCTACGGATCAAATGGGAGGACGAAGAGGGACGAACGAGACGAACTTGTTACAAAGAAGGCCAACGGATCAAATGGGAGGACGAAGATGGACGAACGAGACGAACTTGATCCAACTAAGGCCTACGGATCAAATGGGAGGACGAAGAGGGACGAACGAGACGAACTTGGTACAAAGAAGGCCAACGGATCAAATGGGAGGACGAAGATGGATGAACGAGACGAACTTGGTCCAACTAAGGCCTACGGATCAAATGGGAGGACGAAGAGGGACGAACGAGACGAACTTGGTACAAAGAAGGCCAACGGATCAAATGGGAGGACGAAGATCGACGAACGAGACGAATTTGGTCCAAATAAGGCCAACGGATCAAATGGGAGGACGAAGATGGACGAACGAGACGAACTTGGTCCAAATAAGGCCTACGGATCAAATGGGAGGACGAAGATGGACGAACGTGACGAACTTTTTCCAAAGAAGGCCAACGGATCAAATGGGAGGACGAAGATGGACGAACGAGACGAACTTGGTCCAAATAAGGCCTACGGATCAAATGGGAGGACGAAGATGGACGAACGTGACGAACTTTTTCCAAAGAAGGCCAACGGATCAAATGGGAGGACGAAGATGGACGAACGAGACGAACTTTGTCCAAAGAAGGCCTACGGATCAAATGGGAGGACGAAGATGGACGAACGAGACGAACTTGGTCCAAATAAGGCCTACGGATCAAATGGGAGGACGAAGAGGGACGAACGAGACGAACTTGTTACAAAGAAGGCCAACGGATCAAATGGGAGGACGAAGATGGACGAACGAGACGAACTTGGTCCAACTAAGGCCTACGAATCGAATGGGAGGACGAAGAGGGACGAACGAGACGAACTTGGTACAAAGAAGGCCAACGGATCAAATAGGAGGACGAAGATGGACGAACGAGACGAACTTGGTCCAACTAAGGCCTACGGATCAAATGGGAGGACGAAGAGGGACGAACGAGACGAACTTGGTGCAAAGAAGGCCAACGGATCAAATGGGAGGACGAAGATCGACGAACGAGACGAATTTGGTCCAAATAAGGCCAACGGATCAAATGGGAGGACGAAGATGGACGAACGAGACGAACTTGGTCCAAATAAGGCCTACGGATCAAATGGGAGGACGAAGATGGACGAACGTGACGAACTTTTTCCAAAGAAGCCCAACGGATCAAATGGGAGGACGAAGATGGACGAACGAGTCGAACTTGGTCCAACTAAGGCCTACGGATCAAATGGGAGGACGAGGATGGACGAACGAGACGAACTTCGTCCAAGTAAGGCCTACGGATCAAATGGGAGGACGAAGAGGGACGAACGAGACGAACTTGGTACAAAGAAGGCCAACGGATCAAATGGGAGGACGAAGATGGACGAACGAGACGAACTTGGTCCAACTAAGGCCAACGGATCAAATGGGAGGACGAAGATGGACGAACGAGACGAACTTTGCACAAAGAAGGCCAACGGATCAAATGGGAGGACGAAGATGGACGAACGAGACAAACTTGGTCCAACTAAGGCCTACGGATCAAATGGGAGGACGAAGAGGGACGAACGAGACGAACTTGGTACAAAGAAGGCCAACGGATCAAATGAGAGGACGAAGATGGACGAACGAGTCGAACTTGGTCCAACTAAGGCCTACGGATCAAATGGGAGGATGAGGATGGACGAACGAGACGAACTTCATCCAAGTAAGGCCTACGGATCAAATGGGAGGACGAAGATGGACGAACGAGACGAATTTGGTCCAAATAAGGCCTACGGATCAAATGGGAGGACGAGGATGGACGAACGAGACGAACTTCGTCCAACTAAGGCCTACGGATCAAATGGTAGGACGAAGAGGGACGAACGTGACGAACTTGGTACAAAGAAGGCCAACGGATCAAATGGGAGGACGAAGATGGACGAACGAGACGAACTTGGTCCAAATAAGGCCTACGGATCAAATGGGAGGACGAAGATGGACGAACGAGACGAACTTGGTCCAAATAAGGCCTACGAATCAAATGGGAGGACGAAGAGGGACGAACGAGACGAACTTGGTACAAAGAAGGCCAACGGATCAAATGGGAGGACGAAGATGGACGAACGAGACGAATTTGGTCCAAACAAGGCCTACGGATCAAATGGGAAGACGAGGATGGACGAACGAGACGAACTTCGTCCAAGTAAGGCCTACGGATCAAATGGGAGGACGAAGAGGGACGAACGAGACGAACTTGGTACAAAGAAGGCCAACGGATCAAATGGGAGGACGAAGATCGACGAACGAGACGAACTTGGTCCAACTAAGGCCTACGGATCAAATGGGAGGACGAAGTGGGACGAACGAGACGAATTTGGTCCAAATAAGGCCAACGGATCAAATGGGAGGACGAAGATGGACGAACGAGACGAACTTTGCTCAAAGAAGGCCAACGGATCAAATGGGAGGACGAAGATGGACGAACGAGACGAACTTTGACCAAAGAAGGCCTACGGATCAAATGGGAGGACGAAGATGGACGAACGAGACGAACTTGGTCCAAATAAGGCCTAAGGATCAAATGGGAGGACGAAGATGGACGAACGAGACGAACTTTGACCAAAGAAGGCCTACGGATCAAATGGGAGGACGAAGATGGACGAACGAGACGAACTTGGTCCAAATAAGGCCTAAGGATCAAATGGGAGGACGAAGATGGACGAACGAGACGAACTTTGCTCAAAGAAGTCCAACGGATCAAATGGGAGGACGAAGATGGACGAACGAGACGAACTTGGTCCAACTAAGGCCTACGGATCAAATGGGAGGACGAAGAGGGACGAACGAGACGAACTTGGTACAAAGAAGGCCAACGGATCAAATGGGAGGACGAAGATGGACGAACGAGACGAACTTGGTCCAAATAAGGCCTACGGATCAAATGGGAGGACGAAGATGGACGAACGTGACGAACTTTTTCCAAAGAAGGCCAACGGATCAAATGGGAGGACGAAGATGGACGAACGAGACGAACTTTGTCCAAAGAAGGCCTAAGGATCAAATGGGAGGACGAAGATGGACGAACGAGACGAACTTTGCTCAAAGAAGTCCAACGGATCAAATGGGAGGACGAAGATGGACGAACGAGACGAACTTGGTCCAACTAAGGCCTACGGATCAAATGGGAGGACGAAGAGGGACGAACGAGACGAACTTGGTACAAAGAAGGCCAACGGATCAAATGGGAGGACGAAGATGGACGAACGAGACGAACTTGGTCCAACTAAGGCCTACGGATCAAATGGGAGGACGAAGAGAGACGAACGAGACGAACTTGGTACAAAGAAGGCCAACGGATCAAATGGGAGGACGAAGATCGACGAACGAGACGAATTTGGTCCAAATAAGGCCAACGGATCAAATGGGAGGACGAAGATGGACGAACGAGACGAACTTGGTCCAAATAAGGCCTACGGATCAAATGGGAGGACGAAGATGGACGAACGTGACGAACTTTTTCCAAAGAAGGCCAACGGATCAAATGGGAGGACGAAGATGGACGAACGAGACGAACTTGGTCCAAATAAGGCCTACGGATCAAATGGGAGGACGAAGATGGACGAACGTGACGAACTTTTTCCAAAGAAGGCCAATGGATCAAATGGGAGGACGAAGATGGACGAACGAGACGAACTTTGTCCAAAGAAGGCCTACGGATCAAATGGGGGGACGAAGATGGACGAACGAGACGAACTTGGTCCAAATAAGGCCTACGGATCAAATGGGAGGACGAAGAGGGACGAACGAGACGAACTTGTTACAAAGAAGGCCAACGGATCAAATGGGAGGACGAAGATGGACGAACGAGACGAACTTGATCCAACTAAGGGCTACGGATCAAATGGGAGGACGAAGAGGGACGAACGAGACGAACTTGGTACAAAGAAGGCCAACGGATCAAATGGGAGGACGAAGATGGACGAACGAGACGAACTTGGTCCAACTAAGGCCTACGGATCAAATGGGAGGACGAAGAGGGACGAACGAGACGAACTTGGTACAAAGAAGGCCAACGGATCAAATGGGAGGACGAAGATCGACGAACGAGACGAATTTGGTCCAAATAAGGCCAACGGATCAAATGGGAGGACGAAGATGGACGAACGAGACGAACTTGGTCCAAATAAGGCCTACGGATCAAATGGGAGGACGAAGATGGACGAACGTGACGAACTTTTTCCAAAGAAGGCCAACGGATCAAATGGGAGGACGAAGATGGACGAACGAGACGAACTTGGTCCAAATAAGGCCTACGGATCAAATGGGAGGACGAAGATGGACGAACGTGACGAACTTTTTCCAAAGAAGGCCAACGGATCAAATGGGAGGACGAAGATGGACGAACGAGACGAACTTTGTCCAAAGAAGGCCTACGGATCAAATGGGAGGACGAAGATGGACGAACGAGACGAACTTGGTCCAAATAAGGCCTACGGATCAAATGGGAGGACGAAGAGGGACGAACGAGACGAACTTGTTACAAAGAAGGCCAACGGATCAAATGGGAGGACGAAGATGGACGAACGAGACGAACTTGGTCCAACTAAGGCCTACGAATCAAATGGGAGGACGAAGAGGGACGAACGAGACGAACTTGGTACAAAGAAGGCCAACGGATCAAATAGGAGGACGAAGATGGACGAACGAGACGAACTTGGTCCAACTAAGGCCTACGGATCAAATGGGAGGACGAAGAGGGACGAACGAGACGAACTTGGTACAAAGAAGGCCAACGGATCAAATGGGAGGACGAAGATCGACGAACGAGACGAATTTGGTCCAAATAAGGCCAACGGATCAAATGGGAGGACGAAGATGGACGAACGAGACGAACTTGGTCCAAATAAGGCCTACGGATCAAATGGGAGGACGAAGATGGACGAACGTGACGAACTTTTTCCAAAGAAGCCCAACGGATCAAATGGGAGGACGAAGATGGACGAACGAGTCGAACTTGGTCCAACTAAGGCCTACGGATCAAATGGGAGGACGAGGATGGACGAACGAGACGAACTTCGTCCAAGTAAGGCCTACGGATCAAATGGGAGGACGAAGAGGGACGAACGAGACGAACTTGGTACAAAGAAGGCCAACGGATCAAATGGGAGGACGAAGATGGACGAACGAGACGAACTTGGTCCAAATAAGGCCTACGGATCAAATGGGAGGACGAAGATGGACGAACGTGACGAACTTTTTCCAAAGAAGGCCAACGGATCAAATGGGAGGACGAAGATGGACGAACGAGACGAACTTTGTCCAAAGAAGGCCTACGGATCAAATGGGAGGACGAAGATGGACGAACGAGACGAACTTGGTCCAAATAAGGCCTACGGATCAAATGGGAGGACGAAGAGGGACGAACGAGACGAACTTGTTACAAAGAAGGCCAACGGATCAAATGGGAGGACGAAGATGGACGAACGAGACGAACTTGGTCCAACTAAGGCCTACGAATCAAATGGGAGGACGAAGAGGGACGAACGAGACGAACTTGGTACAAAGAAGGCCAACGGATCAAATAGGAGGACGAAGATGGACGAACGAGACGAACTTGGTCCAACTAAGGCCTACGGATCAAATGGGAGGACGAAGAGGGACGAACGAGACGAACTTGGTACAAAGAAGGCCAACGGATCAAATGGGAGGACGAAGATCGACGAACGAGACGAATTTGGTCCAAATAAGGCCAACGGATCAAATGGGAGGACGAAGATGGACGAACGAGACGAACTTGGTCCAAATAAGGCCTACGGATCAAATGGGAGGACGAAGATGGACGAACGTGACGAACTTTTTCCAAAGAAGCCCAACGGATCAAATGGGAGGACGAAGATGGACGAACGAGTCGAACTTGGTCCAACTAAGGCCTACGGATCAAATGGGAGGACGAGGATGGACGAACGAGACGAACTTCGTCCAAGTAAGGCCTACGGATCAAATGGGAGGACGAAGAGGGACGAACGAGACGAACTTGGTACAAAGAAGGCCAACGGATCAAATGGGAGGACGAAGATGGACGAACGAGACGAACTTGGTCCAACTAAGGCCAACGGATCAAATGGGAGGACGAAGATGGACGAACGAGACGAACTTTGCACAAAGAAGGCCAACGGATCAAATGGGAGGACGAAGATGGACGAACGAGACAAACTTGGTCCAACTAAGGCCTACGGATCAAATGGGAGGACGAAGAGGGACGAACGAGACGAACTTGGTACAAAGAAGGCCAACGGATCAAATGAGAGGACGAAGATGGACGAACGAGTCGAACTTGGTCCAACTAAGGCCTACGGATCAAATGGGAGGATGAGGATGGACGAACGAGACGAACTTCATCCAAGTAAGGCCTACGGATCAAATGGGAGGACGAAGATGGACGAACGAGACGAATTTGGTCCAAATAAGGCCTACGGATCAAATGGGAGGACGAGGATGGACGAACGAGACGAACTTCGTCCAACTAAGGCCTACGGATCAAATGGTAGGACGAAGAGGGACGAACGTGACGAACTTGGTACAAAGAAGGCCAACGGATCAAATGGGAGGACGAAGATGGACGAACGAGACGAACTTGGTCCAAATAAGGCCTACGGATCAAATGGGAGGACGAAGATGGACGAACGAGACGAACTTGGTCCAAATAAGGCCTACGAATCAAATGGGAGGACGAAGAGGGACGAACGAGACGAACTTGGTACAAAGAAGGCCAACGGATCAAATGGGAGGACGAAGATGGACGAACGAGACGAATTTGGTCCAAACAAGGCCTACGGATCAAATGGGAAGACGAGGATGGACGAACGAGACGAACTTCGTCCAAGTAAGGCCTACGGATCAAATGGGAGGACGAAGAGGGACGAACGAGACGAACTTGGTACAAAGAAGGCCAACGGATCAAATGGGAGGACGAAGATCGACGAACGAGACGAACTTGGTCCAACTAAGGCCTACGGATCAAATGGGAGGACGAAGAGGGACGAACGAGACGAATTTGGTCCAAATAAGGCCAACGGATCAAATGGGAGGACGAAGATGGACGAACGAGACGAACTTTGCTCAAAGAAGGCCAACGGATCAAATGGGAGGACGAAGATGGACGAACGAGACGAACTTTGACCAAAGAAGGCCTACGGATCAAATGGGAGGACGAAGATGGACGAACGAGACGAACTTGGTCCAAATAAGGCCTAAGGATCAAATGGGAGGACGAAGATGGACGAACGAGACGAACTTTGCTCAAAGAAGTCCAACGGATCAAATGGGAGGACGAAGATGGACGAACGAGACGAACTTGGTCCAACTAAGGCCTACGGATCAAATGGGAGGACGAAGAGGGACGAACGAGACGAACTTGGTACAAAGAAGGCCAACGGATCAAATGGGAGGACGAAGATGGACGAACGAGACGAACTTGGTCCAAATAAGGCCTACGGATCAAATGGGAGGACGAAGATGGACGAACGTGACGAACTTTTTCCAAAGAAGGCCAACGGATCAAATGGGAGGACGAAGATGGACGAACGAGACGAACTTTGTCCAAAGAAGGCCTAAGGATCAAATGGGAGGACGAAGATGGACGAACGAGACGAACTTTGCTCAAAGAAGTCCAACGGATCAAATGGGAGGACGAAGATGGACGAACGAGACGAACTTGGTCCAACTAAGGCCTACGGATCAAATGGGAGGACGAAGAGGGACGAACGAGACGAACTTGGTACAAAGAAGGCCAACGGATCAAATGGGAGGACGAAGATGGACGAACGAGACGAACTTGGTCCAACTAAGGCCTACGGATCAAATGGGAGGACGAAGAGAGACGAACGAGACGAACTTGGTACAAAGAAGGCCAACGGATCAAATGGGAGGACGAAGATCGACGAACGAGACGAATTTGGTCCAAATAAGGCCAACGGATCAAATGGGAGGACGAAGATGGACGAACGAGACGAACTTGGTCCAAATAAGGCCTACGGATCAAATGGGAGGACGAAGATGGACGAACGTGACGAACTTTTTCCAAAGAAGGCCAACGGATCAAATGGGAGGACGAAGATGGACGAACGAGACGAACTTGGTCCAAATAAGGCCTACGGATCAAATGGGAGGACGAAGATGGACGAACGTGACGAACTTTTTCCAAAGAAGGCCAACGGATCAAATGGGAGGACGAAGATGGACGAACGAGACGAACTTTGTCCAAAGAAGGCCTACGGATCAAATGGGGGGACGAAGATGGACGAACGAGACGAACTTGGTCCAAATAAGGCCTACGGATCAAATGGGAGGACGAAGAGGGACGAACGAGACGAACTTGTTACAAAGAAGGCCAACGGATCAAATGGGAGGACGAAGATGGACGAACGAGACGAACTTGATCCAACTAAGGCCTACGGATCAAATGGGAGGACGAAGAGGGACGAACGAGACGAACTTGGTACAAAGAAGGCCAACGGATCAAATGGGAGGACGAAGATGGACGAACGAGACGAACTTGGTCCAACTAAGGCCTACGGATCAAATGGGAGGACGAAGAGGGACGAACGAGACGAACTTGGTACAAAGAAGGCCAACGGATCAAATGGGAGGACGAAGATCGACGAACGAGACGAATTTGGTCCAAATAAGGCCAACGGATCAAATGGGAGGACGAAGATGGACGAACGAGACGAACTTGGTCCAAATAAGGCCTACGGATCAAATGGGAGGACGAAGATGGACGAACGTGACGAACTTTTTCCAAAGAAGGCCAACGGATCAAATGGGAGGACGAAGATGGACGAACGAGACGAACTTGGTCCAAATAAGGCCTACGGATCAAATGGGAGGACGAAGATGGACGAACGTGACGAACTTTTTCCAAAGAAGGCCAACGGATCAAATGGGAGGACGAAGATGGACGAACGAGACGAACTTTGTCCAAAGAAGGCCTACGGATCAAATGGGAGGACGAAGATGGACGAACGAGACGAACTTGGTCCAAATAAGGCCTACGGATCAAATGGGAGGACGAAGAGGGACGAACGAGACGAACTTGTTACAAAGAAGGCCAACGGATCAAATGGGAGGACGAAGATGGACGAACGAGACGAACTTGGTCCAACTAAGGCCTACGAATCAAATGGGAGGACGAAGAGGGACGAACGAGACGAACTTGGTACAAAGAAGGCCAACGGATCAAATAGGAGGACGAAGATGGACGAACGAGACGAACTTGGTCCAACTAAGGCCTACGGATCAAATGGGAGGACGAAGAGGGACGAACGAGACGAACTTGGTACAAAGAAGGCCAACGGATCAAATGGGAGGACGAAGATCGACGAACGAGACGAATTTGGTCCAAATAAGGCCAACGGATCAAATGGGAGGACGAAGATGGACGAACGAGACGAACTTGGTCCAAATAAGGCCTACGGATCAAATGGGAGGACGAGGATGGACGAACGAGACGAACTTCGTCCAACTAAGGCGTACGGATCAAATGGGAGGACGAAGAGGGACGAACGTGACGAACTTGGTACAAAGAAGGCCAACGGATCAAATGGGAGGACGAAGATGGACGAACGAGACGAACTTGGTCCAAATAAGGCCTACGGATCAAATGGGAGGACGAAGATGGACGAACGTGACGAACTTTTTCCAAAGAAGGCCAACGGATCAAATGGGAGGACGAAGATGGACGAACGAGACGAACTTGGTCCAAATAAGGCCTACGAATCAAATGGGAGGACGAAGAGGGACGAACGAGACGAACTTGGTACAAAGAAGGCCAACGGATCAAATAGGAGGACGAAGATGGACGAACGAGACGAACTTGGTCCAAATAAGGCCTACGGATCAAATGGGAGGACGAGGATGGACGAACGAGACGAACTTCGTCCAACTAAGGCGTACGGATCAAATGGGAGGACGAAGAGGGACGAACGTGACGAACTTGGTACAAAGAAGGCCAACGGATCAAATGGGAGGACGAAGATGGACGAACGAGACGAACTTGGTCCAAATAAGGCCTACGGATCAAATGGGAGGACGAAGATGGACGAACGTGACGAACTTTTTCCAAAGAAGGCCAACGGATCAAATGGGAGGACGAAGATGGACGAACGAGACGAACTTTGTCCAAAGAAGGCCTACGGATCAAATGGGAGGACGAAGATGGACGAACGAGACGAACTTGGTCCAAATAAGGCCTACGGATCAAATGGGAGGACGAAGAGGGACGAACGAGACGAACTTGTTACAAAGAAGGCCAACGGATCAAATGGGAGGACGAAGATGGACGAACGAGACGAACTTGGTCCAACTAAGGCCTACGAATCAAATGGGAGGACGAAGAGGGACGAACGAGACGAACTTGGTACAAAGAAGGCCAACGGATCAAATAGGAGGACGAAGATGGACGAACGAGACGAACTTGGTCCAACTAAGGCCTACGGATCAAATGGGAGGACGAAGAGGGACGAACGAGACGAACTTGGTACAAAGAAGGCCAACGGATCAAATGGGAGGACGAAGATCGACGAACGAGACGAATTTGGTCCAAATAAGGCCAACGGATCAAATGGGAGGACGAAGATGGACGAACGAGACGAACTTGGTCCAAATAAGGCCTACGGATCAAATGGGAGGACGAAGATGGACGAACGAGACGAACTTTGTCCAAAGAAGGCCTACGGATCAAATGGGAGGACGAAGATGGACGAACGAGTCGAACTTGGTCCAACTAAGGCCTACGGATCAAATGGGAGGACGAGGATGGACGAACGAGACGAACTTCGTCCAAGTAAGGCCTACGGATCAAATGGGAGGACGAAGAGGGACGAACGAGACGAACTTGGTACAAAGAAGGCCAACGGATCAAATGGGAGGACGAAGATGGACGAACGAGACGAACTTGGTCCAACTAAGGCCAACGGATCAAATGGGAGGACGAAGATGGACGAACGAGACGAACTTTGCACAAAGAAGGCCAACGGATCAAATGGGAGGACGAAGATGGACGAACGAGACAAACTTGGTCCAACTAAGGCCTACGGATCAAATGGGAGGACGAAGA
The DNA here is from genome assembly GCA_030159175.1 of Glycyrrhiza uralensis. Lineage (NCBI taxonomy): Eukaryota > Viridiplantae > Streptophyta > Magnoliopsida > Fabales > Fabaceae > Glycyrrhiza > Glycyrrhiza uralensis. The sequence continues at coordinate 3,004,616 of BRZY01000011.1, read as the reverse complement.
GGGACGAACGAGACGAACTTGGTACAAAGAAGGCCAACGGATCAAATGAGAGGACGAAGATGGACGAACGAGTCGAACTTGGTCCAACTAAGGCCTACGGATCAAACGGGAGGATGAGGATGGACGAACGAGACGAACTTCATCCAAGTAAGGCCTACGGATCAAATGGGAGGACGAACATGGACGAACGAGACGAATTTGGTCCAAATAAGGCCTACGGATCAAATGGGAGGACGAGGATGGACGAACGAGGCGAACTTCGTCCAACTAAGGCCTACGGATCAAATGGGAGGACGAAGAGGGACGAACGTGACGAACTTGGTACAAAGAAGGCCAACGGATCAAATGGGAGGACGAAGATGGACGAACGAGACGAACTTGGTCCAAATAAGGCCTACGGATCAAATGGGAGGACGAAGATGGACGAACGAGACGAACTTGGTCCAAATAAGGCCTACGAATCAAATGGGAGGACGAAGAGGGACGAACGAGACGAACTTGGTACAAAGAAGGCCAACGGATCAAATGGGAGGACGAAGATGGACGAACGAGACGAATTTGGTCCAAACAAGGCCTACGGATCAAATGGGAAGACGAGGATGGACGAACGAGACGAACTTCGTCCAAGTAAGGCCTACGGATCAAATGGGAGGACGAAGAGGGACGAACGAGACGAACTTGGTACAAAGAAGGCCAACGGATCAAATGGGAGGACGAAGATCGACGAACGAGACGAACTTGGTCCAACTAAGGCCTACGGATCAAATGGGAGGACGAAGAGGGACGAACGAGACGAATTTGGTCCAAATAAGGCCAACGGATCAAATGGGAGGACGAAGATGGACGAACGAGACGAACTTTGCTCAAAGAAGGCCAACGGATCAAATGGGAGGACGAAGATGGACGAACGAGACGAACTTGGTCCAACTAAGGCCTACGGATCAAATGGGAGGACGAAGAGGGACGAACGAGACGAACTTGGTACAAAGAAGGCCAACGGATCAAATGGGAGGACGAAGATGGACGAACGAGACGAACTTGGTCCAACTAAGGCCAACGGATCAAATGGGAGGACGAAGATGGACGAACGAGACGAACTTTGCACAAAGAAGGCCAACGGATCAAATGGGAGGACGAAGATGGACGAACGAGACAAACTTGGTCCAACTAAGGCCTACGGATCAAATGGGAGGACGAAGAGGGACGAACGAGACGAACTTGGTACAAAGAAGGCCAACGGATCAAATGAGAGGACGAAGATGGACGAACGAGTCGAACTTGGTCCAACTAAGGCCTACGGATCAAATGGGAGGACGAGGATGGACGAACGAGACGAACTTCGTCCAAGTAAGGCCTACGGATCAAATGGGAGGACGAAGATGGACGAACGAGACGAATTTGGTCCAAATAAGGCCTACGGATCAAATGGGAGGACGAGGATGGACGAACGAGACGAACTTCGTCCAACTAAGGCGTACGGATCAAATGGGAGGACGAAGAGGGACGAACGTGACGAACTTGGTACAAAGAAGGCCAACAGATCAAATGGGAGGACGAAGATGGACGAACGAGACGAACTTGGTCCAAATAAGGCCTACGGATCAAATGGGAGGACGAAGATGGACGAACGAGACGAACTTGGTCCAAATAAGGCCTACGAATCAAATGGGAGGACGAAGAGGGACGAACGAGACGAACGTGGTACAAAGAAGGCCAACGGATCAAATGGGAGGACGAAGATGGACGAACGAGACGAATTTGGTCCAAACAAGGCCTACGGATCAAATGGGAAGACGAGGATGGACGAACGAGACGAACTTCGTCCAAGTAAGGCCTACGGATCAAATGGGAGGACGAAGAGGGACGAACGTGACGAACTTGGTACAAAGAAGGCCAACGGATCAAATGGGAGGACGAAGATGGACGAACGAGACGAACTTGGTCCAAATAAGGCCTACGGATCAAATGGGAGGACGAAGATGGACGAACGAGACGAACTTGGTCCAAATAAGGCCTACGAATCAAATGGGAGGACGAAGAGGGACGAACGAGACGAACTTGGTACAAAGAAGGCCAACGGATCAAATGGGAGGACGAAGATGGACGAACGAGACGAATTTGGTCCAAACAAGGCCTACGGATCAAATGGGAAGACGAGGATGGACGAACGAGACGAACTTCGTCCAAGTAAGGCCTACGGATCAAATGGGAGGACGAAGAGGGACGAACGAGACGAACTTGGTACAAAGAAGGCCAACGGATCAAATGGGAGGACGAAGATCGACGAACGAGACGAACTTGGTCCAACTAAGGCCTACGGATCAAATGGGAGGACGAAGAGGGACGAACGAGACGAATTTGGTCCAAATAAGGCCAACGGATCAAATGGGAGGACGAAGATGGACGAACGAGACGAACTTTGCTCAAAGAAGGCCAACGGATCAAATGGGAGGACGAAGATGGACGAACGACACGAACTTGGTCCAACTAAGGCCTACGGATCAAATGGGAGGACGAAGAGGGACGAACGAGACGAACTTGGTACAAAGAAGGCCAACGGATCAAATGGGAGGACGAAGATGGACGAACGAGACGAACTTGGTCCAACTAAGGCCAACGGATCAAATGGGAGGACGAAGATGGACGAACGAGACGAACTTTGCACAAAGAAGGCCAACGGATCAAATGGGAGGACGAAGATGGACGAACGAGACAAACTTGGTCCAACTAAGGCCTACGGATCAAATGGGAGGACGAAGAGGGACGAACGAGACGAACTTGGTACAAAGAAGGCCAACGGATCAAATGAGAGGACGAAGATGGACGAACGAGTCGAACTTGGTCCAACTAAGGCCTACGGATCAAATGGGAGGACGAGGATGGACGAACGAGACGAACTTCGTCCAAGTAAGGCCTACGGATCAAATGGGAGGACGAAGATGGACGAACGAGACGAATTTGGTCCAAATAAGGCCTACGGATCAAATGGGAGGACGAGGATGGACGAACGAGACGAACTTCGTCCAACTAAGGCGTACGGATCAAATGGGAGGACGAAGAGGGACGAACGTGACGAACTTGGTACAAAGAAGGCCAACGGATCAAATGGGAGGACGAAGATGGACGAACGAGACGAACTTGGTCCAAATAAGGCCTACGGATCAAATGGGAGGACGAAGATGGACGAACGAGACGAACTTGGTCCAAATAAGGCCTACGAATCAAATGGGAGGACGAAGAGGGACGAACGAGACGAACGTGGTACAAAGAAGGCCAACGGATCAAATGGGAGGACGAAGATGGACGAACGAGACGAATTTGGTCCAAACAAGGCCTACGGATCAAATGGGAAGACGAGGATGGACGAACGAGACGAACTTCGTCCAAGTAAGGCCTACGGATCAAATGGGAGGACGAAGAGGGACGAACGAGACGAACTTGGTACAAAGAAGGCCAACGGATCAAATGGGAGGATGAGGATGGACGAACGAGACGAACTTCATCCAAGTAAGGCCTACGGATCAAATGGGAGGACGAAGATGGACGAACGAGACGAATTTGGTCCAAATAAGGCCTACGGATCAAATGGGAGGACGAGGATGGACGAACGAGACGAACTTCGCCCAACTAAGGCCTACGGATCAAATGGGAGGACAAAGAGGGACGAACGTGACGAACTTGGTACAAAGAAGGCCAACGGATCAAATGGGAGGACGAAGATGGACGAACGAGACGAACTTGGTCCAAATAAGGCCTACGGATCAAATGGGAGGACGAAGATGGACGAACGAGACGAACTTGGTCCAAATAAGGCGTACGAATCAAATGGGAGGACGAAGAGGGACGAACGAGACGAACTTGGTACAAAGAAGGCCAACGGATCAAATGGGAGGACGAAGATGGACGAACGAGACGAATTTGGTCCAAACAAGGCCTACGGATCAAATGGGAAGACGAGGATGGACGAACGAGACGAACTTCGTCCAAGTAAGGCCTACGGATCAAATGGGAGGACGAAGAGGAACGAACGAGACGAACTTGGTACAAAGAAGGCCAACGGATCAAATGGGAGGACGAAGATCGACGAACGAGACGAACTTGGTCCAACTAAGGCCTACGGATCAAATGGGAGGACGAAGAGGGACGAACGAGACGAATTTGGTCCAAATAAGGCCAACGGATCAAATGGGAGGACGAAGATGGACGAACGAGACGAACTTTGCTCAAAGAAGGCCAACGGATCAAATGGGAGGACGAAGATGGACGAACGAGACGAACTTGGTCCAACTAAGGCCTACGGATCAAATGGGAGGACGAAGAGGGACGAACGAGACGAACTTGGTACAAAGAAGGCCAACGGATCAAATGGGAGGACGAAGATGGACGAACGAGACGAACTTGGTCCAACTAAGGCCAACGGATCAAATGGGAGGACGAAGATGGACGAACGAGACGAACTTTGCACAAAGAAGGCCAACGGATCAAATGGGAGGACGAAGATGGACGAACGAGACAAACTTGGTCCAACTAAGGCCTACGGATCAAATGGGAGGACGAAGAGGGACGAACGAGACGAACTTGGTACAAAGAAGGCCAACGGATCAAATGAGAGGACGAAGATGGACGAACGAGTCGAACTTGGTCCAACTAAGGCCTACGGATCAAATGGGAGGACGAGGATGGACGAACGAGACGAACTTCGTCCAAGTAAGGCCTACGGATCAAATGGGAGGACGAAGATGGACGAACGAGACGAATTTGGTCCAAATAAGGCCTACGGATCAAATGGGAGGACGAGGATGGACGAACGAGACGAACTTCGTCCAACTAAGGCGTACGGATCAAATGGGAGGACGAAGAGGGACGAACGTGACGAACTTGGTACAAAGAAGGCCAACGGATCAAATGGGAGGACGAAGATGGACGAACGAGACGAACTTGGTCCAAATAAGGCCTACGAATCAAATGGGAGGACGAAGAGGGACGAACGAGACGAACGTGGTACAAAGAAGGCGAACGGATCAAATGGGAGGACGAAGATGGACGAACGAGACGAATTTGGTCCAAACAAGGCCTACGGATCAAATGGGAAGACGAGGATGGACGAACGAGACGAATTTGGTCCAAACAAGGCCTACGGATCAAATGGGAAGACGAGGATGGACGAACGAGACGAACTTCGTCCAAGTAAGGCCTACGGATCAAATGGGAGGACGAAGAGGGACGAACGAGACGAACTTGGTACAAAGAAGGCCAACGGATCAAATGGGAGGATGAGGATGGACGAACGAGACGAACTTCATCCAAGTAAGGCCTACGGATCAAATGGGAGGACGAAGATGGACGAACGAGACGAATTTGGTCCAAATAAGGCCTACGGATCAAATGGGAGGACGAGGATGGACGAACGAGACGAACTTCGCCCAACTAAGGCCTACGGATCAAATGGGAGGACGAAGAGGGACGAACGTGACGAACTTGGTACAAAGAAGGCCAACGGATCAAATGGGAGGACGAAGATGGACGAACGAGACGAACTTGGTCCAAATAAGGCCTACGGATCAAATGGGAGGAAGAAGATGGACGAACGAGACGAACTTGGTCCAAATAAGGCCTACGAATCAAATGGGAGGACGAAGAGGGACGAACGAGACGAACTTGGTACAAAGAAGGCCAACGGATCAAATGGGAGGACGAAGATGGACGAACGAGACGAACTTGGTCCAACTAAGGCCAACGGATCAAATGGGAGGACGAAGATGGACGAACGAGACGAACTTCGCACAAAGAAGGCCAACGGATCAAATGGGAGGACGAAGATGGACGAACGAGACAAACTTGGTCCAACTAAGGCCTACGGATCAAATGGGAGGACGAAGAGGGACGAACGAGACGAACTTGGTACAAAGAAGGCCAACGGATCAAATGAGAGGACGAAGATGGACGAACGAGTCGAACTTGGTCCAACTAAGGCCTACGGATCAAATGGGAGGACGAGGATGGACGAACGAGACGAACTTCGTCCAAGTAAGGCCTACGGATCAAATGGGAGGACGAAGATGGACGAACGAGACGAATTTGGTCCAAATAAGGCCTACGGATCAAATGGGAGGACGAGGATGGACGAACGAGACGAACTTCGTCCAACTAAGGCGTACGGATCAAATGGGAGGACGAAGAGGGACGAACGTGACGAACTTGGTACAAAGAAGGCCAACGGATCAAATGGGAGGACGAAGATGGACGAACGAGACGAACTTGGTCCAAATAAGGCCTACGGATCAAATGGGAGGACGAGGATGGACGAACGAGACGAACTTCGTCCAACTAAGGCGTACGGATCAAATGGGAGGACGAAGAGGGACGAACGTGACGAACTTGGTACAAAGAAGGCCAACGGATCAAATGGGAGGACGAAGATGGACGAACGAGACGAACTTGGTCCAAATAAGGCCTACGGATCAAATGGGAGGACGAAGATGGACGAACGAGACGAACTTGGTCCAAATAAGGCCTACGAATCAAATGGGAGGACGAAGAGGGACGAACGAGACGAACGTGGTACAAAGAAGGCCAACGGATCAAATGGGAGGACGAAGATGGACGAACGAGACGAATTTGGTCCAAACAAGGCCTACGGATCAAATGGGAAGACGAGGATGGACGAACGAGACGAACTTCGTCCAAGTAAGGCCTACGGATCAAATGGGAGGACGAAGAGGGACGAACGAGACGAACTTGGTACAAAGAAGGCCAACGGATCAAATGGGAGGATGAGGATGGACGAACGAGACGAACTTCATCCAAGTAAGGCCTACGGATCAAATGGGAGGACGAAGATGGACGAACGAGACGAATTTGGTCCAAATAAGGCCTACGGATCAAATGGGAGGACGAGGATGGACGAACGAGACGAACTTCGCCCAACTAAGGCCTACGGATCAAATGGGAGGACGAAGAGGGACGAACGTGACGAACTTGGTACAAAGAAGGCCAACGGATCAAATGGGAGGACGAAGATGGACGAACGAGACGAACTTGGTCCAAATAAGGCCTACGGATCAAATGGGAGGACGAAGATGGACGAACGAGACGAACTTGGTCCAAATAAGGCGTACGAATCAAATGGGAGGACGAAGAGGGACGAACGAGACGAACTTGGTACAAAGAAGGCCAACGGATCAAATGGGAGGACGAAGATGGACGAACGAGACGAATTTGGTCCAAACAAGGCCTACGGATCAAATGGGAAGACGAGGATGGACGAACGAGACGAACTTCGTCCAAGTAAGGCCTACGGATCAAATGGGAGGACGAAGAGGAACGAACGAGACGAACTTGGTACAAAGAAGGCCAACGGATCAAATGGGAGGACGAAGATCGACGAACGAGACGAACTTGGTCCAACTAAGGCCTACGGATCAAATGGGAGGACGAAGAGGGACGAACGAGACGAATTTGGTCCAAATAAGGCCAACGGATCAAATGGGAGGACGAAGATGGACGAACGAGACGAACTTTGCTCAAAGAAGGCCAACGGATCAAATGGGAGGACGAAGATGGACGAACGAGACGAACTTGGTCCAACTAAGGCCTACGGATCAAATGGGAGGACGAAGAGGGACGAACGAGACGAACTTGGTACAAAGAAGGCCAACGGATCAAATGGGAGGACGAAGATGGACGAACGAGACGAACTTGGTCCAACTAAGGCCAACGGATCAAATGGGAGGACGAAGATGGACGAACGAGACGAACTTTGCACAAAGAAGGCCAACGGATCAAATGGGAGGACGAAGATGGACGAACGAGACAAACTTGGTCCAACTAAGGCCTACGGATCAAATGGGAGGACGAAGAGGGACGAACGAGACGAACTTGGTACAAAGAAGGCCAACGGATCAAATGAGAGGACGAAGATGGACGAACGAGTCGAACTTGGTCCAACTAAGGCCTACGGATCAAATGGGAGGACGAGGATGGACGAACGAGACGAACTTCGTCCAAGTAAGGCCTACGGATCAAATGGGAGGACGAAGATGGACGAACGAGACGAATTTGGTCCAAATAAGGCCTACGGATCAAATGGGAGGACGAGGATGGACGAACGAGACGAACTTCGTCCAACTAAGGCGTACGGATCAAATGGGAGGACGAAGAGGGACGAACGTGACGAACTTGGTACAAAGAAGGCCAACGGATCAAATGGGAGGACGAAGATGGACGAACGAGACGAACTTGGTCCAAATAAGGCCTACGAATCAAATGGGAGGACGAAGAGGGACGAACGAGACGAACGTGGTACAAAGAAGGCGAACGGATCAAATGGGAGGACGAAGATGGACGAACGAGACGAATTTGGTCCAAACAAGGCCTACGGATCAAATGGGAAGACGAGGATGGACGAACGAGACGAATTTGGTCCAAACAAGGCCTACGGATCAAATGGGAAGACGAGGATGGACGAACGAGACGAACTTCGTCCAAGTAAGGCCTACGGATCAAATGGGAGGACGAAGAGGGACGAACGAGACGAACTTGGTACAAAGAAGGCCAACGGATCAAATGGGAGGATGAGGATGGACGAACGAGACGAACTTCATCCAAGTAAGGCCTACGGATCAAATGGGAGGACGAAGATGGACGAACGAGACGAATTTGGTCCAAATAAGGCCTACGGATCAAATGGGAGGACGAGGATGGACGAACGAGACGAACTTCGCCCAACTAAGGCCTACGGATCAAATGGGAGGACGAAGAGGGACGAACGTGACGAACTTGGTACAAAGAAGGCCAACGGATCAAATGGGAGGACGAAGATGGACGAACGAGACGAACTTGGTCCAAATAAGGCCTACGGATCAAATGGGAGGAAGAAGATGGACGAACGAGACGAACTTGGTCCAAATAAGGCCTACGAATCAAATGGGAGGACGAAGAGGGACGAACGAGACGAACTTGGTACAAAGAAGGCCAACGGATCAAATGGGAGGACGAAGATGGACGAACGAGACGAACTTGGTCCAACTAAGGCCAACGGATCAAATGGGAGGACGAAGATGGACGAACGAGACGAACTTCGCACAAAGAAGGCCAACGGATCAAATGGGAGGACGAAGATGGACGAACGAGACAAACTTGGTCCAACTAAGGCCTACGGATCAAATGGGAGGACGAAGAGGGACGAACGAGACGAACTTGGTACAAAGAAGGCCAACGGATCAAATGAGAGGACGAAGATGGACGAACGAGTCGAACTTGGTCCAACTAAGGCCTACGGATCAAATGGGAGGACGAGGATGGACGAACGAGACGAACTTCGTCCAAGTAAGGCCTACGGATCAAATGGGAGGACGAAGATGGACGAACGAGACGAATTTGGTCCAAATAAGGCCTACGGATCAAATGGGAGGACGAGGATGGACGAACGAGACGAACTTCGTCCAACTAAGGCGTACGGATCAAATGGGAGGACGAAGAGGGACGAACGTGACGAACTTGGTACAAAGAAGGCCAACGGATCAAATGGGAGGACGAAGATGGACGAACGAGACGAACTTGGTCCAAATAAGGCCTACGGATCAAATGGGAGGACGAGGATGGACGAACGAGACGAACTTCGTCCAACTAAGGCGTACGGATCAAATGGGAGGACGAAGAGGGACGAACGTGACGAACTTGGTACAAAGAAGGCCAACGGATCAAATGGGAGGACGAAGATGGACGAACGAGACGAACTTGGTCCAAATAAGGCCTACGGATCAAATGGGAGGACGAAGATGGACGAACGAGACGAACTTGGTCCAAATAAGGCCTACGAATCAAATGGGAGGACGAAGAGGGACGAACGAGACGAACGTGGTACAAAGAAGGCCAACGGATCAAATGGGAGGACGAAGATGGACGAACGAGACGAATTTGGTCCAAACAAGGCCTACGGATCAAATGGGAAGACGAGGATGGACGAACGAGACGAACTTCGTCCAAGTAAGGCCTACGGATCAAATGGGAGGACGAAGAGGGACGAACGAGACGAACTTGGTACAAAGAAGGCCAACGGATCAAATGGGAGGATGAGGATGGACGAACGAGACGAACTTCATCCAAGTAAGGCCTACGGATCAAATGGGAGGACGAAGATGGACGAACGAGACGAATTTGGTCCAAATAAGGCCTACGGATCAAATGGGAGGACGAGGATGGACGAACGAGACGAACTTCGCCCAACTAAGGCCTACGGATCAAATGGGAGGACGAAGAGGGACGAACGTGACGAACTTGGTACAAAGAAGGCCAACGGATCAAATGGGAGGACGAAGATGGACGAACGAGACGAACTTGGTCCAAATAAGGCCTACGGATCAAATGGGAGGACGAAGATGGACGAACGAGACGAACTTGGTCCAAATAAGGCGTACGAATCAAATGGGAGGACGAAGAGGGACGAACGAGACGAACTTGGTACAAAGAAGGCCAACGGATCAAATGGGAGGACGAAGATGGACGAACGAGACGAATTTGGTCCAAACAAGGCCTACGGATCAAATGGGAAGACGAGGATGGACGAACGAGACGAACTTCGTCCAAGTAAGGCCTACGGATCAAATGGGAGGACGAAGAGGAACGAACGAGACGAACTTGGTACAAAGAAGGCCAACGGATCAAATGGGAGGACGAAGATCGACGAACGAGACGAACTTGGTCCAACTAAGGCCTACGGATCAAATGGGAGGACGAAGAGGGACGAACGAGACGAATTTGGTCCAAATAAGGCCAACGGATCAAATGGGAGGACGAAGATGGACGAACGAGACGAACTTTGCTCAAAGAAGGCCAACGGATCAAATGGGAGGACGAAGATGGACGAACGAGACGAACTTGGTCCAACTAAGGCCTACGGATCAAATGGGAGGACGAAGAGGGACGAACGAGACGAACTTGGTACAAAGAAGGCCAACGGATCAAATGGGAGGACGAAGATGGACGAACGAGACGAACTTGGTCCAACTAAGGCCAACGGATCAAATGGGAGGACGAAGATGGACGAACGAGACGAACTTTGCACAAAGAAGGCCAACGGATCAAATGGGAGGACGAAGATGGACGAACGAGACAAACTTGGTCCAACTAAGGCCTACGGATCAAATGGGAGGACGAAGAGGGACGAACGAGACGAACTTGGTACAAAGAAGGCCAACGGATCAAATGAGAGGACGAAGATGGACGAACGAGTCGAACTTGGTCCAACTAAGGCCTACGGATCAAATGGGAGGACGAGGATGGACGAACGAGACGAACTTCGTCCAAGTAAGGCCTACGGATCAAATGGGAGGACGAAGATGGACGAACGAGACGAATTTGGTCCAAATAAGGCCTACGGATCAAATGGGAGGACGAGGATGGACGAACGAGACGAACTTCGTCCAACTAAGGCGTACGGATCAAATGGGAGGACGAAGAGGGACGAACGTGACGAACTTGGTACAAAGAAGGCCAACGGATCAAATGGGAGGACGAAGATGGACGAACGAGACGAACTTGGTCCAAATAAGGCCTACGAATCAAATGGGAGGACGAAGAGGGACGAACGAGACGAACGTGGTACAAAGAAGGCGAACGGATCAAATGGGAGGACGAAGATGGACGAACGAGACGAATTTGGTCCAAACAAGGCCTACGGATCAAATGGGAAGACGAGGATGGACGAACGAGACGAATTTGGTCCAAACAAGGCCTACGGATCAAATGGGAAGACGAGGATGGACGAACGAGACGAACTTCGTCCAAGTAAGGCCTACGGATCAAATGGGAGGACGAAGAGGGACGAACGAGACGAACTTGGTACAAAGAAGGCCAACGGATCAAATGGGAGGATGAGGATGGACGAACGAGACGAACTTCATCCAAGTAAGGCCTACGGATCAAATGGGAGGACGAAGATGGACGAACGAGACGAATTTGGTCCAAATAAGGCCTACGGATCAAATGGGAGGACGAGGATGGACGAACGAGACGAACTTCGCCCAACTAAGGCCTACGGATCAAATGGGAGGACGAAGAGGGACGAACGTGACGAACTTGGTACAAAGAAGGCCAACGGATCAAATGGGAGGACGAAGATGGACGAACGAGACGAACTTGGTCCAAATAAGGCCTACGGATCAAATGGGAGGACGAAGATGGACGAACGAGACGAACTTGGTCCAAATAAGGCCTACGAATCAAATGGGAGGACGAAGAGGGACGAACGAGACGAACTTGGTACAAAGAAGGCCAACGGATCAAATGGGAGGACGAAGATGGACGAACGAGACGAACTTGGTCCAACTAAGGCCAACGGATCAAATGGGAGGACGAAGATGGACGAACGAGACGAACTTCGCACAAAGAAGGCCAACGGATCAAATGGGAGGACGAAGATGGACGAACGAGACAAACTTGGTCCAACTAAGGCCTACGGATCAAATGGGAGGACGAAGAGGGACGAACGAGACGAACTTGGTACAAAGAAGGCCAACGGATCAAATGAGAGGACGAAGATGGACGAACGAGTCGAACTTGGTCCAACTAAGGCCTACGGATCAAATGGGAGGACGAGGATGGACGAACGAGACGAACTTCGTCCAAGTAAGGCCTACGGATCAAATGGGAGGACGAAGATGGACGAACGAGACGAATTTGGTCCAAATAAGGCCTACGGATCAAATGGGAGGACGAGGATGGACGAACGAGACGAACTTCGTCCAACTAAGGCGTACGGATCAAATGGGAGGACGAAGAGGGACGAACGTGACGAACTTGGTACAAAGAAGGCCAACGGATCAAATGGGAGGACGAAGATGGACGAACGAGACGAACTTGGTCCAAATAAGGCCTACGAATCAAATGGGAGGACGAAGAGGGACGAACGAGACGAACGTGGTACAAAGAAGGCCAACGGATCAAATGGGAGGACGAAGATGGACGAACGAGACGAATTTGGTCCAAACAAGGCCTACGGATCAAATGGGAAGACGAGGATGGACGAACGAGACGAATTTGGTCCAAACAAGGCCTACGGATCAAATGGGAAGACGAGGATGGACGAACGAGACGAACTTCGTCCAAGTAAGGCCTACGGATCAAATGGGAGGACGAAGAGGGACGAACGAGACGAACTTGGTACAAAGAAGGCCAACGGATCAAATGGGAGGATGAGGATGGACGAACGAGACGAACTTCATCCAAGTAAGGCCTACGGATCAAATGGGAGGACGAAGATGGACGAACGAGACGAATTTGGTCCAAATAAGGCCTACGGATCAAATGGGAGGACGAGGATGGACGAACGAGACGAACTTGGTCCAAATAAGGCCTACGGATCAAATGGGAGGACGACGATGGACGAACGAGACGAACTTGGTCCAAATAAGGCCTACGAATCAAATGGGAGGACGAAGAGGGACGAACGAGACGAACTTGGTACAAAGAAGGCCAACGGATCAAATGGGAGGACGAAGATGGACGAACGAGACGAATTTGGTCCAAACAAGGCCTACGGATCAAATGGGAAGACGAGGATGGACGAACGAGACGAACTTCGTCCAAGTAAGGCCTACGGATCAAATGGGAGGACGAAGAGGGACGAACGAGACGAACTTGGTACAAAGAAGGCCAACGGATCAAATGGGAGGACGAAGATCGACGAACGAGACGAACTTGGTCCAACTAAGGCCTACGGATCAAATGGGAGGACGAAGAGGGACGAACGAGACGAATTTGGTCCAAATAAGGCCAACGGATCAAATGGGAGGACGAAGATGGACGAACGAGACGAACTTTGCTCAAAGAAGGCCAACGGATAAAATGGGAGGACGAAGATGGACGAACGAGATGAACTTGGTCCAACTAAGGCCTACGGATCAAATGGGAGGACGAAGAGGGACGAACGAGACGAACTTGGTACAAAGAAGGCCAACGGATCAAATGGGAGGACGAAGATGGACGAACGAGACGAACTTGGTCCAACTAAGGCCAACGGATCAAATGGGAGGACGAAGATGGACGAACGAGACGAACTTTGCACAAAGAAGGCCAACGGATCAAATGGGAGGACGAAGATGGACGAACGAGACAAACTTGGTCCAACTAAGGCCTACGGATCAAATGGGAGGACGAAGAGGGACGAACGAGACGAACTTGGTACAAAGAAGGCCAACGGATCAAATGAGAGGACGAAGATGGACGAACGAGTCGAACTTGGTCCAACTAAGGCCTACGGATCAAATGGGAGGACGAGGATGGACGAACGAGACGAACTTCGTCCAAGTAAGGCCTACGGATCAAATGGGAGGACGAAGATGGACGAACGAGACGAATTTGGTCCAAATAAGGCCTACGGATCAAATGGGAGGACGAGGATGGACGAACGAGACGAACTTCGTCCAACTAAGGCGTACGGATCAAATGGGAGGACGAAGAGGGACGAACGTGACGAACTTGGTACAAAGAAGGCCAACGGATCAAATGGGAGGACGAAGATGGACGAACGAGACGAACTTGGTCCAAATAAGGCCTACGAATCAAATGGGAGGACGAAGAGGGACGAACGAGACGAACGTGGTACAAAGAAGGCCAACGGATCAAATGGGAGGACGAAGATGGACGAACGAGACGAATTTGGTCCAAACAAGGCCTACGGATCAAATGGGAAGACGAGGATGGACGAACGAGACGAACTTGGTCCAACTAAGGCCTACGGATCAAATGGGAGGACGAAGAGGGACGAACGTGACGAACTTGGTACAAAGAAGGCCAACGGATCAAATGGGAGGACGAAGATGGACGAACGAGACGAACTTCGCCCAAATAAGGCCTACGGATCAAATGGGAGGACGAAGATGGACGAACGAGACGAACTTGGTCCAAATAAGGCCTACGAATCAAATGGGAGGACGAAGAGGGACGAACGAGACGAACTTGGTACAAAGAAGGCCAACGGATCAAATGGGAGGACGAAGATGGACGAACGAGACGAACTTGGTCCAAATAAGGCCTACGAATCAATTGGGAGGACGAAGAGGGACGAACGAGACGAACGTGGTACAAAGAAGGCCAACGGATCAAATGGGAGGACGAAGATGGACGAACGAGACGAATTTGGTCCAAACAAGGCCAACGGATCAAATGGGAGGACGAAGATGGACGAACGTGACGAACTTGGTCCAACTAAGGCCTACGGATCAAATGGGAGGACGAAGAGGGACGAACGTGACGAACTTGGTACAAAGAAGGCCAACGGATCAAATGGGAGGACGAAGATGGACGAACGAGACGAACTTGGTCCAAATAAGGCCTACGGATCAAATGGGAGGACGAAGATGGACGAACGAGACGAACTTGGTCCAAATAAGGCCTACGAATCAAATGGGAGGACGACGAGGGACGAACGAGACGAACGTGGTACAAAGAAGGCCAACGGATCAAATGGGAGGACGAAGATGGACGAACGAGACGAATTTGGTCCAAACAAGGCCTACGGATCAAATGGGAAGACGAGGATGGACGAACGAGACGAACTTCGTCCAAGTAAGGCCTACGGATCAAATGGGAGGACGAAGAGGGACGAACGAGACGAACTTGGTACAAAGAAGGCCAACGGATCAAATGGGAGGATGAGGATGGACGAACGAGACGAACTTCATCCAAGTAAGGCCTACGGATCAAATGGGAGGACGAAGATGGACGAACGAGACGAATTTGGTCCAAATAAGGCCTACGGATCAAATGGGAGGACGAGGATGGACGAACGAGACGAACTTCGTCCAACTAAGGCCTACGGATCAAATGGGAGGACGAAGAGGGACGAACGTGACGAACTTGGTACAAAGAAGGCCAACGGATCAAATGGGAGGACGAAGATGGACGAACGAGACGAACTTGGTCCAAATAAGGCCTACGGATCAAATGGGAGGACGAAGATGGACGAACGAGACGAACTTGGTCCAAATAAGGCCTACGAATCAAATGGGAGGACGAAGAGGGACGAACGAGACGAACTTGGTACAAAGAAGGCCAACGGATCAAATGGGAGGACGAAGATGGACGAACGAGACGAATTTGGTCCAAACAAGGCCTACGGATCAAATGGGAAGACGAGGATGGACGAACGAGACGAACTTCGTCCAAGTAAGGCCTACGGATCAAATGGGAGGACGAAGAGGGACGAACGAGACGAACTTGGTACAAAGAAGGCCAACGGATCAAATGGGAGGACGAAGATCGACGAACGAGACGAACTTGGTCCAACTAAGGCCTACGGATCAAATGGGAGGACGAAGAGGGACGAACGAGACGAATTTGGTCCAAATAAGGCCAACGGATCAAATGGGAGGACGAAGATGGACGAACGAGACGAACTTTGCTCAAAGAAGGCCAACGGATCAAATGGGAGGACGAAGATGGACGAACGAGACGAACTTGGTCCAACTAAGGCCTACGGATCAAATGGGAGGACGAAGAGGGACGAACGAGACGAACTTGGTACAAAGAAGGCCAACGGATCAAATGGGAGGACGAAGATGGACGAACGAGACGAACTTGGTCCAACTAAGGCCAACGGATCAAATGGGAAGACGAAGATGGACGAACGAGACGAACTTTGCACAAAGAAGGCCAACGGATCAAATGGGAGGACGAAGATGGACGAACGAGACAAACTTGGTCCAACTAAGGCCTACGGATCAAATGGGAGGACGAAGAGGGACGAACGAGACGAACTTGGTACAAAGAAGGCCAACGGATCAAATGAGAGGACGAAGATGGACGAACGAGTCGAACTTGGTCCAACTAAGGCCTACGGATCAAATGGGAGGACGAGGATGGACGAACGAGACGAACTTCGTCCAAGTAAGGCCTACGGATCAAATGGGAGGACGAAGATGGACGAACGAGACGAATTTGGTCCAAATAAGGCCTACGGATCAAATGGGAGGACGAGGATGGACGAACGAGACGAACTTCGTCCAACTAAGGCGTACGGATCAAATGGGAGGACGAAGAGGGACGAACGTGACGAACTTGGTACAAAGAAGGCCAACGGATCAAATGCGAGGACGAAGATGGACGAACGAGACGAACTTGGTCCAAATAAGGCCTACGAATCAAATGGGAGGACGAAGAGGGACGAACGAGACGAACGTGGTACAAAGAAGGCCAACGGATCAAATGGGAGGACGAAGATGGACGAACGAGACGAATTTGGTCCAAACAAGGCCTACGGATCAAATGGGAAGACGAGGATGGACGAACGAGACGAACTTCGTCCAAGTAAGGCCTACGGATCAAATGGGAGGACGAAGAGGGACGAACGAGACGAACTTGGTACAAAGAAGGCCAACGGATCAAATGGGAGGACGAAGATGGACGAACGAGACGAACTTGGTCCAAATAAGGCCTACGGATCAAATGGGAGGACGAAGATGGACGAACGAGACGAACTTGGTACAAAGAAGGCCAACGGATCAAATGGGAGGACGAAGATGGACGAACGAGACGAACTTGGTCCAACTAAGGCCAACGGATCAAATGGGAGGACGAAGATGGACGAACGAGACGAACTTTGCACAAAGAAGGCCAACGGATCAAATGGGAGGACGAAGATGGACGAACGAGACAAACTTGGTCCAACTAAGGCCTACGGATCAAATGGGAGGACGAAGAGGGACGAACGAGACGAACTTGGTACAAAGAAGGCCAACGGATCAAATGAGAGGACGAAGATGGACGAACGAGTCGAACTTGGTCCAACTAAGGCCTACGGATCAAATGGGAGGACGAGGATGGACGAACGAGACGAACTTCGTCCAAGTAAGGCCTACGGATCAAATGGGAGGACGAAGATGGACGAACGAGACGAATTTGGTCCAAATAAGGCCTACGGATCAAATGGGAGGACGAGGATGGACGAACGAGACGAACTTCGTCCAACTAAGGCGTACGGATCAAATGGGAGGACGAAGAGGGACGAACGTGACGAACTTGGTACAAAGAAGGCCAACGGATCAAATGGGAGGACGAAGATGGACGAACGAGACGAACTTGGTCCAAATAAGGCCTACGAATCAAATGGGAGGACGAAGAGGGACGAACGAGACGAACGTGGTACAAAGAAGGCCAACGGATCAAATGGGAGGACGAAGATGGACGAACGAGACGAATTTGGTCCAAACAAGGCCTACGGATCAAATGGGAAGACGAGGATGGACGAACGAGACGAACTTGGTCCAACTAAGGCCTACGGATCAAATGGGAGGACGAAGAGGGACGAACGTGACGAACTTGGTACAAAGAAGGCCAACGGATCAAATGGGAGGACGAAGATGGACGAACGAGACGAACTTCGTCCAAATAAGGCCTACGGATCAAATGGGAGGACGAAGATGGACGAACGAGACGAACTTGGTCCAAATAAGGCCTACGAATCAAATGGGAGGACGAAGAGGGACGAACGAGACGAACTTGGTACAAAGAAGGCCAACGGATCAAATGGGAGGACGAAGATGGACGAACGAGACGAACTTGGTCCAAATAAGGCCTACGAATCAAATGGGAGGACGAAGAGGGACGAACGAGACGAACGTGGTACAAAGAAGGCCAACGGATCAAATGGGAGGACGAAGATGGACGAACGAGACGAATTTGGTCCAAACAAGGCCAACGGATCAAATGGGAGGACGAAGATGGACGAACGTGACGAACTTGGTCCAACTAAGGCCTACGGATCAAATGGGAGGACGAAGAGGGACGAACGTGACGAACTTGGTACAAAGAAGGCCAACGGATCAAATGGGAGGACGAAGATGGACGAACGAGACGAACTTGGTCCAAATAAGGCCTACGGATCAAATGGGAGGACGAAGATGGACGAACGAGACGAACTTGGTCCAAATAAGGCCTACGAATCAAATGGGAGGACGACGAGGGACGAACGAGACGAACGTGGTACAAAGAAGGCCAACGGATCAAATGGGAGGACGAAGATGGACGAACGAGACGAATTTGGTCCAAACAAGGCCTACGGATCAAATGGGAAGACGAGGATGGACGAACGAGACGAACTTCGTCCAAGTAAGGCCTACGGATCAAATGGGAGGACGAAGAGGGACGAACGAGACGAACTTGGTACAAAGAAGGCCAACGGATCAAATGGGAGGATGAGGATGGACGAACGAGACGAACTTCATCCAAGTAAGGCCTACGGATCAAATGGGAGGACGAAGATGGACGAACGAGACGAATTTGGTCCAAATAAGGCCTACGGATCAAATGGGAGGACGAGGATGGACGAACGAGACGAACTTCGTCCAACTAAGGCCTACGGATCAAATGGGAGGACGAAGAGGGACGAACGTGACGAACTTGGTACAAAGAAGGCCAACGGATCAAATGGGAGGACGAAGATGGACGAACGAGACGAACTTGGTCCAAATAAGGCCTACGGATCAAATGGGAGGACGAAGATGGACGAACGAGACGAACTTGGTCCAAATAAGGCCTACGAATCAAATGGGAGGACGAAGAGGGACGAACGAGACGAACTTGGTACAAAGAAGGCCAACGGATCAAATGGGAGGACGAAGATGGACGAACGAGACGAATTTGGTCCAAACAAGGCCTACGGATCAAATGGGAAGACGAGGATGGACGAACGAGACGAACTTCGTCCAAGTAAGGCCTACGGATCAAATGGGAGGACGAAGAGGGACGAACGAGACGAACTTGGTACAAAGAAGGCCAACGGATCAAATGGGAGGACGAAGATCGACGAACGAGACGAACTTGGTCCAACTAAGGCCTACGGATCAAATGGGAGGACGAAGAGGGACGAACGAGACGAATTTGGTCCAAATAAGGCCAACGGATCAAATGGGAGGACGAAGATGGACGAACGAGACGAACTTTGCTCAAAGAAGGCCAACGGATCAAATGGGAGGACGAAGATGGACGAACGAGACGAACTTGGTCCAACTAAGGCCTACGGATCAAATGGGAGGACGAAGAGGGACGAACGAGACGAACTTGGTACAAAGAAGGCCAACGGATCAAATGGGAGGACGAAGATGGACGAACGAGACGAACTTGGTCCAACTAAGGCCAACGGATCAAATGGGAAGACGAAGATGGACGAACGAGACGAACTTTGCACAAAGAAGGCCAACGGATCAAATGGGAGGACGAAGATGGACGAACGAGACAAACTTGGTCCAACTAAGGCCTACGGATCAAATGGGAGGACGAAGAGGGACGAACGAGACGAACTTGGTACAAAGAAGGCCAACGGATCAAATGAGAGGACGAAGATGGACGAACGAGTCGAACTTGGTCCAACTAAGGCCTACGGATCAAATGGGAGGACGAGGATGGACGAACGAGACGAACTTCGTCCAAGTAAGGCCTACGGATCAAATGGGAGGACGAAGATGGACGAACGAGACGAATTTGGTCCAAATAAGGCCTACGGATCAAATGGGAGGACGAGGATGGACGAACGAGACGAACTTCGTCCAACTAAGGCGTACGGATCAAATGGGAGGACGAAGAGGGACGAACGTGACGAACTTGGTACAAAGAAGGCCAACGGATCAAATGCGAGGACGAAGATGGACGAACGAGACGAACTTGGTCCAAATAAGGCCTACGAATCAAATGGGAGGACGAAGAGGGACGAACGAGACGAACGTGGTACAAAGAAGGCCAACGGATCAAATGGGAGGACGAAGATGGACGAACGAGACGAATTTGGTCCAAACAAGGCCTACGGATCAAATGGGAAGACGAGGATGGACGAACGAGACGAACTTCGTCCAAGTAAGGCCTACGGATCAAATGGGAGGACGAAGAGGGACGAACGAGACGAACTTGGTACAAAGAAGGCCAACGGATCAAATGGGAGGACGAAGATGGACGAACGAGACGAACTTGGTCCAAATAAGGCCTACGGATCAAATGGGAGGACGAAGATGGACGAACGAGACGAACTTGGTCCAAATAAGGCCTACGAATCAAATGGGAGGACGAAGAGGGACGAACGAGACGAATTTGGTACAAAGAAGGCCAACGGATCAAATGGGAGGACGAAGATGGACGAACGAGACGAATTTGGTCCAAACAAGGCCTACGGATCAAATGGGAAGACGAGGATGGACGAACGAGACGAACTTCGTCCAAGTAAGGCCTACGGATCAAATGGGAGGACGAAGAGGGACGAATGAGACGAACTTGGTACAAAGAAGGCCAACGGATCAAATGGGAGGACGAAGATCGACGAACGAGACGAACTTGGTCCAACTAAGGCCTACGGATCAAATGGGAGGACGAAGATGGACGAACGAGACGAACGTGGTACAAAGAAGGCCAACGGATCAAATGGGAGGACGAAGATGGACGAACGAGACGAACTTGGTCCAAATAAGGCCTACGAATCAAATGGGAGGACGAAGAGGGACGAACGAGACGAACGTGGTACAAAGAAGGCCAACGGATCAAATGGGAGGACGAAGATGGACGAACGAGACGAATTTGGTCCAAACAAGGCCAACGGATCAAATGGGAGGACGAAGATGGACGAACGTGACGAACTTGGTCCAACTAAGGCCTACGGATCAAATGGGAGGACGAAGAGGGACGAACGTGACGAACTTGGTACAAAGAAGGCCAACGGATCAAATGGGAGGACGAAGATGGACGAACGAGACGAACTTGGTCCAAATAAGGCCTACGGATCAAATGGGAGGACGAAGATGGACGAACGAGACGAACTTGGTCCAAATAAGGCCTACGAATCAAATGGGAGGACGAAGAGGGACGAACGAGACGAACGTGGTACAAAGAAGGCCAACGGATCAAATGGGAGGACGAAGATGGACGAACGAGACGAATTTGGTCCAAACAAGGCCTACGGATCAAATGGGAAGACGAGGATGGACGAACGAGACGAACTTCGTCCAAGTAAGGCCTACGGATCAAATGGGAGGACGAAGAGGGACGAACGAGACGAACTTGGTACAAAGAAGGCCAACGGATCAAATGGGAGGATGAGGATGGACGAACGAGACGAACTTCATCCAAGTAAGGCCTACGGATCAAATGGGAGGACGAAGATGGACGAACGAGACGAATTTGGTCCAAATAAGGCCTACGGATCAAATGGGAGGACGAGGATGGACGAACGAGACGAACTTCGTCCAACTAAGGCCTACGGATCAAATGGGAGGACGAAGAGGGACGAACGTGACGAACTTGGTACAAAGAAGGCCAACGGATCAAATGGGAGGACGAAGATGGACGAACGAGACGAACTTGGTCCAAATAAGGCCTACGGATCAAATGGGAGGACGAAGATGGACGAACGAGACGAACTTGGTCCAAATAAGGCCTACGAATCAAATGGGAGGACGAAGAGGGACGAACGAGACGAACTTGGTACAAAGAAGGCCAACGGATCAAATGGGAGGACGAAGATGGACGAACGAGACGAATTTGGTCCAAACAAGGCCTACGGATCAAATGGGAAGACGAGGATGGACGAACGAGACGAACTTCGTCCAAGTAAGGCCTACGGATCAAATGGGAGGACGAAGAGGGACGAACGAGACGAACTTGGTACAAAGAAGGCCAACGGATCAAATGGGAGGACGAAGATCGACGAACGAGACGAACTTGGTCCAACTAAGGCCTACGGATCAAATGGGAGGACGAAGAGGGACGAACGAGACGAATTTGGTCCAAATAAGGCCAACGGATCAAATGGGAGGACGAAGATGGACGAACGAGACGAACTTTGCTCAAAGAAGGCCAACGGATCAAATGGGAGGACGAAGATGGACGAACGAGACGAACTTGGTCCAACTAAGGCCTACGGATCAAATGGGAGGACGAAGAGGGACGAACGAGACGAACTTGGTACAAAGAAGGCCAACGGATCAAATGGGAGGACGAAGATGGACGAACGAGACGAACTTGGTCCAACTAAGGCCAACGGATCAAATGGGAAGACGAAGATGGACGAACGAGACGAACTTTGCACAAAGAAGGCCAACGGATCAAATGGGAGGACGAAGATGGACGAACGAGACAAACTTGGTCCAACTAAGGCCTACGGATCAAATGGGAGGACGAAGAGGGACGAACGAGACGAACTTGGTACAAAGAAGGCCAACGGATCAAATGAGAGGACGAAGATGGACGAACGAGTCGAACTTGGTCCAACTAAGGCCTACGGATCAAATGGGAGGACGAGGATGGACGAACGAGACGAACTTCGTCCAAGTAAGGCCTACGGATCAAATGGGAGGACGAAGATGGACGAACGAGACGAATTTGGTCCAAATAAGGCCTACGGATCAAATGGGAGGACGAGGATGGACGAACGAGACGAACTTCGTCCAACTAAGGCGTACGGATCAAATGGGAGGACGAAGAGGGACGAACGTGACGAACTTGGTACAAAGAAGGCCAACGGATCAAATGCGAGGACGAAGATGGACGAACGAGACGAACTTGGTCCAAATAAGGCCTACGAATCAAATGGGAGGACGAAGAGGGACGAACGAGACGAACGTGGTACAAAGAAGGCCAACGGATCAAATGGGAGGACGAAGATGGACGAACGAGACGAATTTGGTCCAAACAAGGCCTACGGATCAAATGGGAAGACGAGGATGGACGAACGAGACGAACTTCGTCCAAGTAAGGCCTACGGATCAAATGGGAGGACGAAGAGGGACGAACGAGACGAACTTGGTACAAAGAAGGCCAACGGATCAAATGGGAGGACGAAGATCGACGAACGAGACGAACTTGGTCCAACTAAGGCCTACGGATCAAATGGGAGGACGAAGAGGGACGAACGAGACGAATTTGGTCCAAATAAGGCCAACGGAACAAATGGGAGGACGAAGATGGACGAACGAGACGAACTTTGCTCAAAGAAGGCCAACGGATCAAATGGGAGGACGAAGATGGACGAACGAGACGAACTTGGTCCAACTAAGGCCTACGGATCCAATGGGAGGACGAAGAGGGACGAACGAGACGAACTTGGTACAAAGAAGGCCAACGGATCAAATGGGAGGACGAAGATGGACGAACGAGACGAACTTGGTCCAACTAAGGCCAACGGATCAAATGGGAAGACGAAGATGGACGAACGAGACGAACTTTGCACAAAGAAGGCCAACGGATCAAATGGGAGGACGAAGATGGACGAACGAGACAAACTTGGTCCAACTAAGGCCTACGGATCAAATGGGAGGACGAAGAGGGACGAACGAGACGAACTTGGTACAAAGAAGGCCAACGGATCAAATGAGAGGACGAAGATGGACGAACGAGTCGAACTTGGTCCAACTAAGGCCTACGGATCAAATGGGAGGACGAGGATGGACGAACGAGACGAACTTCGTCCAAGTAAGGCCTACGGATCAAATGGGAGGACGAAGATGGACGAACGAGACGAATTTGGTCCAAATAAGGCCTACGGATCAAATGGGAGGACGAGGATGGACGAACGAGACGAACTTCGTCCAACTAAGGCGTACGGATCAAATGGGAGGACGAAGAGGGACGAACGTGACGAACTTGGTACAAAGAAGGCCAACGGATCAAATGCGAGGACGAAGATGGACGAACGAGACGAACTTGGTCCAAATAAGGCCTACGAATCAAATGGGAGGACGAAGAGGGACGAACGAGACGAACGTGGTACAAAGAAGGCCAACGGATCAAATGGGAGGACGAAGATGGACGAACGAGACGAATTTGGTCCAAACAAGGCCTACGGATCAAATGGGAAGACGAGGATGGACGAACGAGACGAACTTCGTCCAAGTAAGGCCTATGGATCAAATGGGAGGGCGAAGAGGGACGAACGAGACGAACTTGGTACAAAGAAGGCCAACGGATCAAATGGGAGGACGAAGATGGACGAACGAGACGAACTTGGTCCAAATAAGGCCTACGGATCAAATGGGAGGACGAAGATGGACGAACGAGACGAACTTGGTCCAAATAAGGCCTACGAATCAAATGGGAGGACGAAGAGGGACGAACGAGACGAACTTGGTACAAAGAAGGCCAACGGATCAAATGGGAGGACGAAGATGGACGAACGAGACGAATTTGGTCCAAACAAGGCCTACGGATCAAATGGGAAGACGAGGATGGACGAACGAGACGAACTTCGTCCAAGTAAGGCCTACGGATCAAATGGGAGGACGAAGAGGGACGAATGAGACGAACTTGGTACAAAGAAGGCCAACGGATCAAATGGGAGGACGAAGATCGACGAACGAGACGAACTTGGTCCAACTAAGGCCTACGGATCAAATGGGAGGACGAAGAGGGACGAACGAGACGAATTTGGTCCAAATAAGGCCAACGGATCAAATGGGAGGACGAAGATGGACGAACGAGACGAACTTTGCTCAAAGAAGGCCAACGGATCAAATGGGAGGACGAAGATGGACGAACGAGACGAACTTGGTCCAACTAAGGCCTACGGATCAAATGGGAGGACGAAGAGGGACGAACGAGACGAACTTGGTACAAAGAAGGCCAACGGATCAAATGGGAGGACGAAGATGGACGAACGAGACGAACTTGGTCCAACTAAGGCCAACGGATCAAATGGGAGGACGAAGATGGACGAACGAGACGAACTTTGCACAAAGAAGGCCAACGGATCAAATGGGAGGACGAAGATGGACGAACGAGACAAACTTGGTCCAACTAAGGCCTACGGATCAAATGGGAGGACGAAGAGGGACGAACGAGACGAACTTGGTACAAAGAAGGCCAACGGATCAAATGAGAGGACGAAGATGGACGAACGAGTCGAACTTGGTCCAACTAAGGCCTACGGATCAAATGGGAGGACGAGGATGGACGAACGAGACGAACTTCGTCCAAGTAAGGCCTACGGATCAAATGGGAGGACGAAGATGGACGAACGAGACGAATTTGGTCCAAATAAGGCCTACGGATCAAATGGGAGGACGAGGATGGACGAACGAGACGAACTTCGTCCAACTAAGGCGTACGGATCAAATGGGAGGACGAAGAGGGACGAACGTGACGAACTTGGTACAAAGAAGGCCAACGGATCAAATGGGAGGACGAAGATGGACGAACGAGACGAACTTGGTCCAAATAAGGCCTACGAATCAAATGGGAGGACGAAGAGGGACGAACGAGACGAACGTGGTACAAAGAAGGCCAACGGATCAAATGGGAGGACGAAGATGGACGAACGAGACGAATTTGGTCCAAACAAGGCCTACGGATCAAATGGGAAGACGAGGATGGACGAACGAGACGAACTTGGTCCAACTAAGGCCTACGGATCAAATGGGAGGACGAAGAGGGACGAACGTGACGAACTTGGTACAAAGAAGGCCAACGGATCAAATGGGAGGACGAAGATGGACGAACGAGACAAACTTGGTCCAACTAAGGCCTACGGATCAAATGGGAGGACGAAGATGGACGAACGAGACGAACTTGGTCCAAATAAGGCCTACGGATCAAATGGGAGGACGAAGATGGACGAACGAGACGAACTTGGTCCAAATAAGGCCTACGAATCAAATGGGAGGACGAAGAGGGACGAACGAGACGAACTTGGTACAAAGAAGGCCAACGGATCAAATGGGAGGACGAAGATGGACGAACGAGACGAATTTGGTCCAAACAAGGCCTACGGATCAAATGGGAAGACGAGGATGGACGAACGAGACGAACTTCGTCCAAGTAAGGCCTACGGATCAAATGGGAGGACGAAGAGGGACGAATGAGACGAACTTGGTACAAAGAAGGCCAACGGATCAAATGGGAGGACGAAGATCGACGAACGAGACGAACTTGGTCCAACTAAGGCCTACGGATCAAATGGGAGGACGAAGAGGGACGAACGAGACGAATTTGGTCCAAATAAGGCCAACGGATCAAATGGGAGGACGAAGATGGACGAACGAGACGAACTTTGCTCAAAGAAGGCCAACGGATCAAATGGGAGGACGAAGATGGACGAACGAGACGAACTTGGTCCAACTAAGGCCTACGGATCAAATGGGAGGACGAAGAGGGACGAACGAGACGAACTTGGTACAAAGAAGGCCAACGGATCAAATGGGAGGACGAAGATGGACGAACGAGACGAACTTGGTCCAACTAAGGCCAACGGATCAAATGGGAGGACGAAGATGGACGAACGAGACGAACTTTGCACAAAGAAGGCCAACGGATCAAATGGGAGGACGAAGATGGACGAACGAGACAAACTTGGTCCAACTAAGGCCTACGGATCAAATGGGAGGACGAAGAGGGACGAACGAGACGAACTTGGTACAAAGAAGGCCAACGGATCAAATGAGAGGACGAAGATGGACGAACGAGTCGAACTTGGTCCAACTAAGGCCTACGGATCAAATGGGAGGACGAGGATGGACGAACGAGACGAACTTCGTCCAAGTAAGGCCTACGGATCAAATGGGAGGACGAAGATGGACGAACGAGACGAATTTGGTCCAAATAAGGCCTACGGATCAAATGGGAGGACGAGGATGGACGAACGAGACGAACTTCGTCCAACTAAGGCGTACGGATCAAATGGGAGGACGAAGAGGGACGAACGTGACGAACTTGGTACAAAGAAGGCCAACGGATCAAATGGGAGGACGAAGATGGACGAACGAGACGAACTTGGTCCAAATAAGGCCTACGGATCAAATGGGAGGACGAAGATGGACGAACGAGACGAACTTGGTCCAAATAAGGCCTACGAATCAAATGGGAGGACGAAGAGGGACGAACGAGACGAACTTGGTACAAAGAAGGCCAACGGATCAAATGGGAGGACGAAGATGGACGAACGAGACGAATTTGGTCCAAACAAGGCCTACGGATCAAATGGGAAGACGAGGATGGACGAACGAGACGAACTTCGTCCAAGTAAGGCCTACGGATCAAATGGGAGGACGAAGAGGGACGAACGAGACGAACTTGGTACAAAGAAGGCCAACGGATCAAATGGGAGGACGAAGATGGACGAACGAGACGAACTTGGTCCAAATAAGGCCTACGGATCAAATGGGAGGACGAAGATGGACGAACGAGACGAACTTGGTCCAAATAAGGCCTACGAATCAAATGGGAGGACGAAGAGGGACGAACGAGACGAACTTGGTACAAAGAAGGCCAACGGATCAAATGGGAGGACGAAGATGGACGAACGAGACGAATTTGGTCCAAACAAGGCCTACGGATCAAATGGGAAGACGAGGATGGACGAACGAGACGAACTTCGTCCAAGTAAGGCCTACGGATCAAATGGGAGGACGAAGAGGGACGAACGAGACGAACTTGGTACAAAGAAGGCCAACGGATCAAATGGGAGGACGAAGATCGACGAACGAGACGAACTTGGTCCAACTAAGGCCTACGGATCAAATGGGAGGACGAAGAGGGACGAACGAGACGAATTTGGTCCAAATAAGGCCAACGGATCAAATGGGAGGACGAAGATGGACGAACGAGACGAACTTTGCTCAAAGAAGGCCAACGGATCAAATGGGAGGACGAAGATGGACGAACGAGACGAACTTGGTCCAACTAAGGCCTACGGATCAAATGGGAGGACGAAGAGGGACGAACGAGACGAACTTGGTACAAAGAAGGCCAACGGATCAAATGGGAGGACGAAGATGGACGAACGAGACGAACTTGGTCCAACTAAGGCCAACGGATCAAATGGGAAGACGAAGATGGACGAACGAGACGAACTTTGCACAAAGAAGGCCAACGGATCAAATGGGAGGACGAAGATGGACGAACGAGACAAACTTGGTCCAACTAAGGCCTACGGATCAAATGGGAGGACGAAGAGGGACGAACGAGACGAACTTGGTACAAAGAAGGCCAACGGATCAAATGAGAGGACGAAGATGGACGAACGAGACGAACGAGTCGAACTTGGTCCAACTAAGGCCTACGGATCAAATGGGAGGACGAGGATGGACGAACGAGACGAACTTCGTCCAAGTAAGGCCTACGGATCAAATGGGAGGACGAAGATGGACGAACGAGACGAATTTGGTCCAAATAAGGCCTACGGATCAAATGGGAGGACGAGGATGGACGAACGAGACGAACTTCGTCCAACTAAGGCGTACGGATCAAATGGGAGGACGAAGAGGGACGAACGTGACGAACTTGGTACAAAGAAGGCCAACGGATCAAATGCGAGGACGAAGATGGACGAACGAGACGAACTTGGTCCAAATAAGGCCTACGAATCAAATGGGAGGACGAAGAGGGACGAACGAGACGAACGTGGTACAAAGAAGGCCAACGGATCAAATGGGAGGACGAAGATGGACGAACGAGACGAATTTGGTCCAAACAAGGCCTACGGATCAAATGGGAAGACGAGGATGGACGAACGAGACGAACTTCGTCCAAGTAAGGCCTACGGATCAAATGGGAGGGCGAAGAGGGACGAACGAGACGAACTTGGTACAAAGAAGGCCAACGGATCAAATGGGAGGACGAAGATGGACGAACGAGACGAACTTGGTCCAAATAAGGCCTACGGATCAAATGGGAGGACGAAGATGGACGAACGAGACGAACTTGGTCCAAATAAGGCCTACGAATCAAATGGGAGGACGAAGAGGGACGAACGAGACGAACTTGGTACAAAGAAGGCCAACGGATCAAATGGGAGGACGAAGATGGACGAACGAGACGAATTTGGTCCAAACAAGGCCTACGGATCAAATGGGAAGACGAGGATGGACGAACGAGACGAACTTCGTCCAAGTAAGGCCTACGGATCAAATGG
The DNA here is from genome assembly GCA_030159175.1 of Glycyrrhiza uralensis. NCBI lineage: Eukaryota > Viridiplantae > Streptophyta > Magnoliopsida > Fabales > Fabaceae > Glycyrrhiza > Glycyrrhiza uralensis. Next base: position 2,974,738 of record BRZY01000011.1, on the reverse strand, counting down.
GAGGACGAAGAGGGACGAATGAGACGAACTTGGTACAAAGAAGGCCAACGGATCAAATGGGAGGACGAAGATCGACGAACGAGACGAACTTGGTCCAACTAAGGCCTACGGATCAAATGGGAGGACGAAGAGGGACGAACGAGACGAATTTGGTCCAAATAAGGCCAACGGATCAAATGGGAGGACGAAGATGGACGAACGAGACGAACTTTGCTCAAAGAAGGCCAACGGATCAAATGGGAGGACGAAGATGGACGAACGAGACGAACTTGGTCCAACTAAGGCCTACGGATCAAATGGGAGGACGAAGAGGGACGAACGAGACGAACTTGGTACAAAGAAGGCCAACGGATCAAATGGGAGGACGAAGATGGACGAACGAGACGAACTTGGTCCAACTAAGGCCAACGGATCAAATGGGAGGACGAAGATGGACGAACGAGACGAACTTTGCACAAAGAAGGCCAACGGATCAAATGGGAGGACGAAGATGGACGAACGAGACAAACTTGGTCCAACTAAGGCCTACGGATCAAATGGGAGGACGAAGAGGGACGAACGAGACGAACTTGGTACAAAGAAGGCCAACGGATCAAATGGGAGGACGAAGATGGACGAACGAGACGAACTTGGTCCAAATAAGGCCTACGGATCAAATGGGAGGACGAAGATGGACGAACGAGACGAACTTGGTCCAAATAAGGCCTACGTATCAAATGGGAGGACGAAGAGGGACGAACGAGACGAACTTGGTACAAAGAAGGCCAACGGATCAAATGGGAGGACGAAGATGGACGAACGAGACGAATTTGTTCCAAACAAGGCCTACGGATCAAATGGGAAGACGAGGATGGACGAACGAGACGAACTTCGTCCAAGTAAGGCCTACGGATCAAATGGGAGGACGAAGAGGGACGAACGAGACGAACTTGGTACAAAGAAGGCCAACGGATCAAATGGGAGGACGAAGATCGACGAACGAGACGAACTTGGTCCAACTAAGGCCTACGGATCAAATGGGAGGACGAAGAGGGACGAACGAGACGAATTTGGTCCAAATAAGGCCAACGGATCAAATGGGAGGACGAAGATGGACGAACGAGACGAACTTTGCTCAAAGAAGGCCAACGGATCAAATGGGAGGACGAAGATGGACGAACGAGACGAACTTGGTCCAACTAAGGCCTACGGATCAAATGGGAGGACGAAGAGGGACGAACGAGACGAACTTGGTACAAAGAAGGCCAACGGATCAAATGGGAGGACGAAGATGGACGAACGAGACGAACTTGGTCCAACTAAGGCCAACGGATCAAATGGGAGGACGAAGATGGACGAACGAGACGAACTTTGCACAAAGAAGGCCAACGGATCAAATGGGAGGACGAAGATGGACGAACGAGACAAACTTGGTCCAACTAAGGCCTACGGATCAAATGGGAGGACGAAGAGGGACGAACGAGACGAACTTGGTACAAAGAAGGCCAACGGATCAAATGAGAGGACGAAGATGGACGAACGAGTCGAACTTGGTCCAACTAAGGCCTACGGATCAAATGGGAGGACGAGGATGGACGAACGAGACGAACTTCGTCCAAGTAAGGCCTACGGATCAAATGGGAGGACGAAGATGGACGAACGAGACGAATTTGGTCCAAATAAGGCCTACGGATCAAATGGGAGGACGAGGATGGACGAACGAGACGAACTTCGTCCAACTAAGGCGTACGGATCAAATGGGAGGACGAAGAGGGACGAACGTGACGAACTTGGTACAAAGAAGGCCAACGGATCAAATGGGAGGACGAAGATGGACGAACGAGACGAACTTGGTCCAAATAAGGCCTACGGATCAAATGGGAGGACGAAGATGGACGAACGAGACGAACTTGGTCCAAATAAGGCCTACGAATCAAATGGGAGGACGAAGAGGGACGAACGAGACGAACTTGGTACAAAGAAGGCCAACGGATCAAATGGGAGGACGAAGATGGACGAACGAGACGAATTTGGTCCAAACAAGGCCTACGGATCAAATGGGAAGACGAGGATGGACGAACGAGACGAACTTCGTCCAAGTAAGGCCTACGGATCAAATGGGAGGACGAAGAGGGACGAACGAGACGAACTTGGTACAAAGAAGGCCAACGGATCAAATGGGAGGACGAAGATGGACGAACGAGACGAACTTGGTCCAAATAAGGCCTACGGATCAAATGGGAGGACGAAGATGGACGAACGAGACGAACTTGGTCCAAATAAGGCCTACGAATCAAATGGGAGGACGAAGAGGGACGAACGAGACGAACTTGGTACAAAGAAGGCCAACGGATCAAATGGGAGGACGAAGATGGACGAACGAGACGAATTTGGTCCAAACAAGGCCTACGGATCAAATGGGAAGACGAGGATGGACGAACGAGACGAACTTCGTCCAAGTAAGGCCTACGGATCAAATGGGAGGACGAAGAGGGACGAACGAGACGAACTTGGTACAAAGAAGGCCAACGGATCAAATGGGAGGACGAAGATCGACGAACGAGACGAACTTGGTCCAACTAAGGCCTACGGATCAAATGGGAGGACGAAGAGGGACGAACGAGACGAATTTGGTCCAAATAAGGCCAACGGATCAAATGGGAGGACGAAGATGGACGAACGAGACGAACTTTGCTCAAAGAAGGCCAACGGATCAAATGGGAGGACGAAGATGGACGAACGAGACGAACTTGGTCCAACTAAGGCCTACGGATCAAATGGGAGGACGAAGAGGGACGAACGAGACGAACTTGGTACAAAGAAGGCCAACGGATCAAATGGGAGGACGAAGATGGACGAACGAGACGAACTTGGTCCAACTAAGGCCAACGGATCAAATGGGAAGACGAAGATGGACGAACGAGACGAACTTTGCACAAAGAAGGCCAACGGATCAAATGGGAGGACGAAGATGGACGAACGAGACAAACTTGGTCCAACTAAGGCCTACGGATCAAATGGGAGGACGAAGAGGGACGAACGAGACGAACTTGGTACAAAGAAGGCCAACGGATCAAATGAGAGGACGAAGATGGACGAACGAGACGAACGAGTCGAACTTGGTCCAACTAAGGCCTACGGATCAAATGGGAGGACGAGGATGGACGAACGAGACGAACTTCGTCCAAGTAAGGCCTACGGATCAAATGGGAGGACGAAGATGGACGAACGAGACGAATTTGGTCCAAATAAGGCCTACGGATCAAATGGGAGGACGAGGATGGACGAACGAGACGAACTTCGTCCAACTAAGGCGTACGGATCAAATGGGAGGACGAAGAGGGACGAACGTGACGAACTTGGTACAAAGAAGGCCAACGGATCAAATGCGAGGACGAAGATGGACGAACGAGACGAACTTGGTCCAAATAAGGCCTACGAATCAAATGGGAGGACGAAGAGGGACGAACGAGACGAACGTGGTACAAAGAAGGCCAACGGATCAAATGGGAGGACGAAGATGGACGAACGAGACGAATTTGGTCCAAACAAGGCCTACGGATCAAATGGGAAGACGAGGATGGACGAACGAGACGAACTTCGTCCAAGTAAGGCCTACGGATCAAATGGGAGGGCGAAGAGGGACGAACGAGACGAACTTGGTACAAAGAAGGCCAACGGATCAAATGGGAGGACGAAGATGGACGAACGAGACGAACTTGGTCCAAATAAGGCCTACGGATCAAATGGGAGGACGAAGATGGACGAACGAGACGAACTTGGTCCAAATAAGGCCTACGAATCAAATGGGAGGACGAAGAGGGACGAACGAGACGAACTTGGTACAAAGAAGGCCAACGGATCAAATGGGAGGACGAAGATGGACGAACGAGACGAATTTGGTCCAAACAAGGCCTACGGATCAAATGGGAAGACGAGGATGGACGAACGAGACGAACTTCGTCCAAGTAAGGCCTACGGATCAAATGGGAGGACGAAGAGGGACGAATGAGACGAACTTGGTACAAAGAAGGCCAACGGATCAAATGGGAGGACGAAGATCGACGAACGAGACGAACTTGGTCCAACTAAGGCCTACGGATCAAATGGGAGGACGAAGAGGGACGAACGAGACGAATTTGGTCCAAATAAGGCCAACGGATCAAATGGGAGGACGAAGATGGACGAACGAGACGAACTTTGCTCAAAGAAGGCCAACGGATCAAATGGGAGGACGAAGATGGACGAACGAGACGAACTTGGTCCAACTAAGGCCTACGGATCAAATGGGAGGACGAAGAGGGACGAACGAGACGAACTTGGTACAAAGAAGGCCAACGGATCAAATGGGAGGACGAAGATGGACGAACGAGACGAACTTGGTCCAACTAAGGCCAACGGATCAAATGGGAGGACGAAGATGGACGAACGAGACGAACTTTGCACAAAGAAGGCCAACGGATCAAATGGGAGGACGAAGATGGACGAACGAGACAAACTTGGTCCAACTAAGGCCTACGGATCAAATGGGAGGACGAAGAGGGACGAACGAGACGAACTTGGTACAAAGAAGGCCAACGGATCAAATGGGAGGACGAAGATGGACGAACGAGACGAACTTGGTCCAAATAAGGCCTACGGATCAAATGGGAGGACGAAGATGGACGAACGAGACGAACTTGGTCCAAATAAGGCCTACGTATCAAATGGGAGGACGAAGAGGGACGAACGAGACGAACTTGGTACAAAGAAGGCCAACGGATCAAATGGGAGGACGAAGATGGACGAACGAGACGAATTTGTTCCAAACAAGGCCTACGGATCAAATGGGAAGACGAGGATGGACGAACGAGACGAACTTCGTCCAAGTAAGGCCTACGGATCAAATGGGAGGACGAAGAGGGACGAACGAGACGAACTTGGTACAAAGAAGGCCAACGGATCAAATGGGAGGACGAAGATCGACGAACGAGACGAACTTGGTCCAACTAAGGCCTACGGATCAAATGGGAGGACGAAGAGGGACGAACGAGACGAATTTGGTCCAAATAAGGCCAACGGATCAAATGGGAGGACGAAGATGGACGAACGAGACGAACTTTGCTCAAAGAAGGCCAACGGATCAAATGGGAGGACGAAGATGGACGAACGAGACGAACTTGGTCCAACTAAGGCCTACGGATCAAATGGGAGGACGAAGAGGGACGAACGAGACGAACTTGGTACAAAGAAGGCCAACGGATCAAATGGGAGGACGAAGATGGACGAACGAGACGAACTTGGTCCAACTAAGGCCAACGGATCAAATGGGAGGACGAAGATGGACGAACGAGACGAACTTTGCACAAAGAAGGCCAACGGATCAAATGGGAGGACGAAGATGGACGAACGAGACAAACTTGGTCCAACTAAGGCCTACGGATCAAATGGGAGGACGAAGAGGGACGAACGAGACGAACTTGGTACAAAGAAGGCCAACGGATCAAATGAGAGGACGAAGATGGACGAACGAGTCGAACTTGGTCCAACTAAGGCCTACGGATCAAATGGGAGGACGAGGATGGACGAACGAGACGAACTTCGTCCAAGTAAGGCCTACGGATCAAATGGGAGGACGAAGATGGACGAACGAGACGAATTTGGTCCAAATAAGGCCTACGGATCAAATGGGAGGACGAGGATGGACGAACGAGACGAACTTCGTCCAACTAAGGCGTACGGATCAAATGGGAGGACGAAGAGGGACGAACGTGACGAACTTGGTACAAAGAAGGCCAACGGATCAAATGGGAGGACGAAGATGGACGAACGAGACGAACTTGGTCCAAATAAGGCCTACGGATCAAATGGGAGGACGAAGATGGACGAACGAGACGAACTTGGTCTAAATAAGGCCTACGAATCAAATGGGAGGACGAAGAGGGACGAACGAGACGAACTTGGTACAAAGAAGGCCAACGGATCAAATGGGAGGACGAAGATGGACGAACGAGACGAATTTGGTCCAAACAAGGCCTACGGATCAAATGGGAAGACGAGGATGGACGAACGAGACGAACTTCGTCCAAGTAAGGCCTACGGATCAAATGGGAGGACGAAGAGGGACGAACGAGACGAACTTGGTACAAAGAAGGCCAACGGATCAAATGGGAGGACGAAGATGGACGAACGAGACGAACTTGGTCCAAATAAGGCCTACGGATCAAATGGGAGGACGAAGATGGACGAACGAGACGAACTTGGTCCAAATAAGGCCTACGAATCAAATGGGAGGACGAAGAGGGACGAACGAGACGAACTTGGTACAAAGAAGGCCAACGGATCAAATGGGAGGACGAAGATGGACGAACGAGACGAATTTGGTCCAAACAAGGCCTACGGATCAAATGGGAAGACGAGGATGGACGAACGAGACGAACTTCGTCCAAGTAAGGCCTACGGATCAAATGGGAGGACGAAGAGGGACGAACGAGACGAACTTGGTACAAAGAAGGCCAACGGATCAAATGGGAGGACGAAGATCGACGAACGAGACGAACTTGGTCCAACTAAGGCCTACGGATCAAATGGGAGGACGAAGAGGGACGAACGAGACGAATTTGGTCCAAATAAGGCCAACGGATCAAATGGGAGGACGAAGATGGACGAACGAGACGAACTTTGCTCAAAGAAGGCCAACGGATCAAATGGGAGGACGAAGATGGACGAACGAGACGAACTTGGTCCAACTAAGGCCTACGGATCAAATGGGAGGACGAAGAGGGACGAACGAGACGAACTTGGTACAAAGAAGGCCAACGGATCAAATGGGAGGACGAAGATGGACGAACGAGACGAACTTGGTCCAACTAAGGCCAACGGATCAAATGGGAGGACGAAGATGGACGAACGAGACGAACTTTGCACAAAGAAGGCCAACGGATCAAATGGGAGGACGAAGATGGACGAACGAGACAAACTTGGTCCAACTAAGGCCTACGGATCAAATGGGAGGACGAAGAGGGACGAACGAGACGAACTTGGTACAAAGAAGGCCAACGGATCAAATGAGAGGACGAAGATGGACGAACGAGTCGAACTTGGTCCAACTAAGGCCTACGGATCAACTGGGAGGACGAGGATGGACGAACGAGACGAACTTTGTCCAAGTAAGGCCTACGGATCAAATGGGAGGACGAAGATGGACGAACGAGACGAATTTGGTCCAAATAAGGCCTACGGATCAAATGGGAGGACGAGGATGGACGAACGAGACGAACTTCGTCCAACTAAGGCGTACGGATCAAATGGGAGGACGAAGAGGGACGAACGTGACGAACTTGGTACAAAGAAGGCCAACGGATCAAATGGGAGGACGAAGATGGACGAACGAGACGAACTTGGTCCAAATAAGGCCTACGGATCAAATGGGAGGACGAAGATGGACGAACGAGACGAACTTGGTCCAAATAAGGCCTACGCATCAAATGGGAGGACGAAGAGGGACGAACGAGACGAACTTGGTACAAAGAAGGCCAACGGATCAAATGGGAGGACGAAGATGGACGAACGAGACGAATTTGGTCCAAACAAGGCCTACGGATCAAATGGGAAGACGAGGATGGACGAACGAGACGAACTTCGTCCAAGTAAGGCCTACGGATCAAATGGGAGGACGAAGAGGGACGAACGAGACGAACTTGGTACAAAGAAGGCCAACGGATCAAATGGGAGGACGAAGATCGACGAACGAGACGAACTTGGTCCAACTAAGGCCTACGGATCAAATGGGAGGACGAAGAGGGACGAACGAGATGAATTTGGTCCAAATAAGGCCAACGGATCAAATGGGAGGACGAAGATGGACGAACGTGACTAACTTGGTCCAACTAAGGCCTACGGATCAAATGGGAGGACGAAGAGGGACGAACGAGACGAACTTGGTACAAAGAAAGCCAACGGATCAAATGGGAGGACGACGATGGACGAACGAGACAAATTTGGTCCAAATAAGGCCTACGGATTAAATGGGAGGACGGGGATGGACGAACGAGACGAATTTGGTCCAAATAAGGCCAACGGATCAAATGGGAGGACGAAGATGGATGAACGAGACGAACTTGGTCCAAATAAGGCCTACGGATCAAATGGGAGGACGAAGATGGACGAACGTGACGAACTTTTTCCAAAGAAGGCCAACGGATCAAATGGGAGGACGAAGATGGACGAACGAGACGAACTTTGTCCAAAGAAGGCCTACGGATCAAATGGGAGGACGAAGATGGACGAACGAGACGAACTTGGTCCAAATAAGGCCTACGGATCAAATGGGAGGACGAAGAGGGACGAACGAGACGAACTTCGTACAAAGAAGGCCAACGGATCAAATGGGAGGACGAAGATGGACGAACGAGACGAACTTTGCACAAAGAATGCCAACGGATCAAATGGGAGGACGAAGATGGACGAACGAGACGAACTTGGTCCAACTAAGGCCTACGGATCAAATGGGAGGACGAACGAGACGAACTTGGTACAAAGAAGGCCAACGGATCAAATGGGAGGACGAAGATGGACGAACGAGACGAACTTGGTCCAACTAAGGCCTACGGATCAAATGGGAGGACGAAGAGGGACGAACGAGACGAACTTGGTACAAAGAAGGCCAACGGATCAAATGGGAGGACGAAGATGGACGAACGAGACGAATTTGGTCCAAATAAGGCCTACGGATCAAATGGGAGGACGAGGATGGACGAACGAGACGAATTTGGTCCAAATAAAGCCAACGGATCAAATGGGAGGACGAAGATGGACGAACGAGACGAACTTGGTCCAAATAAGGCCTACGGATCAAATGGGAGGACGAAGATGGAGGAACGTGACGAACTTTTTCCAAAGAAGGCCAACGGATCAAATGGGAGGACGAAGAAGGACGAACGAGACGAACTTTGTCCAAAGAAGGCCTACGGATCAAATGGGTGGACGAAGACGGACGAACGAGACGAACTTGGTCCAAATAAGGCCTACGGATCAAATGGGAGGACGAAGAGGGACGAACGAGACGAACTTGGTACAAAGAAGGCCAACGAATCAAATGGGAGGACGAAGATGGACGAACGAGACGAACTTTGAACAAAGAAGGCCAACGGATCAAATGGGAGGACGAAGATGGACGAACGAGACGAACTTGGTCCAACTAAGGCCTACGGATCAAATGGGAGGACGAAGAGGGACGAACGAGACGAACTTGGTACAAAGAAGGCCAACGGATCAAATGGGAGGACGAAGATGGACGAACGAGTCGAACTTGGTCCAACTAAGGCCTACGGATCAAATGGGAGGACGAAGAGGCACGAACGAGACGAACTTGGTACAAAGAAGGCCAACGGCTCAAATGGGAGGACGAAGATGGACGAACGAGACGAATTTGGTCCAAATAAGGCCTACAGATCAAATGGGAGGACGAGGATGGACGAACGAGACGAACTTCGTCCAACTAAGGCCTACGGATCAAATGGGAGGACGAAGAGGGACGAACGTGACGAACTTGGTACAAAGAAGGCCAACGGATCAAATGGGAGGACGAAGATGGACGAACGCGACGAACTTGGTCCAAATAAGGCCTACGGATCAAATGGGAGGACGAAGATGGACGAACGTGACGAACTTTGTCCAAAGAAGGCCAACGGATCAAATGGGAGGACGAAGATGGACGAACGAGACGAACTTTATCCAAAGAAGGCCTACGGATCAAATGGGAGGACGAAGATGGACGAACGAGACGAACTTGGTCCAAATAAGGCCTACGAATCAAATCGGAGGACGAGGATGGACGAACGAGACGAATTTGGTCCAAACAAGGCCTACGGATCAAATGGGAAGACGAGGATGGACGAACGAGACGAACTTCGTCCAAGTAAGGCCTACGGATCAAATGGGAGGACGAAGAGGGACGAACGAGACGAACTTGGTACAAAGAAGGCCAACGGATCAAATGGGAGGACGACGATGGACGAACGAGACAAATTTGGTCCAAATAAGGCCTACGGATCAAATGGGAGGACGAGGATGGACGAACAAGACGAATTTGGTCCAAATAAGGCCAACGGATGAAATGGGAGGACGAAGATGGACGAACGAGACGAACTTGGTCCAAGTAAGTCCTACGGATCAAATGGGGGGACGAAGATGGACGAACGTGACGAACTTTTTCCAAAGAAGGCCAACGGATCAAATGGGAGGACGAAGATGGACGAACGAGACGAACTTGGTCCAAATAAGTCCTACGGATCAAATGGGGGGACGAAGATGGACGAACGTGACGAACTTTTTCCAAAGAAGGCCAACGGATCAAATGGGAGGACGAAGATGGACGAACGAGACGAACTTTGTCCAAAGAAGGCCTACGGATCAAATGGGAGGACGAAGATGGACGAACGAGACGAACTTGGTCCAACTAAGGCCTACGGATCAAATGGGAGGACGAAGAGGGACGAACGAGACGAACTTGGTACAAAGAAGGCCAACGGATCAAATGGGAGGACGAAGATGGACGAACGAGACGAACTTGGTCCAAATAAGTCCTACGGATCAAATGGGGGGACGAAGATGGACGAACGTGACGAACTTTTTCCAAAGAAGGCCAACGGATCAAATGGGAGGACGAAGATGGACGAACGAGACGAACTTTGTCCAAAGAAGGCCTACGGATCAAATGGGAGGACGAAGATGGACGAACGAGACGAACTTGGTCCAAATAAGGCCTACGGATCAAATGGGAGGACGAAGAGGGACGAACGAGACGAACTTGGTACAAAGAAGGCCAAAGGATCAAATGGGAGGACGAAGATGGAAGAACGAGACGAACTTTGCACAAAGAATGCCAACGGATCAAATGGGAGGACGAAGATGGACGAACGAGACGAACTTGGTCCAACTAAGGCCTACGGATCAAATGGGAGGACGAAGAGGGACGAACGAGACGAACTTGGTACAAAGAAGGCCAACGGATCAAATGGGAGGACGAAGATGGACGAACGAGACGAACTTGGTCCAACTAAGGCCTACGGATCAAATGGGAGGACGAAGAGGCACGAACGAGACGAACTTGGTACAAAGAGGGCCAACGGATCAAATGGGAGGACGAATATGGACGAACGAGACGAATTTGGTCCAAATAAGGCCTACGGATCAAATGGGAGGACGAAGAGGGACAAACGAGACGAAGTTGGTACAAAGAAGGCCAACGGATCAAATGGGAGGACGAAGATGGACGAACGAGACAAACTTGGTACAAAGAAGACCAGCGGATCAAATGGGAGGACGAACGAGACGAACTTTGCACAAAGAAGGCCACCGGATCAAATGGGAGGACGAAGATGGACGAACGAGACGAACTTGGTCCAAATAAGGCCTACGGATCAAACGGGAGGACGAAGATGGACGAACGTGACGAACTTTGTCCAAAGAAGGCCAACGGATCAAATGGGAGGACGAAGATGGACGAACGAGACGAACTTGGTCCAAATAAGGCCTACGGATCAAATGGGAGGACGCAGATGGACGAACGTGACGAACTTTTTCCAAAGAAGGCCAACGGATCAAATGGGAGGACGAAGATGGACGAACGAGACGAACTTTGTCCAAAGAAGGCCAACGGATCAAATGGGAGGACGAAGATGGACGAACGAGACGAACTTTGTCCAAAGAAGGCCAACGGATCAAATGGGAGGACGAAGATGGACGAACGAGACGAACTTGGTCCAAATAAGGCCTACGGATCAAATGGGAGGACGAAGAGGGACGAACGAGACGAACTTGGTACAAAGAAGGCCAAAGGATCAAATGGGAGGACGAAGATGGAAGAACGAGACGAACTTTGCACAAAGAATGCCAACGGATCAAATGGGAGGACGAAGATGGACGAACGAGACGAACTTGGTCCAACTAAGGCCTACGGATCAAATGGGAGGACGAAGAGGGACGAACGAGACGAACTTGGTACAAAGAAGGCCAACGGATCAAATGGGAGGACGAAGATGGACGAACGAGACGAACTTGGTCCAACTAAGGCCTACGGATCAAATGGGAGGACGAAGAGGCACGAACGAGACGAACTTGGTACAAAGAGGGCCAACGGATCAAATGGGAGGACGAATATGGACGAACGAGACGAATTTGGTCCAAATAAGGCCTACGGATCAAATGGGAGGACGAAGAGGGACAAACGAGACGAAGTTGGTACAAAGAAGGCCAACGGATCAAATGGGAGGACGAAGATGGACGAACGAGACAAACTTGGTACAAAGAAGACCAGCGGATCAAATGGGAGGACGAACGAGACGAACTTTGCACAAAGAAGGCCACCGGATCAAATGGGAGGACGAAGATGGACGAACGAGACGAACTTGGTCCAAATAAGGCCTACGGATCAAACGGGAGGACGAAGATGGACGAACGTGACGAACTTTGTCCAAAGAAGGCCAACGGATCAAATGGGAGGACGAAGATGGACGAACGAGACGAACTTGGTCCAAATAAGGCCTACGGATCAAATGGGAGGACGAAGATGGACGAACGTGACGAACTTTTTCCAAAGAAGGCCAACGGATCAAATGGGAGGACGAAGATGGACGAACGAGACGAACTTTGTCCAAAGAAGGCCAACGGATCAAATGGGAGGACGAAGATGGACGAACGAGACGAACTTTGTCCAAAGAAGGCCTACGGATCAAATGGGAGGACGAAGATGGACGAACGAGACGAACTTGGTCCAAATAAGGCCTACGGATCAAATGGGAGGACGAAGAGGGACGAACGAGACGAACTTCGTACAAAGAAGGCCAACGGATCAAATGGGAGGACGAAGATGGACGAACGAGACGAACTTTGCACAAAGAATGCCAACGGATCAAATGGGAGGACGAAGATGGACGAACGAGACGAACTTGGTCCAACTAAGGCCTACGGATCAAATGGGAGGACGAACGAGACGAACTTGGTACAAAGAAGGCCAACGGATCAAATGGGAGGACGAAGATGGACGAACGAGACGAACTTGGTCCAACTAAGGCCTACGGATCAAATGGGAGGACGAAGAGGGACGAACGAGACGAACTTGGTACAAAGAAGGCCAACGGATCAAATGGGAGGACGAAGATGGACGAACGAGACGAATTTGGTCCAAATAAGGCCTACGGATCAAATGGGAGGACGAGGATGGACGAACGAGACGAATTTGGTCCAAATAAAGCCAACGGATCAAATGGGAGGACGAAGATGGACGAACGAGACGAACTTGGTCCAAATAAGGCCTACGGATCAAATGGGAGGACGAAGATGGAGGAACGTGACGAACTTTTTCCAAAGAAGGCCAACGGATCAAATGGGAGGACGAAGAAGGACGAACGAGACGAACATTGTCCAAAGAAGGCCTACGGATCAAATGGGTGGACGAAGACGGACGAACGAGACGAACTTGGTCCAAATAAGGCCTACGGATCAAATGGGAGGACGAAGAGGGACGAACGAGACGAACTTGGTACAAAGAAGGCCAACGAATCAAATGGGAGGACGAAGATGGACGAACGAGACGAACTTTGAACAAAGAAGGCCAACGGATCAAATGGGAGGACGAAGATGGACGAACGAGACGAACTTGGTCCAACTAAGGCCTACGGATCAAATGGGAGGACGAAGAGGGACGAACGAGACGAACTTGGTACAAAGAAGGCCAACGGATCAAATGGGAGGACGAAGATGGACGAACGAGTCGAACTTGGTCCAACTAAGGCCTACGGATCAAATGGGAGGACGAAGAGGCACGAACGAGACGAACTTGGTACAAAGAAGGCCAACGGATCAAATGGGAGGACGAAGATGGACGAACGAGACGAATTTGGTCCAAATAAGGCCTACAGATCAAATGGGAGGACGAGGATGGACGAACGAGACGAACTTCGTCCAACTAAGGCCTACGGATCAAATGGGAGGACGAAGAGGGACGAACGTGACGAACTTGGTACAAAGAAGGCCAACGGATCAAATGGGAGGACGAAGATGGACGAACGAGACGAACTTGGTCCAAATAAGGCCTACGGATCAAACGGGAGGACGAAGATGGACGAACGTGACGAACTTTGTCCAAAGAAGGCCAACGGATCAAATGGGAGGACGAGGATGGACGAACGAGAGGAACTTGGTCCAAATAAGGCCTACGGATCAAATGGGAGGACGAAGAGGGACGAACGAGACGAACTTGGTCCAAATAAGGCCTACGAATCAAATCGGAGGACGAAGAGGGACGAACCAGACGAACTTGGTACAAAGAAGGCCAACGGATCAAATGGGAGGACGAAGATGGACGAACGAGACGAATTTGGTCCAAACAAGGCCTACGGATCAAATGGGAGGACGAAGAGGGACGAACGAGACGAACTTGGTACAAAGAAGGCCAACGGATCAAATGGGAGGACGAGGATGGACGAACGAGACGAATTTGGTCCAAATAAGGCCAACGGATGAAATGGGAGGACGAAGATGGACGAACGAGACGAACTTGGTCCAAGTAAGTCCTACGGATCAAATGGGGGGACGAAGATGGACGAACGTGACGAACTTTTTCCAAAGAAGGCCAACGGATCAAATGGGAAGACGAAGATGGACGAACGAGACGAACTTGGTCCAAATAAGTCCTACGGATCAAATGGGGGGACGAAGATGGACGAACGTGACGAACTTTTTCCAAAGAAGGCCAACGGATCAAATGGGAGGACGAAGATGGACGAACGAGACGAACTTTGTCCAAAGAAGGCCTACGGATCAAATGGGAGGACGAAGATGGACGAACGAGACGAACTTGGTCCAACTAAGGCCTACGGATCAAATGGGAGGACGAAGAGGGACGAACGAGACGAACTTGGTACAAAGAAGGCCAACGGATCAAATGGGAGGACGAAGATGGACGAACGAGACGAACTTGGTCCAAATAAGTCCTACGGATCAAATGGGGGGACGAAGATGGACGAACGTGACGAACTTTTTCCAAAGAAGGCCAACGGATCAAATGGGAGGACGAAGATGGACGAACGAGACGAACTTTGTCCAAAGAAGGCCTACGGATCAAATGGGAGGACGAAGATGGACGAACGAGACGAACTTGGTCCAAATAAGGCCTACGGATCAAATGGGAGGACGAAGAGGGACGAACGAGACGAACTTGGTACAAAGAAGGCCAAAGGATCAAATGGGAGGACGAAGATGGAAGAACGAGACGAACTTTGCACAAAGAATGCCAACGGATCAAATGGGAGGACGAAGATGGACGAACGAGACGAACTTGGTCCAACTAAGGCCTACGGATCAAATGGGAGGACGAAGAGGGACGAACGAGACGAACTTGGTACAAAGAAGGCCAACGGATCAAATGGGAGGACGAAGATGGACGAACGAGACGAACTTGGTCCAACTAAGGCCTACGGATCAAATGGGAGGACGAAGAGGCACGAACGAGACGAACTTGGTACAAAGAGGGCCAACGGATCAAATGGGAGGACGAATATGGACGAACGAGACGAATTTGGTCCAAATAAGGCCTACGGATCAAATGGGAGGACGAAGAGGGACAAACGAGACGAAGTTGGTACAAAGAAGGCCAACGGATCAAATGGGAGGACGAAGATGGACGAACGAGACAAACTTGGTACAAAGAAGACCAGCGGATCAAATGGGAGGACGAACGAGACGAACTTTGCACAAAGAAGGCCACCGGATCAAATGGGAGGACGAAGATGGACGAACGAGACGAACTTGGTCCAAATAAGGCCTACGGATCAAACGGGAGGACGAAGATGGACGAACGTGACGAACTTTGTCCAAAGAAGGCCAACGGATCAAATGGGAGGACGAAGATGGACGAACGAGACGAACTTGGTCCAAATAAGGCCTACGGATCAAATGGGAGGACGAAGATGGACGAACGTGACGAACTTTTTCCAAAGAAGGCCAACGGATCAAATGGGAGGACGAAGATGGACGAACGAGACGAACTTTGTCCAAAGAAGGCCAACGGATCAAATGGGAGGACGAAGATGGACGAACGAGACGAACTTTGTCCAAAGAAGGCCTACGGATCAAATGGGAGGACGAAGATGGACGAACGAGACGAACTTGGTCCAAATAAGGCCTACGGATCAAATGGGAGGACGAAGAGGGACGAACGAGACGAACTTCGTACAAAGAAGGCCAACGGATCAAATGGGAGGACGAAGATGGACGAACGAGACGAACTTTGCACAAAGAATGCCAACGGATCAAATGGGAGGACGAAGATGGACGAACGAGACGAACTTGGTCCAACTAAGGCCTACGGATCAAATGGGAGGACGAACGAGACGAACTTGGTACAAAGAAGGCCAACGGATCAAATGGGAGGACGAAGATGGACGAACGAGACGAACTTGGTCCAACTAAGGCCTACGGATCAAATGGGAGGACGAAGAGGGACGAACGAGACGAACTTGGTACAAAGAAGGCCAACGGATCAAATGGGAGGACGAAGATGGACGAACGAGACGAATTTGGTCCAAATAAGGCCTACGGATCAAATGGGAGGACGAGGATGGACGAACGAGATGAATTTGGTCCAAATAAAGCCAACGGATCAAATGGGAGGACGAAGATGGACGAACGAGACGAACTTGGTCCAAATAAGGCCTACGGATCAAATGGGAGGACGAAGATGGAGGAACGTGACGAACTTTTTCCAAAGAAGGCCAACGGATCAAATGGGAGGACGAAGAAGGACGAACGAGACGAACTTTGTCCAAAGAAGGCCTACGGATCAAATGGGTGGACGAAGACGGACGAACGAGACGAACTTGGTCCAAATATGGCCTACGGATCAAATGGGAGGACGAAGAGGGACGAACGAGACGAACTTGGTACAAAGAAGGCCAACGAATCAAATGGGAGGACGAAGATGGACGAACGAGACGAACTTTGAACAAAGAAGGCCAACGGATCAAATGGGAGGACGAAGATGGACGAACGAGACGAACTTGGTCCAACTAAGGCCTACGGATCGAATGGGAGGACGAAGAGGGACGAACGAGTCGAACTTGGTCCAACTAAGGCCTACGGATCAAATGGGAGGACGAAGAGGCACGAACGAGACGAACTTGGTACAAAGAAGGCCAACGGATCAAATGGGAGGACGAAGATGGACGAACGAGACGAATTTGTTCCAAATAAGGCCTACAGATCAAATGGGAGGACGAGGATGGACGAACGAGACGAACTTCGTCCAACTAAGGCCTACGGATCAAATGGGAGGACGAAGAGGGACGAACGTGACGAACTTGGTACAAAGAAGGCCAACGGATCAAATGGGAGGACGAAGATGGACGAACGAGACGAACTTGGTCCAAATAAGGCCTACGGATCAAATGGGAGGACAAAGATGGACGAACGTGACGAACTTTGTCCAAAGAAGGCCAACGGATCAAATGGGAGGACGAAGATGGACGAACCAGACGAACTTTATCCAAAGAAGGCCTACGGATCAAATGGGAGGACGAAGATGGACGAACGAGACGAACTTGGTCCAAATAAGGCCTACGAATCAAATCGGAGGACGAAGAGGGACGAACCAGACGAACTTGGTACAAAGAAGGCCAACGGATCAAATGGGAGGACGAAGATGGACGAACGAGACGAATTTGGTCCAAACAAGGCCTACGGATCAAATGGGAAGACGAGGATGGACGAACGAGACGAACTTCGTCCAAGTAAGGCCTACGGATCAAATGGGAGGACGAAGAGGGACGAACGAGACGAACTTGGTACAAAGAAGGCCAACGGATCAAATGGGAGGACGACGATGGACGAACGAGACAAATTTGGTCCAAATAAGGCCTACGGATCAAATGGGAGGACGAGGATGGACGAACGAGACGAATTTGGTCCAAATAAGGCCAACGGATGAAATGGGAGGACGAAGATGGACGAACGAGACGAACTTGGTCCAAGTAAGTCCTACGGATCAAATGGGGGGACGAAGATGGACGAACGTGACGAACTTTTTCCAAAGAAGGCCAACGGATCAAATGGGAGGACGAAGATGGACGAACGAGACGAACTTGGTCCAAATAAGTCCTACGGATCAAATGGGGGGACGAAGATGGACGAACGTGACGAACTTTTTCCAAAGAAGGCCAACGGATCAAATGGGAGGACGAAGATGGACGAACGAGACGAACTTTGTCCAAAGAAGGCCTACGGATCAAATGGGAGGACGAAGATGGACGAACGAGACGAACTTGGTCCAACTAAGGCCTACGGATCAAATGGGAGGACGAAGAGGGACGAACGAGACGAACTTGGTACAAAGAAGGCCAACGGATCAAATGGGAGGACGAAGATGGACGAACGAGACGAACTTGGTCCAAATAAGTCCTACGGATCAAATGGGGGGACGAAGATGGACGAACGTGACGAACTTTTTCCAAAGAAGGCCAACGGATCAAATGGGAGGACGAAGATGGACGAACGAGACGAACTTTGTCCAAAGAAGGCCTACGGATCAAATGGGAGGACGAAGATGGACGAACGAGACGAACTTGGTCCAAATAAGGCCTACGGATCAAATGGGAGGACGAAGAGGGGACGAACGAGACGAACTTGGTCCAAATAAGGCCTACGGATCAAACGGTGAGGACGAAGATGGACGAACGTGACGAACTTTGTCCAAAGAAGGCCAACGGATCAAATGGGAGGACGAAGATGGACGAACGAGACGAACTTGGTCCAAATAAGGCCTACGGATCAAATGGGAGGACGAAGATGGACGAACGTGACGAACTTTTTCCAAAGAAGGCCAACGGATCAAATGGGAGGACGAAGAGGGACGAACGAGACGAACTTTTTCCAAAGAAGGCCAACGGATCAAATGGGAGGACGAAGATGGACGAACGTGACGAACTTTTTCCAAAGAAGGCCAACGGATCAAATGGGAGGACGAAGATGGACGAACGTGACGAACTTTGTCCAAAGAAGGCCTACGGATCAAATGGGTGGACGAAGACGGACGAACGAGACGAACTTGGTCCAAATAAGGCCTACGGATCAAATGGGAGGACGAAGAGGGACGAACGAGACGAACTTGGTACAAAGAAGGGCAACGAATCAAATGGGAGGACGAAGATGGACGAACGAGACGAACTTTGAACAAAGAAGGCCAACGGATCAAATGGGAGGACGAAGATGGACGAACGAGACGAACTTGGTCCAACTAAGGCCTACGGATCAAATGGGAGGACGAAGAGGGACGAACGAGACGAACTTGGTACAAAGAAGGCCAACGGATCAAACGGGAGGACGAAGATGGACGAACGAGACGAATTTGGTTCAAATAAGGCCTACGGATCAAATGGGAGGACGAAGAGGGACAAACGAGACGAAGTTGGTACAAAGAAGGCCAACGGATCAAATGGGAGGACGAAGATGGACGAACGAGACAAACTTGGTACAAAGAAGACCAGCGGATCAAATGGGAGGACGAAGAGGGACGAACGAGACGAACTTGGTACAAAGAAGGCCAGCGGATCAAATGGGAGGACGAAGATGGACGAACGAGACGAATTTGGTCCAAATAAGGCCTACGGATCAAATGGGAGGACGAGGATGGACGAACGAGACGAATTTGGTCCAAATAAAGCCAACGGATCAAATGGGAGGACGAAGATGGACGAACGAGACGAACTTGGTCCAAATAAGGCCTACGGATCAAATGGGAGGACGAAGATGGACGAACGTGACGAACTTTTTCCAAAGAAGGCCAACGGATCAAATGGGAGGACGAAGATGGACGAACGAGACGAACTTTGTCCAAAGAAGGCCTACGGATCAAATGGGTGGACGAAGAGGGACGAACGAGACGAACTTGGTCCAAATAAGGCCTACGGATCAAATGGGAGGACGAAGAGGGACGAACGAGACGAACTTGGTACAAAGAAGGCCAACGAATCAAATGGGAGGACGAAGATGGACGAACGAGACGAACTTTGAACAAAGAAGGCCAACGGATCAAATGGGAGGACGAAGATGGACAAACGAGACGAACTTGGTCCAACTAAGGCCTACGGATCAAATGGGAGGACGAAGAGGGACGAACGAGACGAACTTGGTACAAAGAAGGCCAACGGATCAAATGGGAGGACGAAGATGGACGAACGAGTCGAACTTGGTCCAACTAAGGCCTACGGATCAAATGGGAGGACGAAGAGGCACGAACGAGACGAACTTGGTACAAAGAAGGCCAACGGATCAAATGGGAGGACGAAGATGGACGAACGAGACGAATTTGGTCCAAATAAGGCCTACAGATCAAATGGGAGGACGAGGATGGACGAACGAGACGAACTTCGTCCAACTAAGGCCTACGGATCAAATGGGAGGACGAAGAGGGACGAACGTGACGAACTTGGTACAAAGATGGCCAACGGATCAAATGGGAGGACGAAGATGGACGAACGAGACGAACTTGGTCCAAATAAGGCCTACGGATCAAATGGGAGGACGAAGATGGACGAACGTGACGAACTTTATCCAAAGAAGGCCTACGGATCAAATGGGAGGACGAAGATGGACGAACGAGACGAACTTGGTCCAAATAAGGCCTACGAATCAAATCGGAGGACGAAGAGGGACGAACCAGACGAACTTGGTACAAAGAAGGCCAACGGATCAAATGGGAGGACGAAGATGGACGAACGAGACGAACTTTGTCCAAAGAAGGCCTACGGATCAAATGGGTGGACGAAGACGGACGAACGAGACGAACTTGGTCCAAATAAGGCCTACGGATCAAATGGGAGGACGAAGAGGGACGAACGAGACGAACTTGGTACAAAGAAGGGCAACGAATCAAATGGGAGGACGAAGATGGACGAACGAGACGAACTTTGAACACAGAAGGCCAACGGATCAAATGGGAGGACGAAGATGGACGAACGAGACGAACTTGGTCCAACTAAGGCCTACGGATCAAATGGGAGGACGAAGAGGGACGAACGAGACGAAGTTGGTACAAAGAAGGCCAACGGATCAAATGGGAGGACGAAGATGGACGAACGAGACAAACTTGGTACAAAGAAGACCAGCGGATCAAATGGGAGGACGAACGAGACGAACTTTGAACAAAGAAGGCCAACGGATCAAATGGGAGGACGAAGATGGACAAACGAGACGAACTTGGTCCAACTAAGGCCTACGGATCAAATGGGAGGACGAAGAGGGACGAACGTGACGAACTTTGTCCAAAGAAGGCCAACGGATCAAATGGGAGGACGAAGATGGACGAACGAGACGAACTTTCTCCAAAGAAGGCCTACGGATCAAATGGGAGGACGAAGATGGACGAACGAGACGAACTTTGTCCAAAGAAGGCCTACGGATCAAATGGGAGGACGAGGATGGACGAACGAGACGAATTTGGTCCAAATAAAGCCAACGGATCAAATGGGAGGACGAAGATGGACGAACGAGACGAACTTGGTCCAAATAAGGCCTCCGGATCAAATGGGAGGACGAAGATGGACGAACGTGACGAACTTTTTCCAAAGAAGGCCAACGGATCAAATGGGAGGACGAAGATGGACGAACGAGACGAACTTTGTCCAAAGAAGGCCTACGGATCAAATGGGTGGACGAAGAGGGACGAACGAGACGAACTTGGTCCAAATAAGGCCTACGGATCAAATGGGAGGACGAAGAGGGACGAACGAGACGAACTTGGTACAAAGAAGGCCAACGAATCAAATGGGAGGACGAAGATGGACGAACGAGACGAACTTTGAACAAAGAAGGCCAACGGATCAAATGGGAGGACGAAGATGGACAAACGAGACGAACTTGGTCCAACTAAGGCCTACGGATCAAATGGGAGGACGAAGAGGGACGAACGAGACGAACTTGGTACAAAGAAGGCCAACGGATCAAACGGGAGGACGAAGATGGACGAACGAGACGAATTTGGTTCAAATAAGGCCTACGGATCAAATGGGAGGACGAAGAGGGACAAACGAGACGAAGTTGGTACAAAGAAGGCCAACGGATCAAATGGGAGGACGAAGATGGACGAACGAGACAAACTTGGTACAAAGAAGACCAGCGGATCAAATGGGAGGACGAAGAGGGACGAACGAGACGAACTTGGTACAAAGAAGGCCAGCGGATCAAATGGGAGGACGAAGATGGACGAACGAGACGAATTTGGTCCAAATAAGGCCTACGGATCAAATGGGAGGACGAGGATGGACGAACGAGACGAATTTGGTCCAAATAAAGCCAACGGATCAAATGGGAGGACGAAGATGGACGAACGAGACGAACTTGGTCCAAATAAGGCCTACGGATCAAATGGGAGGACGAAGATGGACGAACGTGACGAACTTTTTCCAAAGAAGGCCAACGGATCAAATGGGAGGACGAAGATGGACGAACGAGACGAACTTTGTCCAAAGAAGGCCTACGGATCAAATGGGTGGACGAAGAGGGACGAACGAGACGAACTTGGTCCAAATAAGGCCTACGGATCAAATGGGAGGACGAAGAGGGGACGAACGAGACGAACTTGGTACAAAGAAGGCCAACGAATCAAATGGGAGGACGAAGATGGACGAACGAGACGAACTTTGAACAAAGAAGGCCAACGGATCAAATGGGAGGACGAAGATGGACAAACGAGACGAACTTGGTCCAACTAAGGCCTACGGATCAAATGGGAGGACGAAGAGGGGACGAACGAGACGAACTTGGTACAAAGAAGGCCAACGGATCAAATGGGAGGACGAAGATGGACGAACGAGTCGAACTTGGTCCAACTAAGGCCTACGGATCAAATGGGAGGACGAAGAGGCACGAACGAGACGAACTTGGTACAAAGAAGGCCAACGGATCAAATGGGAGACGACGAAGATGGACGAACGAGACGAATTTGGTCCAAATAAGGCCTACAGATCAAATGGGAGGACGAGGATGGACGAACGAGACGAACTTCGTCCAACTAAGGCCTACGGATCAAATGGTGAGGACGAAGAGGGACGAACGTGACGAACTTGGTACAAAGAAGGCCAACGGATCAAATGGGAGGACGAAGATGGACGAACGAGACGAACTTGGTCCAAATAAGCCTACGGATCAAATGGGAGGACGAAGATGGACGAACGTGACGAACTTTATCCAAAGAAGGCCTACGGATCAAATGGGAGGACGAAGATGGACGAACGAGACGAACTTGGTCCAAATAAGGCCTACGAATCAAATCGGAGGACGAAGAGGGACGAACCAGACGAACTTGGTACAAAGAAGGCCAACGGATCAAATGGTGAGGACGAAGATGGACGAACGAGACGAACTTTGTCCAAAGAAGGCCTACGGATCAAATGGGTGGACGAAGACGGACGAACGAGACGAACTTGGTCCAAATAAGGCCTACGGATCAAAATGGGAGGACGAAGAGGGACGAACGAGACGAACTTGGTACAAAGAAGGGCAACGAATCAAATGGGAGGACGAAGATGGACGAACGAGACGAACTTTGAACAAAGAAGGCCAACGGATCAAATGGGAGGACGAAGATGGACGAACGAGACGAACTTGGTCCAACTAAGGCCTACGGATCAAATGGGAGGACGAAGAGGGACGAACGAGACGAACTTGGTACAAAGAAGGCCAACGGATCAAACGGGAGGGACGAAGATGGACGAACGAGACGAATTTGGTTCAAATAAGGCCTACGGATCAAATGGGAGGACGAAAGAGGGACAAACGAGACGAAGTTGGTACAAAGAAGGCCAACGGATCAAATGGGAGGACGAAGATGGACGAACGAGACAAACTTGGTACAAAGAAGACCAGCGGATCAAATGGGAGGACGAAGAGGGACGAACGAGACGAACTTGGTACAAAGAAGGCCAGCGGATCAAATGGGAGGACGAAGATGGACGAACGAGACGAATTTGGTCCAAATAAGGCCTACGGATCAAATGGGAGGACGAGGATGGACGAACGAGACGAATTTGGTCCAAATAAAGCCAACGGATCAAATGGGGAGGACGAAGATGGACGAACGAGACGAACTTGGTCCAAATAAGGCCTACGGATCAAATGGGAGGACGAAGACGAACGAGACGAACTTGGTCCAAATAAGGCCTACGGATCAAATGGGAGGACGAAGATGGACGAACGTGACGAACTTTTTCCAAAGAAGGCCAACGGATCAAATGGGAGGACGAAGATGGACGAACGAGACGAACTTTGTCCAAAGAAGGCCTACGGATCAAATGGGTGGACGAAGAGGGACGAACGAGACGAACTTGGTCCAAATAAGGCCTACGGATCAAATGGGAGGACGAAGAGGGACGAACGAGACGAACTTGGTACAAAGAAGGCCAAACGAATCAAATGGGAGGACGAAGATGGACGAACGAGACGAACTTTGAACAAAGAAGGCCAACGGATCAAATGGGAGGACGAAGATGGACAAACGAGACGAACTTGGTCCAACTAAGGCCTACGGATCAAATGGGAGGACGAAGAGGGACGAACGAGACGAACTTGGTACAAAGAAGGCCAACGGATCAAATGGGAGGACGAAGATGGACGAACGAGTCGAACTTGGTCCAACTAAGGCCTACGGATCAAATGGGAGGACGAAGA
Organism: Glycyrrhiza uralensis; assembly: GCA_030159175.1. Lineage (NCBI taxonomy): Eukaryota > Viridiplantae > Streptophyta > Magnoliopsida > Fabales > Fabaceae > Glycyrrhiza > Glycyrrhiza uralensis. The sequence continues at coordinate 2,950,060 of BRZY01000011.1, read as the reverse complement.
GGCACGAACGAGACGAACTTGGTACAAAGAAGGCCAACGGATCAAATGGGAGGACGAAGATGGACGAACGAGACGAATTTGGTCCAAATAAGGCCTACAGATCAAATGGGAGGACGAGGATGGACGAACGAGACGAACTTCGTCCAACTAAGGCCTACGGATCAAATGGGAGGACGAAGAGGGACGAACGTGACGAACTTGGTACAAAGAAGGCCAACGGATCAAATGGGAGGACGAAGATGGACGAACGAGACGAACTTGGTCCAAATAAGGCCTACGGATCAAATGGGAGGACGAAGATGGACGAACGTGACGAACTTTATCCAAAGAAGGCCTACGGATCAAATGGGAGGACGAAGATGGACGAACGAGACGAACTTGGTCCAAATAAGGCCTACGAATCAAATCGGAGGACGAAGAGGGACGAACCAGACGAACTTGGTACAAAGAAGGCCAAACGGATCAAATGGGAGGACGAAGATGGACGAACGAGACGAATTTGGTCCAAACAAGGCCTACGGATCAAATGGGAAGACGAGGATGGACGAACGAGACGAACTTCGTCCAAGTAAGGCCTACGGATCAAATGGGAGGACGAAGAGGGACGAACGAGACGAACTTGGTACAAAGAAGGCCAACGGATCAAATGGGAGGACGACGATGGACGAACGAGACAAATTTGGTCCAAATAAGGCCTACGGATCAAATGGGAGGACGAGGATGGACGAACGAGATGAATTTGGACCAAATAAGGCCAACGGATGAAATGGGAGGACGAAGATGGACGAACGAGACGAACTTGGTCCAAGTAAGTCCTACGGATCAAATGGGGGGACGAAGATGGACGAACGTGACGAACTTTTTCCAAAGAAGGCCAACGGATCAAATGGGAGGACGAAGATGGACGAACGAGACGAACTTGGTCCAAATAAGTCCTACGGATCAAATGGGGGGACGAAGATGGACGAACGTGACGAACTTTTTCCAAAGAAGGCCAACGGATCAAATGGGAGGACGAAGATGGACGAACGAGACGAACTTTGTCCAAAGAAGGCCTACGGATCAAATGGGAGGACGAAGATGGACGAACGAGACGAACTTGGTCCAACTAAGGCCTACGGATCAAATGGGAGGACGAAGAGGGACGAACGAGACGAACTTGGTACAAAGAAGGCCAACAGATCAAATGGGAGGACGAAGATGGACGAACGAGACGAACTTGGTCCAAATAAGTCCTACGGATCAAATGGGGGGACGAAGATGGACGAACGTGACGAACTTTTTCCAAAGAAGGCCAACGGATCAAATGGGAGGACGAAGATGGACGAACGAGACGAACTTTGTCCAAAGAAGGCCTACGGATCAAATGGGAGGACGAAGATGGACGAACGAGACGAACTTGGTCCAAATAAGGCCTACGGATCAAATGGGAGGACGAAGATGGACGAACGAGACGAACTTTGCACAAAGAATGCCAACGGATCAAATGGGAGGACGAAGATGGACGAACGAGACGAACTTGGTCCAACTAAGGCCTACGGATCAAATGCGAGGACGAAGAGGGGACGAACGAGACGAACTTGGTACAAAGAAGGCCAACGGATCAAATGGGAGGACGAAGATGGACGAACGAGACGAACTTGGTCCAACTAAGGCCTACGGATCAAATGGGAGGACGAAGAGGCACGAACGAGACGAACTTGGTACAAAGAAGGCCAACGGATCAAATGGGAGGACGAATATGGACGAACGAGACGAATTTGGTCCAAATAAGGCCTACGGATCAAATGGGAGGACGAAGAGGGACAAACGAGACGAAGTTGGTACAAAGAAGGCCAACGGATCAAATGGGAGGACGAAGATGGACGAACGAGACAAACTTGGTACAAAGAAGACCAGCGGATCAAATGGGAGGACGAAGATGGACGAACGAGACGAACTTTGCACAAAGAAGGCCACCGGATCAAATGGGAGGACGAAGATGGACGAACGAGACGAACTTGGTCCAAATAAGGCCTACGGATCAAACGGGAGGACGAAGATGGACGAACGTGACGAACTTTGTCCAAAGAAGGCCAACGGATCAAATGGGAGGACGAAGATGGACGAACGAGACGAACTTGGTCCAAATAAGGCCTACGGATCAAATGGGAGGACGAAGATGGACGAACGTGACGAACTTTTTCCAAAGAAGGCCAACGGATCAAATGGGGAGGACGAAGATGGACGAACGAGACGAACTTGGTCCAAGTAAGTCCTACGGATCAAATGGGGGGACGAAGATGGACGAACGTGACGAACTTTGTCCAAATAAGGCCAACGGATGAAATGGGAGGACGAAGATGGACGAACGAGACGAACTTGGTCCAAGTAAGTCCTACGGATCAAATGGGGGGACGAAGATGGACGAACGTGACGAACTTTTTCCAAAGAAGGCCAACGGATCAAATGGGAGGACGAAGATGGACGAACGAGACGAACTTTGTCCAAAGAAGGCCTACGGATCAAATGGGAGGACGAAGATGGACGAACGAGACGAACTTGGTCCAACTAAGGCCTACGGATCAAATGGGAGGACGAAGAGGGACGAACGAGACGAACTTGGTACAAAGAAGGCCAACGGATCAAATGGGAGGACGAAGATGGACGAACGAGACGAACTTGGTCCAAATAAGTCCTACGGATCAAATGGGGGGACGAAGATGGACGAACGTGACGAACTTTTTCCAAAGAAGGCCAACGGATCAAATGGGAGGACGAAGATGGACGAACGAGACGAACTTGGTCCAAATAAGTCCTACGGATCAAATGGGGGGACGAAGATGGACGAACGTGACGAAGTTTTTCCAAAGAAGGCCAACGGATCAAATGGGAGGACGAAGATGGACGAACGAGACGAACTTTGTCCAAAGAAGGCCTACGGATCAAATGGGAGGACGAAGATGGACGAACGAGACGAACTTGGTCCAACTAAGGCCTACGGATCAAATGGGAGGACGAAGAGGGACGAACGAGACGAACTTGGTACAAAGAAGGCCAACGGATCAAATGGGAGGACGAAGATGGACGAACGAGACGAACTTGGTCCAAATAAGTCCTACGGATCAAATGGGGGGACGAAGATGGACGAACGTGACGAACTTTTTCCAAAGAAGGCCAACGGATCAAATGGGAGGACGAAGATGGACGAACGAGACGAACTTTGTCCAAAGAAGGCCTACGGATCAAATGGGAGGACGAAGATGGACGAACGAGACGAACTTGGTCCAAATAAGGCCTACGGATCAAATGGGAGGACGAAGAGGGACGAACGAGACGAACTTGGTCCAAATAAGGCCTACGGATCAAACGGGAGGACGAAGATGGACGAACGTGACGAACTTTGTCCAAAGAAGGCCAACGGATCAAATGGGAGGACGAAGATGGACGAACGAGACGAACTTGGTCCAAATAAGGCCTACGGATCAAATGGGAGGACGAAGATGGACGAACGTGACGAACTTTTTCCAAAGAAGGCCAACGGATCAAATGGGAGGACGAAGATGGACGAACGAGACGAACTTTGTCCAAAGAAGGCCTACGGATCAAATGGGTGGACGAAGACGGACGAACGAGACGAACTTGGTCCAAATAAGGCCTACGGATCAAATGGGAGGACGAAGAGGGACGAACGAGACGAACTTGGTACAAAGAAGGGCAACGAATCAAATGGGAGGACGAAGATGGACGAACGAGACGAACTTTGAACATAGAAGGCCAACGGATCAAATGGGAGGACGAAGATGGACGAACGAGACGAACTTTGTCCAAAGAAGGCCTACGGATCAAATGGGAGGACGAAGATGGACGAACGAGACGAACTTGGTCCAACTAAGGCCTACGGATCAAATGGGAGGACGAAGAGGGACGAACGAGACGAACTTGGTACAAAGAAGGCCAACAGATCAAATGGGAGGACGAAGATGGACGAACGAGACGAACTTGGTCCAAATAAGTCCTACGGATCAAATGGGGGGACGAAGATGGACGAACGTGACGAACTTTTTCCAAAGAAGGCCAACGGATCAAATGGGAGGACGAAGATGGACGAACGAGACGAACTTTGTCCAAAGAAGGCCTACGGATCAAATGGGAGGACGAAGATGGACGAACGAGACGAACTTGGTCCAAATAAGGCCTACGGATCAAATGGGAGGACGAAGATGGACGAACGAGACGAACTTTGCACAAAGAATGCCAACGGATCAAATGGGAGGACGAAGATGGACGAACGAGACGAACTTGGTCCAAATAAGGCCTACGGATCAAATGGGAGGACGAAGATGGACGAACGAGACGAACTTTGCACAAAGAATGCCAACGGATCAAATGGGAGGACGAAGATGGACGAACGAGACGAACTTGGTCCAACTAAGGCCTACGGATCAAATGGGAGGACGAAGAGGGACGAACGAGACGAACTTGGTACAAAGAAGGCCAACGGATCAAATGGGAGGACGAAGATGGACGAACGAGACGAACTTGGTCCAAGTAAGTCCTACGGATCAAATGGGGGGACGAAGATGGACGAACGTGACGAACTTTGTCCAAATAAGGCCAACGGATGAAATGGGAGGACGAAGATGGACGAACGAGACGAACTTGGTCCAAGTAAGTCCTACGGATCAAATGGGGGGACGAAGATGGACGAACGTGACGAACTTTTTCCAAAGAAAGCCAACGGATCAAATGGGAGGACGAAGATGGACGAACGAGACGAACTTTGTCCAAAGAAGGCCTACGGATCAAATGGGAGGACGAAGATGGACGAACGAGACGAACTTGGTCCAACTAAGGCCTACGGATCAAATGGGAGGACGAAGAGGGACGAACGAGACGAACTTGGTACAAAGAAGGCCAACGGATCAAATGGGAGGACGAAGATGGACGAACGAGACGAACTTGGTCCAAATAAGTCCTACGGATCAAATGGGGGGACGAAGATGGACGAACGTGACGAACTTTTTCCAAAGAAGGCCAACGGATCAAATGGGAGGACGAAGATGGACGAACGAGACGAACTTTGTCCAAAGAAGCCCTACAGATCAAATGGGAGGACGAAGATGGACGAACGAGACGAACTTGGTCCAAATAAGGCCTACGGATCAAATGGGAGGACGAAGAGGGACGAACGAGACGAACTTGGTCCAAATAAGGCCTACGGATCAAACGGGAGGACGAAGATGGACGAACGTGACGAACTTTGTCCAAAGAAGGCCAACGGATCAAATGGGAGGACGAAGATGGACGAACGAGACGAACTTGGTCCAAATAAGGCCTACGGATCAAATGGGAGGACGAAGATGGACGAACGTGACGAACTTTTTCCAAAGAAGGCCAACGGATCAAATGGGAGGACGAAGATGGACGAACGAGACGAACTTTGTCCAAAGAAGGCCTACAGATCAAATGGGAGGACGAAGATGGACGAACGAGACGAACTTGGTCCAAATAAGGCCTACGGATCAAATGGGAGGACGAAGAGGGACGAACGAGACGAACTTGGTCCAAATAAGGCCTACGGATCAAACGGGAGGACGAAGATGGACGAACGTGACGAACTTTGTCCAAAGAAGGCCAACGGATCAAATGGGAGGACGAAGATGGACGAACGAGACGAACTTGGTCCAAATAAGGCCTACGGATCAAATGGGAGGACGAAGATGGACGAACGTGACGAACTTTTTCCAAAGAAGGCCAACGGATCAAATGGGAGGACGAAGATGGACGAACGAGACGAACTTTGTCCAAAGAAGGCCTACAGATCAAATGGGTGGACGAAGACGGACGAACGAGACGAACTTGGTCCAAATAAGGCCTACGGATCAAATGGGAGGACGAAGAGGGACGAACGAGACGAACTTGGTACAAAGAAGGGCAACGAATCAAATGGGAGGACGAAGATGGACGAACGAGACGAACTTTGAACAAAGAAGGCCAACGGATCAAATGGGAGGACGAAGATGGACGAACGAGACGAACTTTGTCCAAAGAAGGCCTACGGATCAAATGGGAGGACGAAGATGGACGAACGAGACGAACTTGGTCCAACTAAGGCCTACGGATCAAATGGGAGGACGAAGAGGGACGAACGAGACGAACTTGGTACAAAGAAGGCCAACGGATCAAATGGGAGGACGAAGATGGACGAACGAGACGAACTTGGTCCAAATAAGTCCTACGGATCAAATGGGGGGACGAAGATGGACGAACGTGACGAACTTTTTCCAAAGAAGGCCAACGGATCAAATGGGAGGACGAAGATGGACGAACGAGACGAACTTTGTCCAAAGAAGGCCTACGGATCAAATGGGAGGACGAAGATGGACGAACGAGACGAACTTGGTCCAAATAAGGCCTACGGATCAAATGGGAGGACGAAGAGGGACGAACGAGACGAACTTGGTCCAAATAAGGCCTACGGATCAAACGGGAGGACGAAGATGGACGAACGTGACGAACTTTGTCCAAAGAAGGCCAACGGATCAAATGGGAGGACGAAGATGGACGAACGAGACGAACTTGGTCCAAATAAGGCCTACGGATCAAATGGGAGGACGAAGATGGACGAACGTGACGAACTTTTTCCAAAGAAGGCCAACGGATCAAATGGGAGGACGAAGATGGACGAACGAGACGAACTTTGTCCAAAGAAGGCCTACGGATCAAATGGGTGGACGAAGACGGACGAACGAGACGAACTTGGTCCAAATAAGGCCTACGGATCAAATGGGAGGACGAAGAGGGACGAACGAGACGAACTTGGTACAAAGAAGGGCAACGAATCAAATGGGAGGACGAAGATGGACGAACGAGACGAACTTTGAACATAGAAGGCCAACGGATCAAATGGGAGGACGAAGATGGACGAACGAGACGAACTTTGTCCAAAGAAGGCCTACGGATCAAATGGGAGGACGAAGATGGACGAACGAGACGAACTTGGTCCAACTAAGGCCTACGGATCAAATGGGAGGACGAAGAGGGACGAACGAGACGAACTTGGTACAAAGAAGGCCAACAGATCAAATGGGAGGACGAAGATGGACGAACGAGACGAACTTGGTCCAAATAAGTCCTACGGATCAAATGGGGGGACGAAGATGGACGAACGTGACGAACTTTTTCCAAAGAAGGCCAACGGATCAAATGGGAGGACGAAGATGGACGAACGAGACGAACTTTGTCCAAAGAAGGCCTACGGATCAAATGGGAGGACGAAGATGGACGAACGAGACGAACTTGGTCCAAATAAGGCCTACGGATCAAATGGGAGGACGAAGATGGACGAACGAGACGAACTTTGCACAAAGAATGCCAACGGATCAAATGGGAGGACGAAGATGGACGAACGAGACGAACTTGGTCCAACTAAGGCCTACGGATCAAATGGGAGGACGAAGAGGGACGAACGAGACGAACTTGGTACAAAGAAGGCCAACGGATCAAATGGGAGGACGAAGATGGACGAACGAGACGAACTTGGTCCAAGTAAGTCCTACGGATCAAATGGGGGGACGAAGATGGACGAACGTGACGAACTTTGTCCAAATAAGGCCAACGGATGAAATGGGAGGACGAAGATGGACGAACGAGACGAACTTGGTCCAAGTAAGTCCTACGGATCAAATGGGGGGACGAAGATGGACGAACGTGACGAACTTTTTCCAAAGAAAGCCAACGGATCAAATGGGAGGACGAAGATGGACGAACGAGACGAACTTTGTCCAAAGAAGGCCTACGGATCAAATGGGAGGACGAAGATGGACGAACGAGACGAACTTGGTCCAACTAAGGCCTACGGATCAAATGGGAGGACGAAGAGGGACGAACGAGACGAACTTGGTACAAAGAAGGCCAACGGATCAAATGGGAGGACGAAGATGGACGAACGAGACGAACTTGGTCCAAATAAGTCCTACGGATCAAATGGGGGGACGAAGATGGACGAACGTGACGAACTTTTTCCAAAGAAGGCCAACGGATCAAATGGGAGGACGAAGATGGACGAACGAGACGAACTTTGTCCAAAGAAGGCCTACAGATCAAATGGGAGGACGAAGATGGACGAACGAGACGAACTTGGTCCAAATAAGGCCTACGGATCAAATGGGAGGACGAAGAGGGACGAACGAGACGAACTTGGTCCAAATAAGGCCTACGGATCAAACGGGAGGACGAAGATGGACGAACGTGACGAACTTTGTCCAAAGAAGGCCAACGGATCAAATGGGAGGACGAAGATGGACGAACGAGACGAACTTGGTCCAAATAAGGCCTACGGATCAAATGGGAGGACGAAGATGGACGAACGTGACGAACTTTTTCCAAAGAAGGCCAACGGATCAAATGGGAGGACGAAGATGGACGAACGAGACGAACTTTGTCCAAAGAAGGCCTACGGATCAAATGGGTGGACGAAGACGGACGAACGAGACGAACTTGGTCCAAATAAGGCCTACGGATCAAATGGGAGGACGAAGAGGGACGAACGAGACGAACTTGGTACAAAGAAGGGCAACGAATCAAATGGGAGGACGAAGATGGACGAACGAGACGAACTTTGAACAAAGAAGGCCAACGGATCAAATGGGAGGACGAAGATGGACGAACGAGACGAACTTTGTCCAAAGAAGGCCTACGGATCAAATGGGAGGACGAAGATGGACGAACGAGACGAACTTGGTCCAACTAAGGCCTACGGATCAAATGGGAGGACGAAGAGGGACGAACGAGACGAACTTGGTACAAAGAAGGCCAACAGATCAAATGGGAGGACGAAGATGGACGAACGAGACGAACTTGGTCCAAATAAGTCCTACGGATCAAATGGGGGGACGAAGATGGACGAACGTGACGAACTTTTTCCAAAGAAGGCCAACGGATCAAATGGGAGGACGAAGATGGACGAACGAGACGAACTTTGTCCAAAGAAGGCCTACGGATCAAATGGGAGGACGAAGATGGACGAACGAGACGAACTTGGTCCAAATAAGGCCTACGGATCAAATGGGAGGACGAAGATGGACGAACGAGACGAACTTTGCACAAAGAATGCCAACGGATCAAATGGGAGGACGAAGATGGACGAACGAGACGAACTTGGTCCAACTAAGGCCTACGGATCAAATGGGAGGACGAAGAGGGACGAACGAGACGAACTTGGTACAAAGAAGGCCAACGGATCAAATGGGAGGACGAAGATGGACGAACGAGACGAACTTGGTCCAACTAAGGCCTACGGATCAAATGGGAGGACGAAGAGGCACGAACGAGACGAACTTGGTACAAAGAAGGCCAACGGATCAAATGGGAGGACGAATATGGACGAACGAGACGAATTTGGTCCAAATAAGGCCTACGGATCAAATGGGAGGACGAAGAGGGACAAACGAGACGAAGTTGGTACAAAGAAGGCCAACGGATCAAATGGGAGGACGAAGATGGACGAACGAGACAAACTTGGTACAAAGAAGACCAGCGGATCAAATGGGAGGACGAAGATGGACGAACGAGACGAACTTTGCACAAAGAAGGCCACCGGATCAAATGGGAGGACGAAGATGGACGAACGAGACGAACTTGGTCCAAATAAGGCCTACGGATCAAACGGGAGGACGAAGATGGACGAACGTGACGAACTTTGTCCAAAGAAGGCCAACGAATCAAATGGGAGGACGAAGATGGACGAACGAGACGAACTTGGTCCAAATAAGGCCTACGGATCAAATGGGAGGACGAAGATGGACGAACGTGACGAACTTTTTCCAAAGAAGGCCAACGGATCAAATGGGAGGACGAAGATGGACGAACGAGACGAACTTGGTCCAAGTAAGTCCTACGGATCAAATGGGGGGACGAAGATGGACGAACGTGACGAACTTTGTCCAAATAAGGCCAACGGATGAAATGGGAGGACGAAGATGGACGAACGAGACGAACTTGGTCCAAGTAAGTCCTACGGATCAAATGGGGGGACGAAGATGGACGAACGTGACGAACTTTTTCCAAAGAAGGCCAACGGATCAAATGGGAGGACGAAGATGGACGAACGAGACGAACTTTGTCCAAAGAAGGCCTACGGATCAAATGGGAGGACGAAGATGGACGAACGAGACGAACTTGGTCCAACTAAGGCCTACGGATCAAATGGGAGGACGAAGAGGGACGAACGAGACGAACTTGGTACAAAGAAGGCCAACGGATCAAATGGGAGGACGAAGATGGACGAACGAGACGAACTTGGTCCAAATAAGTCCTACGGATCAAATGGGGGGACGAAGATGGACGAACGTGACGAACTTTTTCCAAAGAAGGCCAACGGATCAAATGGGAGGACGAAGATGGACGAACGAGACGAACTTGGTCCAAATAAGTCCTACGGATCAAATGGGGGGACGAAGATGGACGAACGTGACGAACTTTTTCCAAAGAAGGCCAACGGATCAAATGGGAGGACGAAGATGGACGAACGAGACGAACTTTGTCCAAAGAAGGCCTACGGATCAAATGGGAGGACGAAGATGGACGAACGAGACGAACTTGGTCCAACTAAGGCCTACGGATCAAATGGGAGGACGAAGAGGGACGAACGAGACGAACTTGGTACAAAGAAGGCCAACGGATCAAATGGGAGGACGAAGATGGACGAACGAGACGAACTTGGTCCAAATAAGTCCTACGGATCAAATGGGGGGACGAAGATGGACGAACGTGACGAACTTTTTCCAAAGAAGGCCAACGGATCAAATGGGAGGACGAAGATGGACGAACGAGACGAACTTTGTCCAAAGAAGGCCTACGGATCAAATGGGAGGACGAAGATGGACGAACGAGACGAACTTGGTCCAAATAAGGCCTACGGATCAAATGGGAGGACGAAGAGGGACGAACGAGACGAACTTGGTCCAAATAAGGCCTACGGATCAAACGGGAGGACGAAGATGGACGAACGTGACGAACTTTGTCCAAAGAAGGCCAACGGATCAAATGGGAGGACGAAGATGGACGAACGAGACGAACTTGGTCCAAATAAGGCCTACGGATCAAATGGGAGGACGAAGATGGACGAACGTGACGAACTTTTTCCAAAGAAGGCCAACGGATCAAATGGGAGGACGAAGATGGACGAACGAGACGAACTTTGTCCAAAGAAGGCCTACGGATCAAATGGGTGGACGAAGACGGACGAACGAGACGAACTTGGTCCAAATAAGGCCTACGGATCAAATGGGAGGACGAAGAGGGACGAACGAGACGAACTTGGTACAAAGAAGGGCAACGAATCAAATGGGAGGACGAAGATGGACGAACGAGACGAACTTTGAACAAAGAAGGCCAACGGATCAAATGGGAGGACGAACGAGACGAACTTGGTCCAACTAAGGCCTACGGATCAAATGGGAGGACGAAGAGGGACGAACGAGACGAACTTGGTACAAAGAAGGCCAACGGATCAAACGGGAGGACGAAGATGGACGAACGAGACGAATTTGGTTCAAATAAGGCCTACGGATCAAATGGGAGGACGAAGAGGGACAAACGAGACGAAGTTGGTACAAAGAAGGCCAACGGATCAAATGGGAGGACGAAGATGGACGAACGAGACAAACTTGGTACAAAGAAGACCAGCGGATCAAATGGGAGGACGAAGAGGGACGAACGAGACGAACTTGGTACAAAGAAGGCCAGCGGATCAAATGGGAGGACGAAGATGGACGAACGAGTCGAACTTGGTCCAACTAAGGCCTACGGATCAAATGGGAGGACGAAGAGGCACGAACGAGACGAACTTGGTACAAAGAAGGCCAACGGATCAAATGGGAGGACGAAGATGGACGAACGAGACGAATTTGGTCCAAATAAGGCCTACAGATCAAATGGGAGGACGAGGATGGACGAACGAGACGAACTTCGTCCAACTAAGGCCTACGGATCAAATGGGAGGACGAAGAGGGACGAACGTGACGAACTTGGTACAAAGAAGGCCAACGGATCAAATGGGAGGACGAAGATGGACGAACGAGACGAACTTGGTCCAAATAAGGCCTACGGATCACATGGGAGGACGAAGATGGACGAACGTGACGAACTTTGTCCAAAGAAGGCCAACGGATCAAATGGGAGGACGAAGATGGACGAACGAGACGAATTTGGTCCAAATAAGGCCTACAGATCAAATGGGAGGACGAGGATGGACGAACGAGACGAACTTCGTCCAACTAAGGCCTACGGATCAAATGGGAGGACGAAGAGGGACGAACGTGACGAACTTGGTACAAAGAAGGCCAACGGATCAAATGGGAGGACGAAGATGGACGAACGAGACGAACTTGGTCCAAATAAGGCCTACGGATCACATGGGAGGACGAAGATGGACGAACGTGACGAACTTTGTCCAAAGAAGGCCAACGGATCAAATGGGAGGACGAAGATGGACGAACGAGACGAACTTTATCCAAAGAAGGCCTACGGATCAAATGGGAGGACGAAGATGGACGAACGAGACGAACTTGGTCCAAATAAGGCCTACGAATCAAATCGGAGGACGAAGAGGGACGAACCAGACGAACTTGGTACAAAGAAGGCCAACGGATCAAATGGGAGGACGAAGATGGACGAACGAGACGAATTTGGTCCAAACAAGGCCTACGGATCAAATGGGAAGACGAGGATGGACGAACGAGACGAACTTCGTCCAAGTAAGGCCTACGGATCAAATGGGAGGACGAAGAGGGACGAACGAGACGAACTTGGTACAAAGAAGGCCAACGGATCAAATGGGAGGACGACGATGGACGAACGAGACAAATTTGGTCCAAATAAGGCCTACGGATCAAATGGGAGGACGAGGATGGACGAACGAGACGAATTTGGAGCAAATAAGGCCAACGGATGAAATGGGAGGACGAAGATGGACGAACGAGACGAACTTGGTCCAAGTAAGTCCTACGGATCAAATGGGGGGACGAAGATGGACGAACGTGACGAACTTTTTCCAAAGAAGGCCAACGGATCAAATGGGAGGACGAAGATGGACGAACGAGACGAACTTGGTCCAAATAAGTCCTACGGATCAAATGGGGGGACGAAGATGGACGAACGTGACGAACTTTTTCCAAAGAAGGCCAACGGATCAAATGGGAGGACGAAGATGGACGAACGAGACGAACTTTGTCCAAAGAAGGCCTACGGATCAAATGGGAGGACGAAGATGGACGAACGAGACGAACTTGGTCCAACTAAGGCCTACGGATCAAATGGGAGGACGAAGAGGGACGAACGAGACGAACTTGGTACAAAGAAGGCCAACAGATCAAATGGGAGGACGAAGATGGACGAACGAGACGAACTTGGTCCAAATAAGTCCTACGGATCAAATGGGGGGACGAAGATGGACGAACGTGACGAACTTTTTCCAAAGAAGGCCAACGGATCAAATGGGAGGACGAAGATGGACGAACGAGACGAACTTTGTCCAAAGAAGGCCTACGGATCAAATGGGAGGACGAAGATGGACGAACGAGACGAACTTGGTCCAAATAAGGCCTACGGATCAAATGGGAGGACGAAGATGGACGAACGAGACGAACTTTGCACAAAGAATGCCAACGGATCAAATGGGAGGACGAAGATGGACGAACGAGACGAACTTGGTCCAACTAAGGCCTACGGATCAAATGGGAGGACGAAGAGGGACGAACGAGACGAACTTGGTACAAAGAAGGCCAACGGATCAAATGGGAGGACGAAGATGGACGAACGAGACGAACTTGGTCCAACTAAGGCCTACGGATCAAATGGGAGGACGAAGAGGCACGAACGAGACGAACTTGGTACAAAGAAGGCCAACGGATCAAATGGGAGGACGAATATGGACGAACGAGACGAATTTGGTCCAAATAAGGCCTACGGATCAAATGGGAGGACGAAGAGGGACGAACGTGACGAACTTGGTACAAAGAAGGCCAACGGATCAAATGGGAGGACGAAGATGGACGAACGAGACGAACTTGGTCCAAATAAGGCCTACGGATCACATGGGAGGACGAAGATGGACGAACGTGACGAACTTTGTCCAAAGAAGGCCAACGGATCAAATGGGAGGACGAAGATGGACGAACGAGACGAACTTTATCCAAAGAAGGCCTACGGATCAAATGGGAGGACGAAGATGGACGAACGAGACGAACTTGGTCCAAATAAGGCCTACGAATCAAATCGGAGGACGAAGAGGGACGAACCAGACGAACTTGGTACAAAGAAGGCCAACGGATCAAATGGGAGGACGAAGATGGACGAACGAGACGAATTTGGTCCAAACAAGGCCTACGGATCAAATGGGAAGACGAGGATGGACGAACGAGACGAACTTCGTCCAAGTAAGGCCTACGGATCAAATGGGAGGACGAAGAGGGACGAACGAGACGAACTTGGTACAAAGAAGGCCAACGGATCAAATGGGAGGACGACGATGGACGAACGAGACAAATTTGGTCCAAATAAGGCCTACGGATCAAATGGGAGGACGAGGATGGACGAACGAGACGAATTTGGAGCAAATAAGGCCAACGGATGAAATGGGAGGACGAAGATGGACGAACGAGACGAACTTGGTCCAAGTAAGTCCTACGGATCAAATGGGGGGACGAAGATGGACGAACGTGACGAACTTTTTCCAAAGAAGGCCAACGGATCAAATGGGAGGACGAAGATGGACGAACGAGACGAACTTGGTCCAAATAAGTCCTACGGATCAAATGGGGGGACGAAGATGGACGAACGTGACGAACTTTTTCCAAAGAAGGCCAACGGATCAAATGGGAGGACGAAGATGGACGAACGAGACGAACTTTGTCCAAAGAAGGCCTACGGATCAAATGGGAGGACGAAGATGGACGAACGAGACGAACTTGGTCCAACTAAGGCCTACGGATCAAATGGGAGGACGAAGAGGGACGAACGAGACGAACTTGGTACAAAGAAGGCCAACAGATCAAATGGGAGGACGAAGATGGACGAACGAGACGAACTTGGTCCAAATAAGTCCTACGGATCAAATGGGGGGACGAAGATGGACGAACGTGACGAACTTTTTCCAAAGAAGGCCAACGGATCAAATGGGAGGACGAAGATGGACGAACGAGACGAACTTTGTCCAAAGAAGGCCTACGGATCAAATGGGAGGACGAAGATGGACGAACGAGACGAACTTGGTCCAAATAAGGCCTACGGATCAAATGGGAGGACGAAGATGGACGAACGAGACGAACTTTGCACAAAGAATGCCAACGGATCAAATGGGAGGACGAAGATGGACGAACGAGACGAACTTGGTCCAACTAAGGCCTACGGATCAAATGGGAGGACGAAGAGGGACGAACGAGACGAACTTGGTACAAAGAAGGCCAACGGATCAAATGGGAGGACGAAGATGGACGAACGAGACGAACTTGGTCCAACTAAGGCCTACGGATCAAATGGGAGGACGAAGAGGCACGAACGAGACGAACTTGGTACAAAGAAGGCCAACGGATCAAATGGGAGGACGAATATGGACGAACGAGACGAATTTGGTCCAAATAAGGCCTACGGATCAAATGGGAGGACGAAGAGGGACAAACGAGACGAAGTTGGTACAAAGAAGGCCAACGGATCAAATGGGAGGACGAAGATGGACGAACGAGACAAACTTGGTACAAAGAAGACCAGCGGATCAAATGGGAGGACGAAGATGGACGAACGAGACGAACTTTGCACAAAGAAGGCCACCGGATCAAATGGGAGGACGAAGATGGACGAACGAGACGAACTTGGTCCAAATAAGGCCTACGGATCAAACGGGAGGACGAAGATGGACGAACGTGACGAACTTTGTCCAAAGAAGGCCAACGGATCAAATGGGAGGACGAAGATGGACGAACGAGACGAACTTGGTCCAAATAAGGCCTACGGATCAAATGGGAGGACGAAGATGGACGAACGTGACGAACTTTTTCCAAAGAAGGCCAACGGATCAAATGGGAGGACGAAGATGGACGAACGAGACGAACTTTGTCCAAAGAAGGCCTACGGATCAAATGGGTGGACGAAGACGGACGAACGAGACGAACTTGGTCCAAATAAGGCCTACGGATCAAATGGGAGGACGAAGAGGGACGAACGAGACGAACTTGGTACAAAGAAGGCCAACTAATCAAATGGGAGGACGAAGATGGACGAACGAGACGAACTTTGAACAAATAAGGCCAACGGATCAAATGGGAGGACGAAGATGGACGAACGAGACGAACTTGGTCCAACTAAGGCCTACGGATCAAATGGGAGGACGAAGAGGGACGAACGAGACGAACTTGGTACAAAGAAGGCCAACGGATCTAACGGGAGGACGAAGATGGACGAACGAGACGAATTTGGTCCAAATAAGGCCTACGGATCAAATGGGAGGACGAGGATGGACGAACGAGACGAATTTGGTCCAAATAAAGCCAACGGATCAAATGGGAGGACGAAGATGGACGAACGAGACGAACTTGGTCCAAATAAGGCCTACGGATCAAATGGGAGGACGAAGATGGACGAACGTGACGAACTTTTTCCAAAGAAGGCCAACGGATCAAATGGGAGGACGAAGATGGACGAACGAGACGAACTTTGTCCAAAGAAGGCCTACGGATCAAATGGGTGGACGAAGACGGACGAACGAGACGAACTTGGTCCAAATAAGGCCTACGGATCAAACGGGAGGACGAAGATGGACGAACGTGACGAACTTTGTCCAAAGAAGGCCAACGGATCAAATGGGAGGACGAAGATGGACGAACGAGACGAACTTGGTCCAAATAAGGCCTACGGATCAAATGGGAGGACGAAGATGGACGAACGTGACGAACTTTTTCCAAAGAAGGCCAACGGATCAAATGGGAGGACGAAGATGGACGAACGAGACGAACTTTGTCCAAAGAAGGCCTACGGATCAAATGGGTGGACGAAGACGGACGAACGAGACGAACTTGGTCCAAATAAGGCCTACGGATCAAATGGGAGGACGAAGAGGGACGAACGAGACGAACTTGGTACAAAGAAGGCCAACTAATCAAATGGGAGGACGAAGATGGACGAACGAGACGAACTTTGAACAAAGAAGGCCAACGGATCAAATGGGAGGACGAAGATGGACGAACGAGACGAACTTGGTCCAACTAAGGCCTACGGATCAAATGGGAGGACGAAGAGGGACGAACGAGACGAACTTGGTACAAAGAAGGCCAACGGATCTAACGGGAGGACGAAGATGGACGAACGAGACGAATTTTGTCCAAATAAGGCCTACGGATCAAATGGGAGGACGAGGATGGACGAACGAGACGAATTTGGTCCAAATAAAGCCAACGGATCAAATGGGAGGACGAAGATGGACGAACGAGACGAACTTGGTCCAAATAAGGCCTACGGATCAAATGGGAGGACGAAGATGGACGAACGTGACGAACTTTTTCCAAAGAAGGCCAACGGATCAAATGGGAGGACGAAGATGGACGAACGAGACGAACTTTGTCCAAAGAAGGCCTACGGATCAAATGGGTGGACGAAGACGGACGAACGAGACGAACTTGGTCCAAATAAGGCCTACGGATCAAATGGGAGGACGAAGAGGGACGAACGAGACGAACTTGGTACAAACAAGGCCAACGAATCAAATGGGAGGACGAAGATGGACGAACGAGACGAACTTTGAACAAAGAAGGCCAACGGATCAAATGGGAGGACGAAGATGGACGAACGAGACGAACTTGGTCCAACTAAGGCCTACGGATCAAATGGGAGGACGAAGAGGGACGAACGAGACGAACTTGGTACAAAGAAGGCCAACGGATCAAATGGGAGGACGAAGATGGACGAACGAGTCGAACTTGGTCCAACTAAGGCCTACGGATCAAATGGGAGGACGAAGAGGCACGAACGAGACGAACTTGGTACAAAGAAGGCCAACGGATCAAATGGGAGGACGAAGATGGACGAACGAGACGAATTTGGTCCAAATAAGGCCTACAGATCAAATGGGAGGACGAAGATGGACGAACGAGACAAACTTGGTACAAAGAAGACCAGCGGATCAAATGGGAGGACGAAGAGGGACGAAAGAGACGAACTTGGTACAAAGAAGGCCAACGGATCAAATGGGAGGACGAAGATGGACGAACGAGACGAATTTGGTCCAAATAAGGCCTACGGATCAAATGGGAGGACGAGGATGGACGAACGAGACGAATTTGGTCCAAATAAAGCCAACGGATCAAATGGGAGGACGAAGATGGACGAACGAGACGAACTTGGTCCAAATAAGGCCTACGGATCAAATGGGAGGACGAAGATGGACGAACGTGACGAACTTTTTCCAAAGAAGGCCAACGGATCAAATGGGAGGACGAAGATGGACGAACGAGACGAACTTTGTCCAAAGAAGGCCTACGGATCAAATGGGTGGACGAAGACGGACGAACGAGACGAACTTGGTCCAAATAAGGCCTACGGATCAAATAGGAGGACGAAGAGGGACGAACGAGACGAACTTGGTACAAACAAGGCCAACGAATCAAATGGGAGGACGAAGATGGACGAACGAGACGAACTTTGAACAAAGAAGGCCAACGGATCAAATGGGAGGACGAAGATGGACGAACGAGACGAACTTGGTCCAACTAAGGCCTACGGATCAAATGGGAGGACGAAGAGGGACGAACGAGACGAACTTGGTACAAAGAAGGCCAACGGATCAAATGGGAGGACGAAGATGGACGAACGAGTCGAACTTGGTCCAACTAAGGCCTACGGATCAAATGGGAGGACGAAGAGGCACGAACGAGACGAACTTGGTACAAAGAAGGCCAACGGATCAAATGGGAGGACGAAGATGGACGAACGAGACGAATTTGGTCCAAATAAGGCCTACAGATCAAATGGGAGGACGAGGATGGACGAACGAGACGAACTTGGTACAAAGAAGGCCAACGGATCAAATGGGAGGACGAAGAGGGACGAACGTGACGAACTTGGTACAAAGAAGGCCAACGGATCAAATGGGAGGACGAAGATGGACGAACGAGACGAACTTGGTCCAAGTAAGGCCTACGGATCAAATGGGAGAACGAAGATGGACGAACGTGACGAACTTTGTCCAAAGAAGGCCAACGGATCAAATGGGAGGACGAAGATGGACGAACGAGACGAACTTTATCCAAAGAAGGCCTACGGATCAAATGGGAGGATGAAGATGGACGAACGAGACGAACTTGGTCCAAATAAGGCCTACGAATCAAATCGGAGGACGAAGAGGGACGAACCAGACGAACTTGGTACAAAGAAGGCCAACGGATCAAATGGGAGGACGAAGATGGACGAACGAGACGAATTTGGTCCAAACAAGGCCTACGGATCAAATGGGAAGACGAGGATGGACGAACGAGACGAACTTCGTCCAAGTAAGGCCTACGGATCAAATGGGAGGACGAAGAGGGACGAACGAGACGAACTTGGTACAAAGAAGGCCAACGGATCAAATGGGAGGACGACGATGGACGAACGAGACAAATTTGGTCCAAATAAGGCCTACGGATCAAATGGGAGGACGAGGATGGACGAACGAGACGAATTTGGTCCAAATAAGGCCAACGGATCAAATGGGAGGACGAAGATGGACGAACGAGACGAACTTGGTCCAAATAAGGCCTACGGATCAAATGGGAGGACGAAGAGGCACGAACGAGACGAACTTGGTACAAAGAAGGCCAACGGATCAAATGGGAGGACGAAGATGGACGAACGAGACGAACTTTGTCCAAAGAAGGCCTACGGATCAAATGGGAGGACGAAGAGGGACGAACGAGACGAACTTGGTACAAAGAAGGCCAACGGATCAAATGGGAGGACGAAGATGGACGAACGAGACGAACTTTGCACAAAGAATGCCAACGGATCAAATGGGAGGACGAAGATGGACGAACGAGACGAACTTGGTCCAACTAAGGCCTACGGATCAAATGGGAGGACGAAGAGGGACGAACGAGACGAACTTGGTACAAAGAAGGCCAACGGATCAAATGGGAGGACGAAGATGGACGAACGAGACGAACTTGGTCCAACTAAGGCCTACGGATCAAATGGGAGGACGAAGAGGCACGAACGAGACGAACTTGGAACAAAGAAGGCCAACGGATCAAATGGGAGGACGAAGATGGACGAACGAGACGAACTTGGTCCAAATAAGGCCTACGGATCAAATGGGAGGACGAAGATGGACGAACGAGACGAACTTGGTACAAAGAAGGCCTACGGATCAAATGGGAGGACGAAGATGGACGAACGAGACGAACTTTGTCCAAAGAAGGCCTACGTTTCAAATGGGAGGACGAAGATGGACGAACGAGACGAACTTGGTCCAAATAAGGCCTACGGATCAAATGGGAGGACGAAGAGGGACGAACGAGACGAACTTGGTACAAAGAAGGAACAACGGATCAAATGGGAGGACGAAGATGGACGAACGAGACGAATTTGGTCCAAATAAGGCCAACGGATCAAATGGGAGGACGAAGATGGACGAACGAGACGAACTTGGTCCAAATAAGGCCTACGGATCAAATGGGAGGACGAAGATGGACGAACGTGACGAACTTTTTCCAAAGAAGGCCAACGGATCAAATGGGAGGACGAAGATGGACGAACGAGACGAAGTTTGTCCAAAGAAGGCCTACGGATCAAATGGGAGGACGATGATGGACGAACGAGACGAACTTGGTCCAAATAAGGCCTACAGATCAAATGGGAGGACGAAGAGGGACGAACTTGTTACAAAGAAGGCCAACGGATCAAATGGGAGGACGAAGATGGACGAACGAGACGAACTTGGTCCAACTAAGGCCTACGGATCAAATGGGAGGACGAAGAGGGACGAACGAGACGAACTTGGTACAAAGAAGGCCAAGGGATCAAATCGGATTACGAAGATGGACGAACGAGACGAACTTGGTCCAACTAAGGCCTACGGATCAAATGGGAGGACGAAGAGGGACGAACGAGACGAACTTGGTACAAAGAAGGCCAACGGATCAAATGGGAGGACGAAAATGGACGAACGAGACGAACTTTCTCCTAAGAAGGCCTACGTATCAAATGGGAGGATGAAGATGGACGAACGAGACGAACTTGGTCCAAATAAGGCCTACGGATCAAATAGGAGGACGAAGATGGACGAACGAGACGAACTTGGTCCAAATAAGGCCTACGGATCAAATGGGAGAACGAAGATGGACGAACGTGACGAACTTTTTCCAAAGAAGGCCAACGGATCAAATGGGAGGACGAAGATGGACGAACGAGACGAACTTTGTCCAAAGAAGGCCAACGGATCAAATGGGAGGACGAAGATGGACGAACGAGACGAACTTGGTACAAAGAAGGCCAACGGATCAAATGGGAGGACGAAGATGGACGAACGAGACGAACTTGGTCCAACTAAGGCCTACGGATCAAATGGGAGGACGAAGACGCACGAACGAGACGAACTTGGTACAAAGAAGGCCAACGGATCAAATGGGAGGACGAAGATGGACGAACGAGACGAATTTGGTCCAAATAAGGCCTACGGATCAAATGGGAGGACGAAGAGGGACAAACGAGACGAAGTTGGTACAAAGAAGGGCAACGGATCAAATGGGAGGACGAAGATGGACGAACGAGACAAACTTGGTACAAAGAAGACCAGCGGATCAAATGGGAGGACGAAGATGGACGAACGAGACGAACTTTGCACAAAGAAGGCCAACGGATCAAATGGGAGGACGAAGATGGACGAACGAGACGAACTTGGTCCAAATAAGGCCTACGGATCAAACGGGAGGACGAAGATGGACGAACGTGACGAACTTTGTCCAAAGAAGGCCAACGGATCAAATGGGAGGACGAAGATGGACGAACGAGACGAACTTGGTCCAACTAAGGCCTACGGATCAAATGGGAGGACGAGGGTGGACGAACGAGACGAAGTTGGTCCAACTAAGGCCAACGGATCAAATGGGATTACGAAGATGGACGAACGAGACGAACTTGGTCCAACTAAGGCCTACGGATCAAATGGGAGGACGAAGAGGGACAAACGAGACGAACTTGGTACAAAGAAGGCCAACGGATCAAATGGGAGGACGAAGATGGACGAACGAGACGAACTTTGTCCTAAGAAGGCCTACGTATCAAATGGGAGGAGGAAGATGGACGAACGAGACGAACTTGGTCCAAATAAGGCCTACGGATCAAATGGGAGGACGAAGATGGACGAACGAGACGAACTTGGTCCAAATAAGGCCTACGGATCAAATGGGAGGACGAAGATGGACGAACGTGACGAACTTTTTCCAAAGAAGGCCAACGGATCAAATGGGAGGACGAAGATGGACGAACGAGACGAACTTTGTAAAAAGAAGGCCTACGTATCAAATGGGAGGATGAAGATGGACGAACGAGACGAACTTGGTCCAAATAAGGCCTACGGATCAAATGGGAGGACGAAGAGGGACGAACGAGACGAACTTGGTACAAAGAATGCCAACGGATCAAATGGGAGGACGAAGATGGACGAACGAGACGAACTAGGTCCAAATAAGGCCTACAGATCAAATGGGAGGACGAAGAGGGACGAACGAGACGAACTTGTTACAAAGAAGGCCAACGGATCAAATGGGAGGACGAAGATGGACGAACGAGACGAACTTGGTCCAACTAAGGCATACGGATCAAATGGGAGGACGAAGAGGGACGAACGAGACGAACTTGGTACAAAGAAGGCCAACGGATCAAATGGGATTACGAAGATGGACGAACGAGACGAACTTGGTCCAACTAAGGCCTACGGATCAAATGGGAGGACGAAGAGGGACGAACGAGACGAACTTGGTACAAAGAAGGCCAACGGATCAAATGGGAGGACGAAGATGGACGAACGAGACGAACTTTGTCCTAAGAAGGCCTACGTATCAAATGGGAGGAGGAAGATGGACGAACGAGACGAACTTGGTCCAAATAAGGCCTACGATCAAATGGGAGGACGAAGATGGACGAACGAGACGAACTTGGTCCAAATAAGGCCTACGGATCAAATGGGAGGACGAAGATGGACGAACGAGACGAACTTGGTCCAAATAAGGCCTACGGATCAAATGGGAGGACGAAGATGGACGAACGTGACGAACTTTTTCCAAAGAAGGCCAACGGATCAAATGGGAGGACGAAGATGGACGAACGAGACGAAGTTTGTCCAAAGAAGGCCTACGGATCAAATGGGAGGACGATGATGGACGAACGAGACGAACTTGGTCCAAATAAGGCCTACAGATCAAATGGGAGGACGAAGAGGGACGAACTTGTTACAAAGAAGGCCAACGGATCAAATGGGAGGACGAAGATGGACGAACGAGACGAACTTGGTCCAACTAAGGCCTACGGATCAAATGGGAGGACGAAGAGGGACGAACGAGACGAACTTGGTACAAAGAAGGCCAAGGGATCAAATCGGATTACGAAGATGGACGAACGAGACGAACTTGGTCCAACTAAGGCCTACGGATCAAATGGGAGGACGAAGAGGGACGAACGAGACGAACTTGGTACAAAGAAGGCCAACGGATCAAATGGGAGGACGAAAATGGACGAACGAGACGAACTTTCTCCTAAGAAGGCCTACGTATCAAATGGGAGGATGAAGATGGACGAACGAGACGAACTTGGTCCAAATAAGGCCTACGGATCAAATAGGAGGACGAAGATGGACGAACGAGACGAACTTGGTCCAAATAAGGCCTACGGATCAAATGGGAGAACGAAGATGGACGAACGTGACGAACTTTTTCCAAAGAAGGCCAACGGATCAAATGGGAGGACGAAGATGGACGAACGAGACGAACTTTGTCCAAAGAAGGCCAACGGATCAAATGGGAGGACGAAGATGGACGAACGAGACGAACTTGGTACAAAGAAGGCCAACGGATCAAATGGGAGGACGAAGATGGACGAACGAGACGAACTTGGTCCAACTAAGGCCTACGGATCAAATGGGAGGACGAAGACGCACGAACGAGACGAACTTGGTACAAAGAAGGCCAACGGATCAAATGGGAGGACGAAGATGGACGAACGAGACGAATTTGGTCCAAATAAGGCCTACGGATCAAATGGGAGGACGAAGAGGGACAAACGAGACGAAGTTGGTACAAAGAAGGGCAACGGATCAAATGGGAGGACGAAGATGGACGAACGAGACAAACTTGGTACAAAGAAGACCAGCGGATCAAATGGGAGGACGAAGATGGACGAACGAGACGAACTTTGCACAAAGAAGGCCAACGGATCAAATGGGAGGACGAAGATGGACGAACGAGACGAACTTGGTCCAAATAAGGCCTACGGATCAAACGGGAGGACGAAGATGGACGAACGTGACGAACTTTGTCCAAAGAAGGCCAACGGATCAAATGGGAGGACGAAGATGGACGAACGAGACGAACTTGGTCCAACTAAGGCCTACGGATCAAATGGGAGGACGAGGGTGGACGAACGAGACGAACTTGGTCCAAATAAGGCCTACGGATCAAATGGGAGGACGAAGATGGACGAACGTGACGAACTTTTTCCAAAGAAGGCCAACGGATCAAATGGGAGGACGAAGATGGACGAACGAGACGAACTTTGTAAAAAGAAGGCCTACGTATCAAATGGGAGGATGAAGATGGACGAACGAGACGAACTTGGTCCAAATAAGGCCTACGGATCAAATGGGAGGACGAAGAGGGACGAACGAGACGAACTTGGTACAAAGAATGCCAACGGATCAAATGGGAGGACGAAGATGGACGAACGAGACGAACTAGGTCCAAATAAGGCCTACAGATCAAATGGGAGGACCAAGAGGGACGAACGAGACGAACTTGTTACAAAGAAGGCCAACGGATCAAATGGGAGGACGAAGATGGACGAACGAGACGAACTTGGTCCAACTAAGGCATACGGATCAAATGGGAGGACGAAGAGGGACGAACGAGACGAACTTGGTACAAAGAAGGCCAACGGATCAAATGGGATTACGAAGATGGACGAACGAGACGAACTTGGTCCAACTAAGGCCTACGGATCAAATGGGAGGACGAAGAGGGACGAACGAGACGAACTTGGTACAAAGAAGGCCAACGGATCAAATGGGAGGACGAAGATGGACGAACGAGACGAACTTTGTCCTAAGAAGGCCTACGTATCAAATGGGAGGAGGAAGATGGACGAACGAGACGAACTCGGTCCAAATAAGGCCTACGATCAAATGGGAGGACGAAGATGGACGAACGAGACGAACTTGGTCCAAATAAGGCCTACGGATCAAATGGGAGGACGAAGATGGACGAACGAGACAAACTTGGTCCAACTAAGGCCTACGGATCAAATGGGAGGACGAAGAGGGACGAACGAGACGAACTTGGTACAAAGAAGGCCAACGGATCAAATGGGAGGACGAAGATGGACGAACGAGACGAATTTGGTCCAAATAAGGCCTACGGATCAAATGGGAGGACGAGGATGGACGAACGAGACGAATTTGGTCCAAATAAGGCCAACGGATCAAATGGGAGGACGAAGATGGACGAACGAGACGAACTTTGTCCTAAGAAGGCCTACGTATCAAATGGGAGGAGGAAGATGGACGAACGAGACGAACTTGGTCCAAATAAGGCCTACGAATCAAATGGGAGGACGAAGAGGGACGAACGAGACGAACTTGGTACAAAGAAGGCCAACGGATCAAATGGGAGGACGAAGATGGACGAACGAGACGAATTTGGTCCAAACAAGGGCTACAGATCAAATGGGAAGACGAGGATGGACGAACGAGACGAACTTCGTCCAAGTAAGGCCTACGGATCAAATGGGAGGACGAAGAGGGACGAACGAGACGAACTTGGTACAAAGAAGGCCAACGGATCAAATGGGAGGACGAAGATCGACGAACGAGACGAACTTGGTCCAACTAAGGCCAACGGATCAAATGGCAGGACGAAGATGGACGAACGAGACGAACTTGGTCCAAATAAGGCCTACGGATCAAATGGGAGGACGAAGATGGACGAACGTGACGAACTTTTTCCAAAGAAGGCCAACGGATCAAATGGGAGGACGAAGAGGGACGAACGAGACGAACTTTGTCCAAAGAAGGCCTACGGATCAAATGGGTGGACGAAGACGGACGAACGAGACGAACTTGGTCCAAATAAGGCCTACGGATCAAATGGGAGGACGAAGAGGGACGAACGAGACGAACTTGGTACAAAGAAGGCCAACGGATCAAATGGGAGGACGAAGATGGACGAACGAGACGAATTTGGTACAAAGAAGGCCAACGGATCAAATGGGAGGACGAAGATGGACGAACGAGACGAACTTTGTCCAAAGAAGGCCTACGTATCAAATGGGAGGATGAAGATGGACGAACGAGACGAACTTGGTCCAAATAAGGCCTACAGATCAAATGGGAGGACGAAGCGGGACGAACGAGACGAACTTGTTACAAAGAAGGCCAACGGATCAAATGGGAGGACGAAGATGGACGAACGAGACGAACTTGGTCCAACGAAGGCCTACGGATCAAATGGGAGGACGAAGAGGGACGAACGAGACGAACTTGGTACAAAGAAGGCCAACGTATCAAATGGGATTACGAAGATGGACGAACGAGACGAACTTGGTCCAACTAAGGCCTACGGATCAAATGGGAGGACGAAGATGGACGAACGTGACGACCTTTTTCCAAAGAAGGCCAACGGATCAAATGGGAGGACGAAGATGGACGAACGAGACGAACTTTGTCCAAAGAAGGCCTACGGATCAAATGGGAGGACGAAGATGGACGAACGAGACGAACTTGGTCCAAATAAGGCCTACGGATCAAATGGGAGGACGAAGATGGACGAATGAGACAAACTTTGCTCAAAGAAGGCCAACGGATCAAATGGGAGGACGAAGATGGACGAACGAGACGAACTTGGTCCAACTAAGGCCTACAGATCAAATGGGAGGACGAAGAGGGACGAACGAGACGAACTTGGTACAAAGAAGGCCTACGGATCAAATGGGAGGACGAAGATGGACGAACGAGACGAATTTGGTCCAAATAAGGCCAACGGATCAAATGGCAGGACGAAGATGGACGAACGAGACGAACTTGGTCCAAATAAGGCCTACGGATCAAATGGGAGGACGAAGATGGACGAACGAGACGAACTTTGTCCAAAGAAGGCCTACGGATCAAATGGGTGGACGAAGACGGACGAACGAGACGAACTTGGTCCAAATAAGGCCTACGGATCAAATGGGAGGACGAAGAGGGACGAACGAGACGAACTTGGTACAAAGAAGGCCAACGAATCAAATGGGAGGACGAAGATGGACGAACGAGACGAACTTTGCACAAAGAAGGCCAACGGATCAAATGGGAGGACGAAGATGGACGAACGAGACGAACTTGGTCCAACTAAGGCCTACGGATCAAATGGGGGACGAAGAGGGACGAACGAGACGAACTTGGTACAAAGAAGGCCAACGGATCAAATGGGAGGACGAGGATGGACGAACGACACGAACTTGGTCCAACTAAGGCCTACGGATCAAATGGGAGGACGAAGAGGCACGAACGAGACGAACTTGGTACAAAGAAGGCCAACGGATCAAATGGGAGGACGAAGATGGACGAACGAGACGAATTTGGTCCAAATAAAGCCTACGGATCAAATGGGAGGACGAGGATGGACGAACGAGACGAAATTCGTCCAACTAAGGCCTACGGATCAAATGGGAGGACAAAAGAGGGACGAACGTGACGAACTTGGTACAAAGAAGGCCAACGGATCAAATGGGAGGACGAAGATGGACGAACGAGACGAACTTGGTCCAAATAAGGCCTACGGATCAAATGGGAGGACGAAGATGGACGAACGTGACGAACTTTGTCCAAAGAAGGCCAACGGATCAAATGGGAGGACGAAGATGGACGAACGAGACGAACTTTCTCCAAAGAAGGCCTACGGATCAAATGGGAGGACGAAGATGGACGAACGAGACGAACTTGGTCCAAATAAGGCCTACGAATCAAATGGGAGGACGAAGAGGGACGAACGAGACGAACTTGGTACAAAGAAGGCCAACGGATGAAATGGGAGGACGAAGATGGACGAACGAGACGAATTTGGTCCAAACAAGGCCTACGGATCAAATGGGAAGACGAGGATGGACGAACGAGACGAACTTCGTCCAAGTAAGGCCTACGGATCAAATGGGAGGACGAAGAGGGACGAACGAGACGAACTTGGTACAAAGAAGGCCAACGGATCAAATGGGAGGACGAAGATCGACGAACGAGACGAACTTGGTCCAACTAAGGCCAACGGATCAAATGGCAGGACGAAGAGGGACGAACGAGACGAACTTTGTCCAAAGAAGGCCTACGGATCAAATGGGTGGACGAAGACGGACGAACGAGACGAACTTGGTCCAAATAAGGCCTACGGATCAAATGGGAGGACGAAGAGGGACGAACGAGACGAACTTGGTACAAAGAATGCCAACGGATCAAATGGGAGGACGAAGATGGACGAACGAGACGAACTTTGTCCAAAGAAGGCCTACGGATCAAATGGGTGGACGAAGACGGACGAACGAGACGAACTTGGTCCAAATAAGGCCTACGGATCAAATGGGAGGACGAAGAGGGACGAACGAGACGAACTTGGTACAAAGAATGCCAACGAATCAAATGGGAGGACGAAGATGGACGAACGAGACGAACTTTGCACAAAGAAGGCCAACGGATCAAATGGGAGGACGAAGATGGACGAACGAGACGAACTTGGTCCAACTAAGTCCTACGGATCAAATGGGGGACGAAGAGGGACGAACGAGACGAACTTGGTACAAAGAAGGCCAACGGATCAAATGGGAGGACGAAGATGGACGAACGAGACGAACTTGGTCCAACTAAGGCCTACGGATCAAATGGGAGGACGAAGAGGCACGAACGAGACGAACTTGGCACAAAGAAGGCCAACGGATCAAATGGGAGGACGAAGATGGACGAACGAGACGAATTTGGTCCAAATAAGTCCTACGGATCAAATGGGAGGACGAGGATGGACGAACGAGACGAAATTCGTCCAGCTAAGGCCTACGGATCAAATGGGAGGACGAAGAGGGACGAACGTCACGAACTTGGTACAAAGAAGGCCAACGGATCAAATGGGAGGACGAAGATGGACGAACGAGACGAACTTGGTCCAAATAAGGCCTACGGATCAAATGGGAGGACGAAGATGGACGAACGTGACGAACTTTGTCCAAAGAAGGCCAACGGATCAAATGGGAGGACGAAGATGGACGAACGAGACGAACTTTATCCAAAGA
This sequence comes from Glycyrrhiza uralensis, assembly GCA_030159175.1. Classification (NCBI taxonomy): domain Eukaryota; kingdom Viridiplantae; phylum Streptophyta; class Magnoliopsida; order Fabales; family Fabaceae; genus Glycyrrhiza; species Glycyrrhiza uralensis. Next base: position 2,920,537 of record BRZY01000011.1, on the reverse strand, counting down.
AGGCCTACGGATCAAATGGGAGGACGAAGATGGACGAACGAGACGAATTTGGTCCAAATAAAGCCTACGGATCAAATGGGAGGACGAGGATGGACGAACGAGACGAAATTCGTCCAACTAAGGCCTACGGATCAAATGGGAGGACAAAAGAGGGACGAACGTGACGAACTTGGTACAAAGAAGGCCAACGGATCAAATGGGAGGACGAAGATGGACGAACGAGACGAATTTGGTCCAAATAAGGCCTACGGATCAAATGGGAGGACGAGGATGGACGAACGAGACGAATTTGGTCCAAATAAGGCCAACGGATCAAATGGGAGGACGAAGATGGACGAACGAGACGAACTTTGTCCTAAGAAGGCCTACGTATCAAATGGGAGGAGGAAGATGGACGAACGAGACGAACTTGGTCCAAATAAGGCCTACGAATCAAATGGGAGGACGAAGATGGACGAACGAGACGAATTTGGTACAAAGAAGGCCAACGGATCAAATGGGAGGACGAAGATGGACGAACGAGACGAATTTGGTACAAAGAAGGCCAACGGATCAAAAGGGAGGACGAAGATGGACGAACGAGACGAACTTTGTCCAAAGAAGGCCTACGTATCAAATGGGAGGATGAAGATGGACGAACGAGACGAACTTGGTCCAAATAAGGCCTACAGATCAAATGGGAGGACGAAGAGGGACGAACGAGACGAACTTGTTACAAAGAAGGCCAACGGATCAAATGGGAGGACGAAGATGGACGAACGAGACGAACTTGGTCCAACGAAAGCCAACGGATCAAATGGCAGGACGAAGATGGACGAACGAGACGAACTTGGTCCAAATAAGTCCTATGGATCAAATGGGAGGACGAAGATGGACGAACGTGACGAACTTTTTCCAAAGAAGGCCAACGGATCAAATGGGAGGACGAAGAGGGACGAACGAGACGAACTTTGTCCAAAGAAGGCCTACGGATCAAATGGGTGGACGAAGACGGACGAACGAGACGAACTTGGTCCAAATAAGGCCTACGGATCAAATGGGAGGACGAAGAGGGACGAACGAGACGAACTTGGTACAAAGAAGGCCAACGGATCAAATGGGAGGACGAAGATGGACGAACGAGACGAATTTGGTACAAAGAAGGCCAACGGATCAAATGGGAGGACGAAGATGGACGAACGAGACGAACTTTGTCCAAAGAAGGCCTACGTATCAAATGGGAGGATGAAGATGGACGAACGAGACGAACTTGGTCCAAATAAGGCCTACAGATCAAATGGGAGGACGAAGAGGGACGAACGAGACGAACTTGTTACAAAGAAGGCCAACGGATCAAATGGGAGGACGAAGATGGACGAACGAGACGAACTTGGTCCAACGAAGGCCTACGGATCAAATGGGAGGACGAAGAGGGACGAACGAGACGAACTTGGTACAAAGAAGGCCAACGGATCAAATGGGATTACGAAGATGGACGAACGAGACGAACTTGGTCCAACTAAGGCCTACGGATCAAATGGGAGGACGAAGATGGACGAACGTGACGACCTTTTTCCAAAGAAGGCCAACGGATCAAATGGGAGGACGAAGATGGACGAACGAGACGAACTTTGTCCAAAGAAGGCCTACGGATCAAATGGGAGGACGAAGATGGACGAACGAGACGAACTTGGTCCAAATAAGGCCTACGGATCAAATGGGAGGACGAAGATGGACGAATGAGACAAACTTTGCTCAAAGAAGGCCAACGGATCAAATGGGAGGACGTAGATGGACGAACGAGACGAACTTGGTCCAACTAAGGCCTACAGATCAAATGGGAGGACGAAGAGGGACGAACGAGACGAACTTGGTACAAAGAAGGCCTACGGATCAAATGGGAGGACGAAGATGGACGAACGAGACGAATTTGGTCCAAATAAGGCCAACGGATCAAATGGCAGGACGAAGATGGACGAACGAGACGAACTTGGTCCAAATAAGGCCTACGGATCAAATGGGAGGACGAAGATGGACGAACGAGACGAACTTTGTCCAAAGAAGGCCTACGGATCAAATGGGTGGACGAAGACGGACGAACGAGACGAACTTGGTACAAAGAAGGCCAACGAATCAAATGGGAGGACGAAGATGGACGAACGAGACGAACTTTGCACAAAGAAGGCCAACGGATCAAATGGGAGGACGAAGATGGACGAACGAGACGAACTTGGTCCAACTAAGGCCTACGGATCAAATGGGGGACGAAGAGGGACGAACGAGACGAACTTGGTACAAAGAAGGCCAACGGATCAAATGGGAGGACGAGGATGGACGAACGACACGAACTTGGTCCAACTAAGGCCTACGGATCAAATGGGAGGACGAAGAGGCACGATCGAGACGAACTTGGTACAAAGAAGGCCAACGGATCAAATGGGAGGACGAAGATGGACGAACGAGACGAATTTGGTCCAAATAAAGCCTACGGATCAAATGGGAGGACGAGGATGGACGAACGTGACGAACTTTGTCCAAAGAAGGCCAACGGATCAAATGGGAGGACGAAGATGGACGAACGAGACGAACTTTCTCCAAAGAAGGCCTACGGATCAAATGGGAGGACGAAGATGGACGAACGAGACGAACTTGGTCCAAATAAGGCCTACGGATCAAATGGGAGGACGAAGATGGACGAACGTGACGAACTTTGTCCAAAGAAGGCCAACGGATCAAATGGGAGGACGAAGATGGACGAACGAGACGAACTTTCTCCAAAGAAGGCCTACGAATCAAATGGGAGGACGAAGATGGACGAACGAGACGAACTTGGTCCAAATAAGGCCTACGGATCAAATGGGAGGACGAAGATGGACGAACGTGACGAACTTTGTCCAAAGAAGGCCAACGGATCAAATGGGAGGACGAAGATGGACGAACGAGACGAACTTTCTCCAAAGAAGGCCTACGGATCAAATGGGAGGACGAAGATGGACGAACGAGACGAACTTGGTCCAAATAAGGCCTACGAATCAAATGGGAGGACGAAGAGGGACGAACGAGACGAACTTGGTACAAAGAAGGCCAACGGATCAAATGGGAGGACGAAGATGGACGAACGAGACGAATTTGGTCCAAACAAGGCCTACGGATCAAATGGGAAGACGAGGATGGACGAACGAGACGAACTTCGTCCAAGTAAGGCCTACGGATCAAATGGGAGGACGAAGAGGGACGAACGAGACGAACTTGGTACAAAGAAGGCCAACGGATCAAATGGGAGGACGAAGATCGACGAACGAGACGAACTTGGTCCAACTAAGGCCAACGGATCAAATGGCAGGACGAAGATGGACGAACGAGACGAACTTGGTCCAAATAAGGCCTACGGATCAAATGGGAGGACGAAGATGGACGAACGTGACGAACTTTTTCCAAAGAAGGCCAACGGATCAAATGGGAGGACGAAGACGGACGAACGAGACGAACTTTGTCCAAAGAAGGCCTACGGATCAAATGGGTGGACGAAGACGGACGAACGAGACGAACTTGGTCCAAATAAGGCCTACGGATCAAATGGGAGGACGAAGAGGGACGAACGAGACGAACTTGGTACAAAGAAGGCCAACGAATCAAATGGGAGGACGAAGATGGACGAACGAGACGAACTTTGCACAAAGAAGGCCAACGGATCAAATGGGAGGACGAAGATGGACGAACGAGACGAACTTGGTCCAACTAAGGCCTACGGATCAAATGGGAGGACGAAGAGGCACGAACGAGACGAACTTGGCACAAAGAAGGCCAACGGATCAAATGGGAGGACGAAGATGGACGAACGAGACGAATTTGGTCCAAATAAGGCCTACGGATCAAATGGGAGGACGAGGATGGACGAACGAGACGAAATTCGTCCAGCTAAGGCCTACGGATCAAATGGGAGGACGAAGAGGGACGAACGTGACGAACTTGGTACAAAGAAGGCCAACGGATCAAATGGGTGGACGAAGATGGACGAACGAGACGAACTTGGTCCAAATAAGGCCTACGGATCAAATGGGAGGACGAAGATGGACGAACGTGACGAACTTTGTCCAAAGAAGGCCAACGGATCAAATGGGAGGACGAAGATGGACGAACGAGACGAACTTTATCCAAAGAAGGCCTACGGATCAAATGGGAGGACGAAGATGGACGAACGAGACGAACTTGGTTCAAATAAGGCCTACGAATCAAATGGGAGGACGAAGAGGGACGAACGAGACGAACTTGGTACAAAGAAGGCCAACGGATCAAATGGGAGGACGAAGATGGACGAACGAGACGAATTTGGTACAAAGAAGGCCAACGGATCAAATGGGAGGACGAAGATGGACGAACGAGACGAACTTTGCACAAAGAAGGCCAACGGATCAAATGGGAGGACGAAGATGGACGAATGAGACGAACTTGGTCCAACTAAGGCCTACGGATCAAATGGGAGGACGAAGAGGGACGAACGAGATGAACTTGGTACAAAGAAGGCCAACGGATCAAATGGGAGGACGAAGATGGACGAACGAGACGAACTTGGTCCAACTAAGGCCTACGGATCAAATGGGAGGACGAAGAGGGACGAACGAGACGAACTTGGTACAAAGAAGGCCAACGGATCAAATGGGAGGACGAAGATGGACGAACGAGACGAATTTGGTCCAAATAAGGCCTACGGATCAAATGGGAGGACGAGGATGGACGAACGAGACGAACTTGGTCCAACTAAGGCCTACGGATCAAATGGGAGGACGAAGAGGGACGAACGAGACGAACTTGGTACAAAGAAGGCCAACGGATCAAATGGGAGGACGAAGATGGACGAACGAGACGAACTTTGTCCAAAGAAGCCTACGGATTAAATGGGAGGACGAAGATGGACGAACGAGACGAACTTGGTCCAAATAAGGCCTACGGATCAAATGGGAGGACGAAGAGGGACGAACGAGACGAACTTGGTACAAAGAAGGCCAACGGATCAAATGGGAGGACGAAGATGGACGAACGAGACGAACTTGGTCCAACTAAGGCCTACGGATCAAATGGGAGGACGAAGAGGGACGAACGAGACGAACTTGGTACAAAGAAGGCCAACGGATCAAATGGGAGGACGAAGATGGACAAACGAGACGAACTTGGTCCTAATAAGGCCTACGGATCAAATGGGAGGACGAGGATGGACGAACGAGACGAACTTGGTCCAACTAAGGCCTACGGATCAAATGGGAGGACGAAGACGGACGAACGAGACGAACTTGGTACAAAAAAGGCCAACGGATCAAATGGGAGGACGAAGATGGACGAACGAGAAGAACTTTGTCCAAAGAAGGCCTACGGATTAAATGGGAGGACGAAGATGGACGAACGAGACGAACTTGGTCCAAATAAGGCCTACGGATCAAATGGGAGGACGAAGAGGGACGAACGAGACGAACTTGGTACAAAGAAGGCCAACGGCTCAAATGGGAGGACGAAGATGGACGAACGAGACGAACTTTGCACAAAGAAGGCCAACGGATCAAATGGGAGGACGAAGATGGACGAACGAGACGAACTTGGTCCAACTAAGGCCTACGGATCAAATGGGAGGACGAAGAGGGACGAACGAGACGAACTTGGTACAAAGAAGGCCAACGGATCAAATGGGAGGACGAAGATGGACGAACGAGACGAACTTGGTCCAACTAAGGCCTACGGATCAAATGGGAGGACGAAGAGGGACGACCGAGACGAACTTGGTACAAAGAAGGCCAACGGATCAAATGGGAGGACGAAGATGGACGAACGAGACGAATTTAGTGAAAATAAGGCCTACGGATCAAATGGGAGGACGAGGATGGACGAACGAGACGAACTTCGTCCAACTAAGGCCTACGGATCAAATGGGAGGACGAAGAGGGACGAACGTGACGAACTTGGTACAAAGAAGGCCAACGGATCAAATGGGAGGACGAAGATGGACGAACGAGACGAACATGGTCCAAATAAGGCCTACGGATCAAACGGGAGGACGAAGATGGACGAACGTGACGAACTTGGTACAAAGAAGGCCAACGGATCAAATGGGAGGACGAAGATGGACGACCGAGACGAACTTTGCACAAAGAAGGCCAACGGATCAAATGGGAGGACGAAGATGGACGAACGAGACGAACTTGGTCCAACTAAGGCCTACGGATCAAATGGGAGGACGAAGAGGGACGAACGTGACGAACTTGGTACAACGAAGGCCAACGGATCAAATGGGAGGACGAAGATGGACGAACGAGACGAACTTGGTCCAAATAAGGCCTATGGATCAAACGGGAGGACGAAGATGGACGAACGTGACGAACTTTGTCCAAAGAAGGCCAACGGATCAAATGGGAGGACGAAGATGGACGAACGAGACGAACTTTGTCCAAAGATGTCCAACGGATCAAATGGGAGGACGAAGATGGACGAACGAGACGAATTTGGTCCAAATAAGGCCTACGGATCAAATGGGATGACGAGGATGGACGAACGAGACGAACTTCGTCCAACTAAGGCCTACGGATCAAATGGGAGGACGAAGATGGACGACCGAGACGAACTTTGCACAAAGAAGGCCAACGGATCAAATGGGAGGACGAAGATGGACGAACGAGACGAACTTGGTCCAAGTAAGGCCTACGAAACAAATGGGAGGACGAAGAGGGACGAACGAGACGAACTTGGTACAAAGAAGGCCAACGGATCAAATGGGAGGACGAAGATGGACGAACGAGACGAATTTGGTCCAAATAAGGCCTACGGATCAAATGGGATGACGAGGATGGACGAACGAGACGAACTTCGTCCAACTAAGGCCTACGGATCAAATGGGAGGACGAAGAGGGACGAACGTGACGAACATGGTACAACGAAGGCCAACGGATCAAATGGGAGGACGAAGATGGACGAACGAGACGAACTTGTCCAAATAAGGCCTACGGATCAAACGGGAGGACGAAGATGGACGAACGTGACGAACTTTGTCCAAAGAAGGCCAACGGATAAAATGGGAGGACGAAGATGGACGAACGAGACGAACTTTGTCCAAAGATGTCCAACGGATCAAATGGGAGGACGAAGATGGACGAACGAGACGAACTTGGTCCAAATAAGGCCTACGGATCAAATGGGAGGACGAAGATGGACGAACGTGACGAACTTTTTCCAAAGAAGGCCAACAGATCAAATGGGAGGACGAAGATGGACGAACGAGACGAACTTTGTCCAAAGAAGGCCTACGGATCAAATGGGAGGACGAAGATGGACGAACGAAACGAACTTGGTCCAAATAAGGCCTACGGATCAAATGGGAGGACGAAGAGGGACGAACGAGACGAACTTGGTACAAAGAAGGCCAACGGATCAAATGGGAGGACGAAGATGGACGAACGAGACGAATTTGGTACAAAGAAGGCCAACGGATCAAATGGGAGGACGAAGATGGACGAACGAGACGAACTTTGCACAAAGAAGGCCAACGGATCAAATGGGAGGACGAAGATGGACGAATGAGACGAACTTGGTCCAACTAAGGCCTACGGATCAAATGGGAGGACGAAGAGGGACGAACGAGATGAACTTGGTACAAAGAAGGCCAACGGATCAAATGGGAGGACGAAGATGGACGAACGAGACGAACTTGGTCCAACTAAGGCCTACGGATCAAATGGGAGGACGAAGAGGGACGACCGAGACGAACTTGGTACAAAGAAGGCCAACGGATCAAATGGGAGGACGAAGATGGACGAACGAGACGAATTTAGTGAAAATAAGGCCTACGGATCAAATGGGAGGACGAGGATGGACGAACGAGACGAACTTCGTCCAACTAAGGCCTACGGATCAAATGGGAGGACGAAGAGGGACGAACGTGACGAACTTGGTACAAAGAAGGCCAACGGATCAAATGGGAGGACGAAGATGGACGAACGAGACGAACATGGTCCAAATAAGGCCTACGGTCAAACGGGAGGACGAAGATGGACGAACGTGACGAACTTGGTACAAAGAAGGCCAACGGATCAAATGGGAGGACGAAGATGGACGACCGAGACGAACTTTGCACAAAGAAGGCCAACGGATCAAATGGGGAGGACGAAGATGGACGAACGAGACGAACTTGGTCCAACTAAGGCCTACGGATCAAATGGGAGGACGAAGAGGGACGACGTGACGAACTTGGTACAACGAAGGCCAACGGATCAAATGGGAGGACGAAGATGGACGAACGAGACGAACTTGGTCCAAATAAGGCCTATGGATCAAACGGGGAGGACGAAGATGGACGAACGTGACGAACTTTGTCCAAAGAAGGCCAACGGATCAAATGGGAGGACGAAGATGGACGAACGAGACGAACTTTGTCCAAAGATGTCCAACGGATCAAATGGGAGGACGAAGATGGACGAACGAGACGAATTTGGTCCAAATAAGGCCTACGGATCAAATGGGATGACGAGGATGGACGAACGAGACGAACTTCGTCCAACTAAGGCCTACGGATCAAATGGGAGGACGAAGATGGACGACCGAGACGAACTTTGCACAAAGAAGGCCAACGGATCAAATGGGAGGACGAAGATGGACGAACGAGACGAACTTGGTCCAAGTAAGGCCTACGAAACAAATGGGAGGACGAAGAGGGACGAACGAGACGAACTTGGTACAAAGAAGGCCAACGGATCAAATGGGAGGACGAAGATGGACGAACGAGACGAATTTGGTCCAAATAAGGCCTACGGATCAAATGGGATGACGAGGATGGACGAACGAGACGAACTTCGTCCAACTAAGGCCTACGGATCAAATGGGAGGACGAAGAGGGACGAACGTGACGAACATGGTACAACGAAGGCCAACGGATCAAATGGGAGGACGAAGATGGACGAACGAGACGAACTTGGTCCAAATAAGGCCTACGGATCAAACGGGAGGACGAAGATGGACGAACGTGACGAACTTTGTCCAAAGAAGGCCAACGGATAAAATGGGAGGACGAAGATGGACGAACGAGACGAACTTTGTCCAAAGATGTCCAACGGATCAAATGGGAGGACGAAGATGGACGAACGAGACGAACTTGGTCCAAATAAGGCCTACGGATCAAATGGGAGGACGAAGATGGACGAACGTGACGAACTTTTTCCAAAGAAGGCCAACAGATCAAATGGGAGGACGAAGATGGACGAACGAGACGAACTTTGTCCAAAGAAGGCCTACGGATCAAATGGGAGGACGAAGATGGACGAACGAAACGAACTTGGTCCAAATAAGGCCTACGGATCAAATGGGAGGACGAAGAGGGACGAACGAGACGAACTTGGTACAAAGAAGGCCAACGGATCAAATGGGAGGACGAAGATGGACGAACGAGACGAATTTGGTACAAAGAAGGCCAACGGATCAAATGGGAGGACGAAGATGGACGAACGAGACGAACTTTGCACAAAGAAGGCCAACGGATCAAATGGGAGGACGAAGATGGACGAATGAGACGAACTTGGTCCAACTAAGGCCTACGGATCAAATGGGAGGACGAAGAGGGACGAACGAGATGAACTTGGTACAAAGAAGGCCAACGGATCAAATGGGAGGACGAAGATGGACGAACGAGACGAACTTGGTCCAACTAAGGCCTACGGATCAAATGGGAGGACGAAGAGGGACGAACGAGACGAACTTGGTACAAAGAAGGCCAACGGATCAAATGGGAGGACGAAGATGGACGAACGAGACGAATTTGGTCCAAATAAGGCCTACGGATCAAATGGGAGGACGAGGATGGACGAACGAGACGAACTTGGTCCAACTAAGGCCTACGGATCAAATGGGAGGACGAAGAGGGACGAACGAGACGAACTTGGTACAAAGAAGGCCAACGGATCAAATGGGAGGACGAAGATGGACGAACGAGACGAACTTTGTCCAAAGAAGGCCTACGGATTAAATGGGAGGACGAAGATGGACGAACGAGACGAACTTGGTCCAAATAAGGCCTACGGATCAAATGGGAGGACGAAGAGGGACGAACGAGACGAACATGGTACAAAGAAGGCCAACGGATCAAATGGGAGGACGAAGATGGACGAACGAGACGAACTTGGTCCAACTAAGGCCTACGGATCAAATGGGAGGACGAAGAGGGACGAACGAGACGAACTTGGTACAAAGAAGGCCAACGGATCAAATGGGAGGACGAAGATGGACAAACGAGACGAACTTGGTCCTAATAAGGCCTACGGATCAAATGGGAGGACGAGGATGGACAAACGAGACGAACTTGGTCCAACTAAGGCCTACGGATCAAATGGGAGGACGAAGAGGGACGAACGAGACGAACTTGGTACAAAAAAGGCCAACGGATCAAATGGGAGGACGAAGATGGACGAACGAGAAGAACTTTGTCCAAAGAAGGCCTACGGATTAAATGCGGAGGACGAAGATGGACGAACGAGACGAACTTGGTCCAAATAAGGCCTACGGATCAAATGGGAGGACGAAGAGGGACGAACGAGACGAACTTGGTACAAAGAAGGCCAACGGCTCAAATGGGAGGACGAAGATGGACGAACGAGACGAACTTTGCACAAAGAAGGCCAACGGATCAAATGGGAGGACGAAGATGGACGAACGAGACGAACTTGGTCCAACTAAGGCCTACGGATCAAATGGGAGGACGAAGAGGGACGAACGAGACGAACTTGGTACAAAGAAGGCCAACGGATCAAATGGGAGGACGAAGATGGACGAACGAGACGAACTTGGTCCAACTAAGGCCTACGGATCAAATGGGAGGACGAAGAGGGACGACCGAGACGAACTTGGTACAAAGAAGGCCAACGGATCAAATGGGAGGACGAAGATGGACGAACGAGACGAATTTAGTGAAAATAAGGCCTACGGATCAAATGGGAGGACGAGGATGGACGAACGAGACGAACTTCGTCCAACTAAGGCCTACGGATCAAATGGGAGGACGAAGAGAGACGAACGTGACGAACTTGGTACAAAGAAGGCCAACGGATCAAATGGGAGGACGAAGATGGACGAACGAGACGAACATGGTCCAAATAAGGCCTACGGATCAAACGGGAGGACGAAGATGGACGAACGTGACGAACTTGGTACAAAGAAGGCCAACGGATCAAATGGGAGGACGAAGATGGACGACCGAGACGAACTTTGCACAAAGAAGGCCAACGGATCAAATGGGAGGACGAAGATGGACGAACGAGACGAACTTGGTCCAACTAAGGCCTACGGATCAAATGGGAGGACGAAGAGGGACGAACGTGACGAACTTGGTACAACGAAGGCCAACGGATCAAATGGGAGGACGAAGATGGACGAACGAGACGAACTTGGTCCAAATAAGGCCTATGGATCAAACGGGAGGACGAAGATGGACGAACGTGACGAACTTTGTCCAAAGAAGGCCAACGGATCAAATGGGAGGACGAAGATGGACGAACGAGACGAACTTTGTCCAAAGATGTCCAACGGATCAAATGGGAGGACGAAGATGGACGAACGAGACGAATTTGGTCCAAATAAGGCCTACGGATCAAATGGGATGACGAGGATGGACGAACGAGACGAACTTCGTCCAACTAAGGCCTACGGATCAAATGGGAGGACGAAGATGGACGACCGAGACGAACTTTGCACAAAGAAGGCCAACGGATCAAATGGGAGGACGAAGATGGACGAACGAGACGAACTTGGTCCAAGTAAGGCCTACGAAACAAATGGGAGGACGAAGAGGGACGAACGAGACGAACTTGGTACAAAGAAGGCCAACGGATCAAATGGGAGGACGAAGATGGACGAACGAGACGAATTTGGTCCAAATAAGGCCTACGGATCAAATGGGATGACGAGGATGGACGAACGAGACGAACTTCGTCCAACTAAGGCCTACGGATCAAATGGGAGGACGAAGAGGGACGAACGTGACGAACTTGGTACAACGAAGGCCAACGGATCAAATGGGAGGACGAAGATGGACGAATGAGACGAACTTGGTCCAAATAAGGCCTACGGATCAAACGGGAGGACGAAGATGGACGAACGTGACGAACTTTGTCCAAAGAAGGCCAACGGATAAAATGGGAGGACGAAGATGGACGAACGAGACGAACTTTGTCCAAAGATGTCCAACGGATCAAATGGGAGGACGAAGATGGACGAACGAGACGAACTTGGTCCAAATAAGGCCTACGGATCAAATGGGAGGACGAAGATGGACGAACGTGACGAACTTTTTCCAAAGAAGGCCAACAGATCAAATGGGAGGACGAAGATGGACGAACGAGACGAACTTTGTCCAAAGAAGGCCTACGGATCAAATGGGAGGACGAAGATGGACGAACGAAACGAACTTGGTCCAAATAAGGCCTACGGATCAAATGGGAGGACGAAGAGGGACGAACGAGACGAACTTGGTACAAAGAAGGCCAACGGATCAAATGGGAGGACGAAGATGGACGACCGAGACGAACTTTGCGCAAAGAAGGCCAACAGATCAAATGGGAGGACGAAGATGGACGAACGAGACGAACTTGGTCCAACTAAGGCCTACGGATCAAATGGGAGGACGAAGAGGGACGAACGAGACGAACTTGGTACAAAGAAGGCCAACGGATCAAATGGGAGGACGAAGATGGACGAACGAGACGAATTTGGTCCAAATAAGGCCTACGGATCAAATGGGATGACGAGGATGGACGAACGAGACGAACTTCGTCCAACTAAGGCCTACGGATCAAATGGGAGGACGAAGAGGGGACGAACGTGACGAACTTGGTACAAAGAAGGCCAACGGATCAAATGGGAGGACGAAGATGGACGAACGAGACGAACTTGGTCCAAATAAGGCCTACGGATCAAACGGGAGGACGAAGATGGACGAACGTGACGAACTTTGTCCAAAGAAGGCCAACGGATCAAATGGGAGGACGAGGATGGACGAACGAGAGGAACTTGGTCCAAATAAGGCCTACGGATCAAATGGGAGGACGAAGAGGGACGAACGAGACGAACTTGGTACAAAGAAGGCCAACGGATCAAATGGGAGGACGAAGATGGACGAACGAGACGAACTTGGTCCAACTAAGGCCTACGGATCAAATGGGAGGACGAAGAGGGACGAACGAGACGAACTTGGTACAAAGAAGGCCAACGGATCAAATGGGAGGACGAAGATGGACAAACGAGACGAACTTGGTCCTAATAAGGCCTACGGATCAAATGGGAGGACGAGGATGGACGAACGAGACGAACTTGGTACAACTAAGGCCTACGGATCAAATGGGAGGACGAAGAGGGACGAACGAGACGAACTTGGTACAAAAAAGGCCAACGGATCAAATGGGAGGACGAAGATGGACGAACGAGACGAACTTTGTCCAAAGAAGGCCTACGGATTAAATGGGAGGACGAAGATGGACGAACGATACGAACTTGGTCCAAATAAGGCCTACGGATCAAATGGGAGGACGAAGAGGGACGAACGAGACGAACTTGGTACAAAGAAGGCCAACGGATCAAATGGGAGGACGAAGATGGACGAACGAGACGAACTTTGCACAAAGAAGGCCAACGGATCAAATGGGAGGACGAAGATGGACGAACGAGACGAACTTGGTCCAACTAAGGCCTACGGATCAAATGGGAGGACGAAGAGGGACAAACGAGACGAACTTGGTACAAAGAAGGCCAACGGATCAAATGGGAGGACGAAGAGGGACGAACGAGACGAACTTGGTACAAAGAAGGCCAACGGATCAAATGGGAGGACGAAGATGGACGAACGAGACGAATTTAGTGAAAATAAGGCCTACGGATCAAATGGGAGGACGAGGATGGACGAACGAGACGAACTTCGTCCAACTAAGGCCTACGGATCAAATGGGAGGACGAAGAGGGACGAACGTGACGAACTTGGTACAAAGAAGGCCAACGGATCAAATGGGAGGACGAAGATGGACGAACGAGACGAACATGGTCCAAATAAGGCCTACGGATCAAACGGGAGGACGAAGATGGACGAACGTGACGAACTTGGTACAAAGAAGGCCAACGGATCAAATGGGAGGACGAAGATGGACGACCGAGACGAACTTTGCACAAAGAAGGCCAACGGATCAAATGGGAGGACGAAGATGGACGAACGAGACGAACTTGGTCCAACTAAGGCCTACGGATCAAATGGGAGGACGAAGAGGGACGAACGTGACGAACTTGGTACAACGAAGGCCAACAGATCAAATGGGAGGACGAAGATGGACGAACGAGACGAACTTGGTCCAAATAAGGCCTATGGATCAAACGGGAGGACGAAGATGGACGAACGTGACGAACTTTGTCCAAAGAAGGCCAACGGATCAAATGGGAGGACGAAGATGGACGAACGAGACGAACTTTGTCCAAAGATGTCCAACGGATCAAATGGGAGGACGAAGATGGACGAACGAGACGAATTTGGTCCAAATAAGGCCTACGGATCAAATGGGATGACGAGGATGGACGAACGAGACGAACTTCGTCCAACTAAGGCCTACGGATCAAATGGGAGGACGAAGATGGACGACCGAGACGAACTTTGCACAAAGAAGGCCAACGGATCAAATGGGAGGACGAAGATGGACGAACGAGACGAACTTGGTCCAAGTAAGGCCTACGAAACAAATGGGAGGACGAAGAGGGACGAACGAGACGAACTTGGTACAAAGAAGGCCAACGGATCAAATGGGAGGACGAAGATGGACGAACGAGACGAATTTGGTCCAAATAAGGCCTACGGATCAAATGGGATGACGAGGATGGACGAACGAGACGAACTTCGTCCAACTAAGGCCTACGGATCAAATGGGAGGACGAAGAGGGACGAACGTGACGAACTTGGTACAACGAAGGCCAACGGATCAAATGGGAGGACGAAGATGGACGAACGAGACGAACTTGGTCCAAATAAGGCCTACGGATCAAACGGGAGGACGAAGATGGACGAACGTGACGAACTTTGTCCAAAGAAGGCCAACGGATAAAATGGGAGGACGAAGATGGACGAACGAGACGAACTTTGTCCAAAGATGTCCAACGGATCAAATGGGAGGACGAAGATGGACGAACGAGACGAACTTGGTCCAAATAAGGCCTACGGATCAAATGGGAGGACGAAGATGGACGAACGAGACGAACTTTGCACAAAGAAGGCCAACGGATCAAATGGGAGGACGAAGATGGACGAACGAGACGAACTTGGTCCAACTAAGGCCTACGGATCAAATGGGAGGACGAAGAGGGACGAACGAGACGAACTTGGTACAAAGAAGGCCAACGGATCAAATGGGAGGACGAAGATGGACGAACGAGACGAACTTGGTCCAACTAAGGCCTACGGATCAAATGGGAGGACGAAGAGGGACGAACGAGACGAACTTGGTACAAAGAAGGCCAACGGATCAAATGGGAGGACGAAGATGGACGAACGAGACGAATTTAGTGAAAATAAGGCCTACGGATCAAATGGGAGGACGAGGATGGACGAACGAGACGAACTTCGTCCAACTAAGGCCTACGGATCAAATGGGAGGATGAAGAGGGACGAACGTGACGAACTTGGTACAAAGAAGGCCAACGGATCAAATGGGAGGACGAAGATGGACGAACGAGACGAACATGGTCCAAATAAGGCCTACGGATCAAACGGGAGGACGAAGATGGACGAACGTGACGAACTTGGTACAAAGAAGGCCAACGGATCAAATGGGAGGACGAAGATGGACGACCGAGACGAACTTTGCACAAAGAAGGCCAACGGATCAAATGGGAGGATGAAGATGGACGAACGAGACGAACTTGGTCCAACTAAGGCCTACGGATCAAATGGGAGGACGAAGAGGGACGAACGTGACGAACTTGGTACAACGAAGGCCAACGGATCAAATGGGAGGACGAAGATGGACGAACGAGACGAACTTGGTCCAAATAAGGCCTATGGATCAAACGGGAGGACGAAGATGGACGAACGTGACGAACTTTGTCCAAAGAAGGCCAACGGATCAAATGGGAGGACGAAGATGGACGAACGAGACGAACTTTGTCCAAAGATGTCCAACGGATCAAATGGGAGGACGAAGATGGACGAACGAGACGAATTTGGTCCAAATAAGGCCTACGGATCAAATGGGATGACGAGGATGGACGAACGAGACGAACTTCGTCCAACTAAGGCCTACGGATCAAATGGGAGGACGAAGATGGACGACCGAGACGAACTTTGCACAAAGAAGGCCAACGGATCAAATGGGAGGACGAAGATGGACGAACGAGACGAACTTGGTCCAAGTAAGGCCTACGAAACAAATGGGAGGACGAAGAGGGACGAACGAGACGAACTTGGTACAAAGAAGGCCAACGGATCAAATGGGAGGACGAAGATGGACGAACGAGACGAATTTGGTCCAAATAAGGCCTACGGATCAAATGGGATGACGAGGATGGACGAACGAGACGAACTTCGTCCAACTAAGGCCTACGGATCAAATGGGAGGACGAAGAGGGACGAACGTGACGAACTTGGTACAACGAAGGCCAACGGATCAAATGGGAGGACGAAGATGGACGAACGAGACGAACTTGGTCCAAATAAGGCCTACGGATCAAACGGGAGGACGAAGATGGACGAACGTGACGAACTTTGTCCAAAGAAGGCCAACGGATAAAATGGGAGGACGAAGATGGACGAACGAGACGAACTTTGTCCAAAGATGTCCAACGGATCAAATGGGAGGACGAAGATGGACGAACGAGACGAACTTGGTCCAAATAAGGCCTACGGATCAAATGGGAGGACGAAGATGGACGAACGAGACGAACTTTGCACAAAGAAGGCCAACGGATCAAATGGGAGGACGAAGATGGACGAACGAGACGAACTTGGTCCAACTAAGGCCTACGGATCAAATGGGAGGACGAAGAGGGACGAACGAGACGAACTTGGTACAAAGAAGGCCAACGGATCAAATGGGAGGACGAAGATGGACGAACGAGACGAACTTGGTCCAACTAAGGCCTACGGATCAAATGGGAGGACGAAGAGGGACGAACGAGACGAACTTGGTACAAAGAAGGCCAACGGATCAAATGGGAGGACGAAGATGGACGAACGAGACGAATTTAGTGAAAATAAGGCCTACGGATCAAATGGGAGGACGAGGATGGACGAACGAGACGAACTTCGTCCAACTAAGGCCTACGGATCAAATGGGAGGACGAAGAGGGACGAACGTGACGAACTTGGTACAAAGAAGGCCAACGGATCAAATGGGAGGACGAAGATGGACGAACGAGACGAACATGGTCCAAATAAGGCCTACGGATCAAACGGGAGGACGAAGATGGACGAACGTGACGAACTTGGTACAAAGAAGGCCAACGGATCAAATGGGAGGACGAAGATGGACGACCGAGACGAACTTTGCACAAAGAAGGCCAACGGATCAAATGGGAGGACGAAGATGGACGAACGAGACGAACTTGGTCCAACTAAGGCCTACGGATCAAATGGGAGGACGAAGAGGGACGAACGTGACGAACTTGGTACAACGAAGGCCAACGGATCAAATGGGAGGACGAAGATGGACGAACGAGACGAACTTGGTCCAAATAAGGCCTATGGATCAAACGGGGAGGACGAAGATGGACGAACGTGACGAACTTGGTACAACGAAGGCCAACGGATCAAATGGGAGGACGAAGATGGACGAACGAGACGAACTTGGTCCAAATAAGGCCTACGGATCAAACGGGAGGACGAAGATGGACGAACGTGACGAACTTTGTCCAAAGAAGGCCAACGGATAAAATGGGAGGACGAAGATGGACGAACGAGACGAACTTTGTCCAAAGATGTCCAACGGATCAAATGGGAGGACGAAGATGGACGAACGAGACGAACTTGGTCCAAATAAGGCCTACGGATCAAATGGGAGGACGAAGATGGACGAACGAGACGAACTTTGCACAAAGAAGGCCAACGGATCAAATGGGAGGACGAAGATGGACGAACGAGACGAACTTGGTCCAACTAAGGCCTACGGATCAAATGGGAGGACGAAGAGGGACGAACGAGACGAACTTGGTACAAAGAAGGCCAACGGATCAAATGGGAGGACGAAGATGGACGAACGAGACGAACTTGGTCCAACTAAGGCCTACGGATCAAATGGGAGGACGAAGAGGGACGAACGAGACGAACTTGGTACAAAGAAGGCCAACGGATCAAATGGGAGGACGAAGATGGACGAACGAGACGAATTTAGTGAAAATAAGGCCTACGGATCAAATGGGAGGACGAGGATGGACGAACGAGACGAACTTCGTCCAACTAAGGCCTACGGATCAAATGGGAGGACGAAGAGGGACGAACGTGACGAACTTGGTACAAAGAAGGCCAACGGATCAAATGGGAGGACGAAGATGGACGAACGAGACGAACATGGTCCAAATAAGGCCTACGGATCAAACGGGAGGACGAAGATGGACGAACGTGACGAACTTGGTACAAAGAAGGCCAACGGATCAAATGGGAGGACGAAGATGGACGACCGAGACGAACTTTGCACAAAGAAGGCCAACGGATCAAATGGGAGGACGAAGATGGACGAACGAGACGAACTTGGTCCAACTAAGGCCTACGGATCAAATGGGAGGACGAAGAGGGACGAACGTGACGAACTTGGTACAACGAAGGCCAACGGATCAAATGGGAGGACGAAGATGGACGAACGAGACGAACTTGGTCCAAATAAGGCCTATGGATCAAACGGGAGGACGAAGATGGACGAACGTGACGAACTTTGTCCAAAGAAGGCCAACGGATCAAATGGGAGGACGAAGATGGACGAACGAGACGAACTTTGTCCAAAGATGTCCAACGGATCAAATGGGAGGACGAAGATGGACGAACGAGACGAATTTGGTCCAAATAAGGCCTACGGATCAAATGGGATGACGAGGATGGACGAACGAGACGAACTTCGTCCAACTAAGGCCTACGGATCAAATGGGAGGACGAAGATGGACGACCGAGACGAACTTTGCACAAAGAAGGCCAACGGATCAAATGGGAGGACGAAGATGGACGAACGAGACGAACTTGGTCCAAGTAAGGCCTACGAAACAAATGGGAGGACGAAGAGGGACGAACGAGACGAACTTGGTACAAAGAAGGCCAACGGATCAAATGGGAGGACGAAGATGGACGAACGAGACGAATTTGGTCCAAATAAGGCCTACGGATCAAATGGGAGGACGAGGATGGACGAACGAGACGAACTTGGTCCAACTAAGGCCTACGGATCAAATGGGAGGACGAAGATGGACGAACGAGACGAACTTGGTCCAAATAAGGCCTACGGATCAAACGGGAGGACGAAGATGGACGAACGTGACGAACTTTGTCCAAAGAAGGCCAACGGATAAAATGGGAGGACGAAGATGGACGAACGAGACGAACTTTGTCCAAAGATGTCCAACGGATCAAATGGGAGGACGAAGATGGACGAACGAGACGAACTTGGTCCAAATAAGGCCTACGGATCAAATGGGAGGACGAAGATGGACGAACGAGACGAACTTGGTACAAAGAAGGCCAACGGATCAAATGGGAGGACGAAGATGGACGAACGAGACGAACTTGGTCCAACTAAGGCCTACGGATCAAATGGGAGGACGAAGAGGGACGAACGTGACGAACTTGGTACAACGAAGGCCAACGGATCAAATGGGAGGACGAAGATGGACGAACGAGACGAACTTGGTCCAACTAAGGCCTACGGATCAAATGGGAGGACGAAGAGGGACGAACGTGACGAACTTGGTACAACGAAGGCCAACGGATCAAATGGGAGGACGAAGATGGACGAACGAGACGAACTTGGTCCAAATAAGGCCTACGGATCAAACGGGAGGACGAAGATGGACGAACGTGACGAACTTTGTCCAAAGAAGGCCAACGGATAAAATGGGAGGACGAAGATGGACGAACGAGACGAACTTTGTCCAAAGATGTCCAACGGATCAAATGGGAGGACGAAGATGGACGAACGAGACGAACTTGGTCCAAATAAGGCCTACGGATCAAATGGGAGGACGAAGATGGACGAACGAGACGAACTTTGCACAAAGAAGGCCAACGGATCAAATGGGAGGACGAAGATGGACGAACGAGACGAACTTGGTCCAACTAAGGCCTACGGATCAAATGGGAGGACGAAGAGGGACGAACGAGACGAACTTGGTACAAAGAAGGCCAACGGATCAAATGGGAGGACGAAGATGGACGACCTAGACGAACTTTGCGCAAAGAAGGCCAACAGATCAAATGGGAGGACGAAGATGGACGAACGAGACGAACTTGGTCCAACTAAGGCCTACGGATCAAATGGGAGGACGAAGAGGGACGAACGAGACGAACTTGGTACAAAGAAGGCCAACGGATCAAATGGGAGGACGAAGATGGACGAACGAGACGAATTTGGTCCAAATAAGGCCTACGGATCAAATGGGATGACGAGGATGGACGAACGAGACGAACTTCGTCCAACTAAGGCCTACGGATCAAATGGGAGGACGAAGAGGGACGAACGTGACGAACTTGGTACAAAGAAGGCCAACGGATCAAATGGGAGGACGAAGATGGACGAACGAGACGAACTTGGTCCAAATAAGGCCTACGGATCAAACGGGAGGACGAAGATGGACGAACGTGACGAACTTTGTCCAAAGAAGGCCAACGGATCAAATGGGAGGACGAAGATGGACGAACGAGACGAACTTGGTCCAATTAAGGCCTACGGATCAAATGGGAGGACGAAGAGGGACGAACGAGACGAACATGGTACAAAGAAGGCCAACGGATCAAATGGGAGGACGAAGATGGACGAACGAGACGAATTTGGTCCAAATAAGGCCTACGGATCAAATGGGAGGACGAGGATGGACGAACGAGACGAACTTCGTCCAACTAAGGCCTACGGATCAAATGGGAGGACGAAGAGTGACGAACGTGACGAACTTGGTACAAAGAAGGCCAACGGATCAAATGGGAGGACGAAGATGGACGAACGAGACGAACTTGGTCCAAATAAGGCCTACGGATCAAACGGGAGGACGAAGATGGACGAACGTGACGAACTTTGTCCAAAGAAGGCCAACGGATCAAATGGGAGGACGAAGATGGACGAACGAGACGAACTTTGTCCAAAGATGTCCTACGGATCAAATGGGAGGACGAAGATGGACGAACGAGACGAACTTTGTCCAAAGATGTCCAACGGATCAAATGGGAGGACGAAGATGGACGAACGAGACGAACTTGGTCCAAATGAGGCCTACGGATCAAATGGGAGGACGAAGATGGACGAACGTGACGAACTTTTTCCAAAGATGGCCAACGGATCAAATGGGAGGACGAAGATGGACGAACGAGACGAACTTTGTCCAAAGAAGGCCTACGGATCAAATGGGAGGACGAAGATGGACGAACGAGACGAACTTGGTCCAAATAAGGCCTACGGATCAAATGGGAGGACAAAGAGGGACGAACGAGACGAACTTGGTACAAAGAAGGCCAAAGGATCAAATGGGAGGACGAAGATAGACGAACGAGACGAACTTTGCACAAAGAAGGCCAACAGATCAAATGGGAGGACGAAGATGGACGAACCAGACGAACTTGGTCCAACTAAGGCCTACGGATCAAATGGGAGGACGAAGAGGGACGAACGAGACGAACTTGGTACAAAGAAGGCCAACGGATCAAATGGGAGGGCGAAGATGGACGAACGTGACGAACTTTTTCCAAAGAAGGCCAACGGATCAAATGGGAGGACGAAGATGGACGAACGAGACGAACTTGGTCCAACTAAGGCCTACGGATCAAATGGGAGGACGAAGAGGGACGAACGAGACGAACTTGGGACAAAGAAGGCCAACGGATCAAATGGGAGGACGAAGATGGACGACCGAGACGAACTTTGCACAAAGAAGGCCAACGGATCAAATGGGAGGACGAAGATGGACGAACGAGACGAACTTGGTCCAACTAAGGCCTACGGATCAAATGGGAGGACGAAGAGGGACGAACGAGACGAACTTGGTACAAAGAAGGCCAACGGATCAAATGGGAGGACGAAGATGGACGAACGAGACGAACTTGGTCCAACTAAGGCCTACGGATCAAATGGGAGGACGAAGAGGGACGAACGAGACGAACTTGGTACAAAGAAGGCCAACGGATCAAATGGGAGGACGAAGATGGACGAACCAGACGAACTTGGTCCAACTAAGGCCTACGGATCAAATGGGAGGACGAAGAGGGACGAACGAGACGAACTTGGGACAAAGAAGGCCAACGGATCAAATGGGAGGACGAAGATGGACGACCGAGACGAACTTTGCACAAAGAAGGCCAACGGATCAAATGGGAGGACGAAGATGGACGAACGAGACGAACTTGGTCCAACTAAGGCCTACGGATCAAATGGGAGGACGAAGAGGGACGAACGAGACGAACTTGGTACAAAGAAGGCCAACGGATCAAATGGTAGGACGAAGATGGACGAACGAGACGAACTTGGTCCAACTAAGGCCTACGGATCAAATGGGAGGACGAAGAGGGACGAACGAGACGAACTTGGTACAAAGAAGGCCAACGGATCAAATGGGAGGACGAAGATGGACGAACGAAACGAACTTGGTCCAAATAAGGCCTACGGATCAAATGGGAGGACGAAGAGGGACGAACGAGACGAACTTGGTACAAAGAAGGCCAACGGATCAAATGGGAGGACGAAGATGGACGACCGAGACCGAGACGAACTTGGTACAAAGAAGGCCAACGGATCAAATGGGAGGACGAAGATGGACGAACGAGACGAACTTGGTCCAACTAAGGCCTACGGATCAAATGGGAGGACGAAGAGGGACGAACGAGACGAACTTGGTACAAAGAAGGCCAACGGATCAAATGGGAGGACGAAGATGGACGAACGAGACGAACATGGTCCAACTAAGGCCTACGGATCAAATGGGAGGACGAAGAGGGACGAACGAGACGAACTTGGTACAAAGAAGGCCAACGGATCAAATGGGAGGACGAAGATGGACGAACGAGACGAACTTGGTCCAATTAAGGCCTACGGATCAAATGGGAGGACGAAGAGGGACGAACGAGACGAACATGGTACAAAGAAGGCCAACGGATCAAATGGGAGGACGAAGATGGACGAACGAGACGAATTTGGTCCAAATAAGGCCTACGGATCAAATGGGAGGACGAGGATGGACGAACGAGACGAACTTGGTCCAACTAAGGCCTACGGATCAAATGGGAGGACGAAGAGGGACGAACGTGACGAACTTGGTACAAAGAAGGCCAACGGATCAAATGGGAGGACGAAGATGGACGAACGAGACGAACTTGGTCCAAATAAGGCCTACGGATCAAACGGGAGGACGAAGATGGACGAACGTGACGAACTTTGTCCAAAGAAGGCCAACGGATCAAATGGGAGGACGAAGATGGACGAACGAGACGAACTTTGTCCAAAGATGTCCTACGGATCAAATGGGAGGACGAAGATGGACGAACGAGACGAACTTTGTCCAAAGATGTCCAACGGATCAAATGGGAGGACGAAGATGGACGAACGAGACGAACTTGGTCCAAATGAGGCCTACGGATCAAATGGGAGGACGAAGATGGACGAACGTGACGAACTTTTTCCAAAGATGGCCAACGGATCAAATGGGAGGACGAAGATGGACGAACGAGACGAACTTTGTCCAAAGAAGGCCTACGGATCAAATGGGAGGACGAAGATGGACGAACCAGACGAACTTGGTCCAACTAAGGCCTACGGATCAAATGGGAGGACGAAGAGGGACGAACGAGACGAACTTGGGACAAAGAAGGCCAACGGATCAAATGGGAGGACGAAGATGGACGACCGAGACGAACTTTGCACAAAGAAGGCCAACGGATCAAATGGGAGGACGAAGATGGACGAACGAGACGAACTTGGTCCAACTAAGGCCTACGGATCAAATGGGAGGACGAAGAGGGACGAACGAGACGAACTTGGTACAAAGAAGGCCAACGGATCAAATGGTAGGACGAAGATGGACGAACGAGACGAACTTGGTCCAACTAAGGCCTACGGATCAAATGGGAGGACGAAGAGGGACGAACGAGACGAACTTGGTACAAAGAAGGCCAACGGATCAAATGGGAGGACGAAGATGGACGAACGAAACGAACTTGGTCCAAATAAGGCCTACGGATCAAATGGGAGGACGAAGAGGGACGAACGAGACGAACTTGGTACAAAGAAGGCCAACGGATCAAATGGGAGGACGAAGATGGACGACCGAGACCGAGACGAACTTGGTACAAAGAAGGCCAACGGATCAAATGGGAGGACGAAGATGGACGAACGAGACGAACTTGGTCCAACTAAGGCCTACGGATCAAATGGGAGGACGAAGAGGGACGAACGAGACGAACTTGGTACAAAGAAGGCCAACGGATCAAATGGGAGGACGAAGATGGACGAACGAGACGAACATGGTCCAACTAAGGCCTACGGATCAAATGGGAGGACGAAGAGGGACGAACGAGACGAACTTGGTACAAAGAAGGCCAACGGATCAAATGGGAGGACGAAGATGGACGAACGAGACGAACTTGGTCCAATTAAGGCCTACGGATCAAATGGGAGGACGAAGAGGGACGAACGAGACGAACATGGTACAAAGAAGGCCAACGGATCAAATGGGAGGACGAAGATGGACGAACGAGACGAATTTGGTCCAAATAAGGCCTACGGATCAAATGGGAGGACGAGGATGGACGAACGAGACGAACTTGGTCCAACTAAGGCCTACGGATCAAATGGGAGGACGAAGAGGGACGAACGTGACGAACTTGGTACAAAGAAGGCCAACGGATCAAATGGGAGGACGAAGATGGACGAACGAGACGAACTTGGTCCAAATAAGGCCTACGGATCAAACGGGAGGACGAAGATGGACGAACGTGACGAACTTTGTCCAAAGAAGGCCAACGGATCAAATGGGAGGACGAAGATGGACGAACGAGACGAACTTTGTCCAAAGATGTCCTACGGATCAAATGGGAGGACGAAGATGGACGAACGAGACGAACTTTGTCCAAAGATGTCCAACGGATCAAATGGGAGGACGAAGATGGACGAACGAGACGAACTTGGTCCAAATGAGGCCTACGGATCAAATGGGAGGACGAAGATGGACGAACGTGACGAACTTTTTCCAAAGATGGCCAACGGATCAAATGGGAGGACGAAGATGGACGAACGAGACGAACTTTGTCCAAAGAAGGCCTACGGATCAAATGGGAGGACGAAGATGGACGAACGAGACGAACATGGTCCAAATAAGGCCTACGGATCAAATGGGAGGACAAAGAGGGACGAACGAGACGAACTTGGTACAAAGAAGGCCAAAGGATCAAATGGGAGGACGAAGATGGACGAACGAGACGAACTTTGCACAAAGAAGGCCAACAGATCAAATGGGAGGACGAAGATGGACGAACCAGACGAACTTGGTCCAACTAAGGCCTACGGATCAAATGGGAGGACGAAGAGGGACGAACGAGACGAACTTGGTACAAAGAAGGCCAACGGATCAAATGGGAGGGCGAAGATGGACGAACGTGACGAACTTTTTCCAAAGAAGGCCAACGGATCAAATGGGAGGACGAAGATGGACGAACGAGACGAACTTTGTCCAAAGAAGGCCTACTGATCAAATGGGAGGACGAAGATGGACGAACGAGACGAACTTGGTCCAAATAAGGCCTACGGATCAAATGGGAGGACGAAGAGGGACGAACGAGACGAACTTGGTACAAAGAAGGCCAACGGATCAAATGGGAGGACGAGGATGGACGACCGAGACGAACTTTGCACAAAGAAGGCCAACGGATCAAATGGGAGGACGAAGATGGACGAACGAGACGAACTTGGTCCAACTAAGGCCTACGGATCAATTGGGAGGACGAAGAGGGACGAACGAGACGAACTTGGTACAAAGAAGGCCAACGGATCAAATGGGAGGACGAAGATGGACGAACGAGACGAACTTGGTCCAACTAAGGCCTACGGATCAAATGGGAGGTTGAAGAGGGACGAACGAGACGAACTTGGTACAAAGAAGGCCAACGGATCAAATGGGAGGACGAAGATGGACGAACGAGACGAACTTGGTCAAAATGAGGCCTACGGATCAAATGGGAGGACGAAGATGGACGAACGTGACGAACTTTTTCCAAAGATGGCCAACGGATCAAATGGGAGGACGAAGATGGACGAACGAGACGAACTTTGTCCAAAGAAGGCCTACGGATCAAATGGGAGGACGAAGATGGACGAACGAGACGAACTTGGTCCAAATAAGGCCTACGGATCAAATGGGAGGACAAAGAGGGACGAACGAGACGAACTTGGTACAAAGAAGGCCAACGGATCAAATGGGAGGACGAAGATGGACGAACGAGACGAACTTTGCACAAAGAAGGCCAACGGATCAAATGGGAGGACGAAGATGGACGAACCAGACGAACTTGGTCCAACTAAGGCCTACGGATCAAATGGGAGGACGAAGAGGGACGAACGAGACGAACTTGGTACAAAGAAGGCCAACGGATCAAATGGGAGGACGAAGATGGACGAACGAGACGAACATGGTCCAACTAAGGCCTACGGATCAAATGGGAGGACGAAGAGGGACGAACGAGACGAACTTGGTACAAAGAAGGCCAACGGATCAAATGGGAGGACGAAGATGGACGAACGAGACGAACTTGGTCCAATTAAGGCCTACGGATCAAATGGGAGGACGAAGAGGGACGAACGAGACGAACATGGTACAAAGAAGGCCAACGGATCAAATGGGAGGACGAAGATGGACGAACGAGACGAATTTGGTCCAAATAAGGCCTACGGATCAAATGGGAGGACGAGGATGGACGAACGAGACGAACTTCGTCCAACTAAGGCCTACAGATCAAATGGGAGGACGAAGAGGGACGAACGTGACGAACTTGGTACAAAGAAGGCCAACGGATCAAATGGGAGGACGAAGATGGACGAACGAGACGAACTTGGTCCAAATAAGGCCTACGGATCAAACGGGAGGACGAAGATGGACGAACGTGACGAACTTTGTCCAAAGAAGGCCAACGGATCAAATGGGAGGACGAAGATGGACGAACGAGACGAACTTTGTCCAAAGATGTCCTACGGATCAAATGGGAGGACGAAGATGGACGAACGAGACGAACTTTGTCCAAAGATGTCCAACGGATCAAATGGGAGGACGAAGATGGACGAACGAGACGAACTTGGTCCAAATGAGGCCTACGGATCAAATGGGAGGACGAAGATGGACGAACGTGACGAACTTTTTCCAAAGATGGCCAACGGATCAAATGGGAGGACGAAGATGGACGAACGAGACGAACTTTGTCCAAAGAAGGCCTACGGATCAAATGGGAGGACGAAGATGGACGAACAAGACGAACTTGGTCCAAATAAGGCCTACGGATCAAATGGGAGGACAAAGAGGGACGAACGAGACGAACTTGGTACAAAGAAGGCCAAAGGATCAAATGGGAGGACGAAGATGGACGAACGAGACGAACTTTGCACAAAGAAGGCCAACGGATCAAATGGGAGGACGAAGATGGACGAACCAGACGAACTTGGTCCAACTAAGGCCTACGGATCAAATGGGAGGACGAAGAGGGACGAACGAGACGAACTTGGTACAAAGAAGGCCAACGGATCAAATGGGAGGACGAAGATGGACGAACGAGACGAATTTGGTCCAAATAAGGCCTACGGATCAAATGGGAGGACGAGGATGGACGAACGAGACGAACTTCGTCCAACTAAGGCCTACGGATCAAATGGGAGGACGAAGAGGGACGAATGTGACGAACTTGGTACAAAGAAGGCCAACGGATCAAATGGGAGGACGAAGATGGACGAACGAGACGAACTTGGTCCAAATAAGGCCTACGGATCAAACGGGAGGACGAAGATGGACGAACGTGACGAACTTTGTCCAAAGAAGGCCAACGGATCAAATGGGAGGACGAAGATGGACGAACGAGACGAACTTTGTCCAAAGATGTCCTACGGATCAAATGGGAGGACGAAGATGGACGAACGAGACGAACTTTGTCCAAAGATGTCCAACGGATCAAATGGGAGGACGAAGATGGACGAACGAGACGAACTTGGTCCAAATGAGGCCTACGGATCAAATGGGAGGACGAAGATGGACGAACGTGACGAACTTTTTCCAAAGATGGCCAACGGATCAAATGGGAGGACGAAGATGGAGGAACGAGACGAACTTTGTCCAAAGAAGGCCTACGGATCAAATGGGAGGACGAAGATGGACGAACGAGACGAACTTGGTCCAAATAAGGCCTACGGATCAAATGGGAGGACAAAGAGGGACGAACGAGACGAACTTGGTACAAAGAAGGCCAAAGGATCAAATGGGAGGACGAAGATGGACGAACGAGACGAACTTTGCACAAAGAAGGCCAACGGATCAAATGGGAGGACGAAGATGGACGAACCAGACGAACTTGGTCCAACTAAGGCCTACGGATCAAATGGGAGGACGAAGAGGGACGAACGAGACGAACTTGGTACAAAGAAGGCCAACGGATCAAATGGGAGGGCGAAGATGGACGAACGTGACGAACTTTTTCCAAAGAAGGCCAACGGATCAAATGGGAGGACGAAGATGGACGAACGAGACGAACTTTGTCCAAAGAAGGCCTACTGATCAAATGGGAGGACGAAGATGGACGAACGAGACGAACTTGGTCCAAATAAGGCCTACGGATCAAATGGGAGGACGAAGAGGGACGAACGAGACGAACTTGGTACAAAGAAGGCCAACGGATCAAATGGGAGGACGAGGATGGACGACCGAGACGAACTTTGCACAAAGAAGGCCAACGGATCAAATGGGAGGACGAAGATGGACGAACGAGACGAACTTGGTCCAACTAAGGCCTACGGATCAATTGGGAGGACGAAGAGGGACGAACGAGACGAACTTGGTACAAAGAAGGCCAACGGATCAAATGGGATGACGAAGATGGACGAACGAGACGAACTTGGTCCAACTAAGGCCTACGGATCAAATGGGAGGTTGAAGAGGGACGAACGAGACGAACTTGGTACAAAGAAGGCCAACGGATCAAATGGGAGGACGAAGATGGACGAACGAGACGAACTTGGTCCAAATGAGGCCTACGGATCAAATGGGAGGACGAAGATGGACGAACGTGACGAACTTTTTCCAAAGATGGCCAACGGATCAAATGGGAGGACGAAGATGGACGAACGAGACGAACTTTGTCCAAAGAAGGCCTACGGATCAAATGGGAGGACGAAGATGGACGAACGAGACGAACTTGGTCCAAATAAGGCCTACGGATCAAATGGGAGGACAAAGAGGGACGAACGAGACGAACTTGGTACAAAGAAGGCCAACGGATCAAATGGGAGGACGAAGATGGACGAACGAGACGAACTTTGCACAAAGAAGGCCAACGGATCAAATGGGAGGACGAAGATGGACGAACCAGACGAACTTGGTCCAACTAAGGCCTACGGATCAAATGGGAGGACGAAGAGGGACGAACGAGACGAACTTGGTACAAAGAAGGCCAACGGATCAAATGGGAGGGCGAAGATGGACGAACGTGACGAACTTTTTCCAAAGAAGGCCAACGGATCAAATGGGAGGACGAAGATGGACGAACGAGACGAACTTTGTCCAAAGAAGGCCTACTGATCAAATGGGAGGACGAAGATGGACGAACGAGACGAACTTGGTCCAAATAAGGCCTACGGATCAAATGGGAGGACGAAGAGGGACGAACGAGACGAACTTGGTACAAAGAAGGCCAACGGATCAAATGGGAGGACGAAGATGGACGACCGAGACGAACTTTGCACAAAGAAGGCCAACGGATCAAATGGGAGGACGAAGATGGACGAACGAGACGAACTTGGTCCAACTAAGGCCTACGGATCAATTGGGAGGACGAAGAGGGACGAACGAGACGAACTTGGTACAAAGAAGGCCAACGGATCAAATGGGAGGACGAAGATGGACGAACGAGACGAACTTGGTCCAACTAAGGCCTACGGATCAAATGGGAGGTTGAAGAGGGACGAACGAGACGAACTTGGTACAAAGAAGGCCAACGGATCAAATGGGAGGACGAAGATGGACGACCGAGACGAACTTGGTACAAAGAAGGCCAACGGATCAAATGGGAGGACGAAGATGGACGAACGAGACGAACTTGGTCCAACTAAGGCCTACGGATCAATTGGGAGGACGAAGAGGGACGAACGAGACGAACTTGGTCCAACTAAGGCCTACGGATCAAATGGGAGGTTGAAGAGGGACGAACGACACGAACTTGGTCCAAATAAGGCCTACGGATCAAATGGGAGGACGAAGAGGGACGAACGAGACGAACTTGGTACAAAGAAGGCCAACGGATCAAATGGGAGGACGAAGATGGACGACCGAGACGAACTTGGTACAAAGAAGGCCAACGGATCAAATGGGAGGACGAAGATGGACGAACGAGACGAACTTGGTCCAACTAAGGCCTACGGATCAAATGGGAGGACGAAGATGGACGAACGAGAAGAAACTTGGTCCAAATAAGGCCTACGGATCAAATGGGAGGACGAAGAGGGACGAACGAGACGAACTTGGTACAAAGAAGGCCAACGGATCAAATGGGAGGACGAAGATGGACGAACGAGACGAACTTTGCACAAAGAAGGCCAACGGATCAAATGGGAGGACGAAGATGGACGAACGAGACGAACATGGTCCAACTAAGGCCTACGGATCAAATGGGAGGACGAAGAGGGACGAACGAGACGAACTTGGTACAAAGAAGGCCAACGGATCAAATGGGAGGACGAAGATGGACGAACGAGACGAACTTGGTCCAATTAAGGCCTACGGATCAAATGGGAGGACGAAGAGGGACGAACGAGACGAACATGGTACAAAGAAGGCCAACGGATCAAATGGGAGGACGAAGATGGACGAACGAGACGAATTTGGTCCAAATAAGGCCTACGGATCAAATGGGAGGACGAGGATGGACGAACGAGACGAACTTCGTCCAACTAAGGCCTACGGATCAAATGGGAGGACGAAGAGGGACGAACGTGACGAACTTGGTACAAAGAAGGCCAACGGATCAAATGGGAGGACGAAGATGGACGAACGAGACGAACTTGGTCCAAATAAGACCTACGGATCAAACGGGAGGACGAAGATGGACGAACGTGACGAACTTTGTCCAAAGAAGGCCAACGGATCAAATGGGAGGACGAAGATGGACGAACGAGACGAACTTTGTCCAAAGATGTCCTACGGATCAAATGGGAGGACGAAGATGGACGAACGAGACGAACTTTGTCCAAAGATGTCCAACGGATCAAATGGGAGGACGAAGATGGACGAACGAGACGAACTTGGTCCAAATGAGGCCTACGGATCAAATGGGAGGACGAAGATGGACGAACGAGACGAACTTGGTCCAACTAAGGCCTACGGATCAAATGGGAGGACGAAGAGGGACGAACGAGACGAACTTGGTACAAAGAAGGCCAACGGATCAAATGGGAGGGCGAAGATGGACGAACGTGACGAACTTTTTCCAAAGAAGGCCAACGGATCAAATGGGAGGACGAAGATGGACGAACGAGACGAACTTTGTCCAAAGAAGGCCTACGGATCAAATGGGAGGACGAAGATGGACGAACAAGACGAACTTGGTCCAAATAAGGCCTACGGATCAAATGGGAGGACGAAGAGGGACGAACGAGACGAACTTGGGACAAAGAAGGCCAACGGATCAAATGGGAGGACGAAGATGGACGACCGAGACGAACTTTGCACAAAGAAGGCCAACGGATCAAATGGGAGGACGAAGATGGACGAACGAGACGAACTTGGTCCAACTAAGGCCTACGGATCAAATGGGAGGACGAAGAGGGACGAACGAGACGAACTTGGTACAAAGAAGGCCAACGGATCAAATGGGAGGACGAAGATGGACGAACGAGACGAACTTGGTCCAACTAAGGCCTACGGATCAAATGGGAGGACGAAGAGGGACGAACGAGACGAACTTGGTACAAAGAAGGCCAACGGATCAAATGGGAGGACGAAGATGGACGAACGAAACGAACTTGGTCCAAATAAGGCCTACGGATCAAATGGGAGGACGAAGAGGGACGAACGAGACGAACTTGGTACAAAGAAGGCCAACGGATCAAATGGGAGGACGAAGATGGACGACCGAGACCGAGACGAACTTGGTACAAAGAAGGCCAACGGATCAAATGGGAGGACGAAGATGGACGAACGAGACGAACTTGGTCCAACTAAGGCCTACGGATCAAATGGGAGGACGAAGAGGGACGAACGAGACGAACTTGGTACAAAGAAGGCCAACGGATCAAATGGGAGGACGAAGATGGACGAACGAGACGAACATGGTCCAACTAAGGCCTACGGATCAAATGGGAGGACGAAGAGGGACGAACGAGACGAACTTGGTACAAAGAAGGCCAACGGATCAAATGGGAGGACGAAGATGGACGAACGAGACGAACTTGGTCCAATTAAGGCCTACGGATCAAATGGGAGGACGAAGAGGGACGAACGAGACGAACATGGTACAAAGAAGGCCAACGGATCAAATGGGAGGACGAAGATGGACGAACGAGACGAATTTGGTCCAAATAAGGCCTACGGATCAAATGGGAGGACGAGGATGGACGAACGAGACGAACTTCGTCCAACTAAGGCGTACGGATCAAATGGGAGGACGAAGAGGGACGAACGTGACGAACTTGGTACAAAGAAGGCCAACGGATCAAATGGGAGGACGAAGATGGACGAACGAGACGAACTTGGTCCAAATAAGGCCTACGGATCAAACGGGAGGACGAAGATGGACGAACGTGACGAACTTTGTCCAAAGAAGGCCAACGGATCAAATGGGAGAACGAAGATGGACGAACGAGACGAACTTTGTCCAAAGATGTCCTACGGATCAAATGGGAGGACGAAGATGGACGAACGAGACGAACTTTGTCCAAAGATGTCCAACGGATCAAATGGGAGGACGAAGATGGACGAACGAGACGAACTTGGTCCAAATGAGGCCTACGGATCAAATGGGAGGACGAAGATGGACGAACGTGACGAACTTTTTCCAAAGATGGCCAACGGATCAAATGGGAGGACGAAGATGGACGAACGAGACGAACTTTGTCCAAAGAAGGCCTACGGATCAAATGGGAGGACGAAGATGGACGAACGAGACGAACTTGGTCCAAATAAGGCCTACGGATCAAATGGGAGGACAAAGAGGGACGAACGAGACGAACTTGGTACAAAGAAGGCCAACGGATCAAATGGGAGGACGAAGATGGACGAATGAGACGAACTTTGCACAAAGAAGGCCAACGGATCAAATGGGAGGACGAAGATGGACGAACCAGACGAACTTGGTCCAACTAAGGCCTACGGATCAAATGGGAGGACGAAGAGGGACGAACGAGACGAACTTGGTACAAAGAAGGCCAACGGATCAAATGGGAGGGCGAAGATGGACGAACGTCACGAACTTTTTCCAAAGAAGGCCAACGGATCAAATGGGAGGACGAAGATGGACGAACGAGACGAACTTTGTCCAAAGAAGGCCTACTGATCAAATGGGAGGACGAAGATGGACGAACGAGACGAACTTGGTCCAAATAAGGCCTACGGATCAAATGGGAGGACGAAGAGGGACGAACGAGACGAACTTGGTACAAAGAAGGCCAACGGATCAAATGGGAGGACGAGGATGGACGACCGAGACGAACTTTGCACAAAGAAGGCCAACGGATCAAATGGGAGGACGAAGATGGACGAACGAGACGAACTTGGTCCAACTAAGGCCTACGGATCAATTGGGAGGACGAAGAGGGACGAACGAGACGAACTTGGGACAAAGAAGGCCAACGGATCAAATGGGAGGACGAAGATGGACGACCGAGACGAACTTTGCACAAAGAAGGCCAACGGATCAAATGGGAGGACGAAGATGGACGAACGAGACGAACTTGGTCCAACTAAGGCCTACGGATCAAATGGGAGGACGAAGAGGGACGAACGAGACGAACTTGGTACAAAGAAGGCCAACGGATCAAATGGGAGGACGAAGATGGACGAACGAGACGAACTTGGTCCAACTAAGGCCTACGGATCAAATGGGAGGACGAAGAGGGACGAACGAGACGAACTTGGTACAAAGAAGGCCAACGGATCAAATGGGAGGACGAAGATGGACGAACGAAACGAACTTGGTCCAAATAAGGCCTACGGATCAAATGGGAGGACGAAGAGGGACGAACGAGACGAACTTGGTACAAAGAAGGCCAACGGATCAAATGGGAGGACGAAGATGGACGACCGAGACCGAGACGAACTTGGTACAAAGAAGGCCAACGGATCAAATGGGAGGACGAAGATGGACGAACGAGACGAACTTGGTCCAACTAAGGCCTACGGATCAAATGGGAGGACGAAGAGGGACGAACGAGACGAACTTGGTACAAAGAAGGCCAACGGATCAAATGGGAGGACGAAGATGGACGAACGAGACGAACATGGTCCAACTAAGGCCTACGGATCAAATGGGAGGACGAAGAGGGACGAACGAGACGAACTTGGTACAAAGAAGGCCAACGGATCAAATGGGAGGACGAAGATGGACGAACGAGACGAACTTGGTCCAATTAAGGCCTACGGATCAAATGGGAGGACGAAGAGGGACGAACGAGACGAACATGGTACAAAGAAGGCCAACGGATCAAATGGGAGGACGAAGATGGACGAACGAGACGAATTTGGTCCAAATAAGGCCTACGGATCAAATGGGAGGACGAGGATGGACGAACGAGACGAACTTCGTCCAACTAAGGCGTACGGATCAAATGGGAGGACGAAGAGGGACGAACGTGACGAACTTGGTACAAAGAAGGCCAACGGATCAAATGGGAGGACGAAGATGGACGAACGAGACGAACTTGGTCCAAATAAGGCCTACGGATCAAACGGGAGGACGAAGATGGACGAACGTGACGAACTTTGTCCAAAGAAGGCCAACGGATCAAATGGGAGAACGAAGATGGACGAACGAGACGAACTTTGTCCAAAGATGTCCTACGGATCAAATGGGAGGACGAAGATGGACGAACGAGACGAACTTTGTCCAAAGATGTCCAACGGATCAAATGGGAGGACGAAGATGGACGAACGAGACGAACTTGGTCCAAATGAGGCCTACGGATCAAATGGGAGGACGAAGATGGACGAACGTGACGAACTTTTTCCAAAGATGGCCAACGGATCAAATGGGAGGACGAAGATGGACGAACGAGACGAACTTTGTCCAAAGAAGGCCTACGGATCAAATGGGAGGACGAAGATGGACGAACGAGACGAACTTGGTCCAAATAAGGCCTACGGATCAAATGGGAGGACAAAGAGGGACGAACGAGACGAACTTGGTACAAAGAAGGCCAACGGATCAAATGGGAGGACGAAGATGGACGAATGAGACGAACTTTGCACAAAGAAGGCCAACGGATCAAATGGGAGGACGAAGATGGACGAACCAGACGAACTTGGTCCAACTAAGGCCTACGGATCAAATGGGAGGACGAAGAGGGACGAACGAGACGAACTTGGTACAAAGAAGGCCAACGGATCAAATGGGAGGGCGAAGATGGACGAACGTCACGAACTTTTTCCAAAGAAGGCCAACGGATCAAATGGGAGGACGAAGATGGACGAACGAGACGAACTTTGTCCAAAGAAGGCCTACTGATCAAATGGGAGGACGAAGATGGACGAACGAGACGAACTTGGTCCAAATAAGGCCTACGGATCAAATGGGAGGACGAAGAGGGACGAACGAGACGAACTTGGTACAAAGAAGGCCAACGGATCAAATGGGAGGACGAGGATGGACGACCGAGACGAACTTTGCACAAAGAAGGCCAACGGATCAAATGGGAGGACGAAGATGGACGAACGAGACGAACTTGGTCCAACTAAGGCCTACGGATCAATTGGGAGGACGAAGAGGGACGAACGAGACGAACTTGGTACAAAGAAGGCCAACGGATCAAATGGGAGGACGAAGATGGACGAACGAGACGAACTTGGTCCAACTAAGGCCTACGGATCAAATGGGAGGTTGAAGAGGGACGAACGAGACGAACTTGGTACAAAGAAGGCCAACGGATCAAATGGGAGGACGAAGATGGACGAACGAGACGAACTTGGTCCAAATGAGGCCTACGGATCAAATGGGAGGACGAAGATGGACGAACGTGACGAACTTTTTCCAAAGATGGCCAACGGATCAAATGGGAGGACGAAGATGGACGAACGAGACGAACTTTGTCCAAAGAAGGCCTACGGATCAAATGGGAGGACGAAGATGGACGAACGAGACGAACTTGGTCCAAATAAGGCCTACGGATCAAATGGGAGGACAAAGAGGGACGAACGAGACGAACTTGGTACAAAGAAGGCCAACGGATCAAATGGGAGGACGAAGATGGACGAACGAGACGAACTTTGCACAAAGAAGGCCAACGGATCAAATGGGAGGACGAAGATGGACGAACCAGACGAACTTGGTCCAACTAAGGCCTACGGATCAAATGGGAGGACGAAGAGGGACGAACGAGACGAACTTGGTACAAAGAAGGCCAACGGATCAAATGGGAGGGCGAAGATGGACGAACGTGACGAACTTTTTCCAAAGAAGAACAACGGATCAAATGGGAGGACGAAGATGGACGAACGAGACGAACTTTGTCCAAAGAAGGCCTACTGATCAAATGGGAGGACGAAGATGGACGAACGAGACGAACTTGGTCCAAATAAGGCCTACGGATCAAATGGGAGGACGAAGAGGGACGAACGAGACGAACTTGGTACAAAGAAGGCCAACGGATCAAATGGGAGGACGAAGATGGACGACCGAGACGCACTTTGCACAAAGAAGGCCAACGGATCAAATGGGAGGACGAAGATGGACGAACGAGACGAACTTGGTCCAACTAAGGCCTACGGATCAATTGGGAGGACGAAGAGGGACGAACGAGACGAACTTGGTACAAAGAAGGCCAACGGATCAAATGGGAGGACGAAGATGGACGAACGAGACGAACTTGGTCCAACTAAGGCCTACGGATCAAATGGGAGGTTGAAGAGGGACGAACGAGACGAACTTGGTACAAAGAAGGCCAACGGATCAAATGGGAGGACGAAGATGGACGAACGAGACGAACTTGGTCCAACTAAGGCCTACGGATCAAATGGGAGGTTGAAGAGGGACGAACGACACGAACTTGGTCCAAATAAGGCCTACGGATCAAATGGGAGGACGAAGAGGGACGAACGAGACGAACTTGGTACAAAGAAGGCCAACGGATCAAATGGGAGGACGAAGATGGACGACCGAGACGAACTTGGTACAAAGAAGGCCGACGGATCAAATGGGAGGACGAAGATGGACGAACGAGACGAACTTGGTCCAACTAAGGCCTACGGATCAAATGGGAGGACGAAGAGGGACGAACGAGACGAACTTGGTACAAAGAAGGCCAACGGATCAAAGGGAGGACGAAGATGGACGAACGAGACGAATTTGGTCCAAATAAGGCCTACGGATCAAATGGGATGACGAAGAGGGACGAACGTGACGAACTTGGTACAAAGAAGGCCAACGGATCAAATGGGAGGACGAAGAGGGACGAACGTGACGAACTTGGTACAAAGAAGGCCAACGGATCAAATGGGAGGACGAAGATGGACGAACGAGACGAATTTGGTCCAAATAAGGCCTACGGATCAAACGGGAGGACGAAGATGGACGAACGTGACGAACTTTGTCCAAAGAAGGCCAACGCATCAAATGGGAGGACGAGGATGGACGAACGAGACGAACTTCGTCCAACTAAGGCCTACGGATCAAATGGGAGGACGAAGATGGACGAACGTGACGAACTTGGTACAAAGAAGGCCAACGGATCAAATGGGAGGACGAAGATGGACGAACGAGACGAACTTGGTCCAAATAAGGCCTACGGATCAAACGGGAGGACGAAGATGGACGAACGTGACGAACTTTGTCCAAAGAAGGCCAACGGATCAAATGGGAGGACGAACATGGACGAACGAGACGAACTTTGTCCAACTAAGGCCTACGGATCAAATGGGAGGACGAAGAGGGACGAACGAGACGAACTTGGAACAAAGAAGGCCTACGGATCAAATGGGAGGACGAGGATGGACGAACGAGACGAACTTGGTCCAAATAAGGCCTACGGATCAAATGGGAGGACGAGGATGGACGAACGAGACGAACTTGGTCCAAATAAGGCCTACGGATCAAATGGGAGGACGAAGAGGGACGAACGAGACGAACTTGGTCGAAATAAGGCCTACAGATCAAATGGGAGGACGAAGAGGGACGAACGAGACGAACTTGGTACAGAGAAGGCCAACGGATCAAATGGGAGGACGAAGATGGACGAACGAGACGAACTTGGTACAACTAAGGCCTACAGATCAAATGGGAGGACGAAGAGGGACGAACGAGACGAACTTGGTAGAAATAAGGCCTACGGATCAAATGGGAGGACGAAGATGGACGAACGAGAGGAACTTGGTCCAAATAAGGCCTACAGATCAAATGGGAGGACGAAGATGGACGAACGAGACGGACTTGGTACAACTAAGGCCTACGGATCAAATGGGAGGACGAAGAGGGACGAACGAGACGAACTTGGTCGAAACAAGGCCTACGGATGAAATGGGAGGACGAAGATGGACGAACTTGGTCCAAATAAGGCCTACGAATCAAATGGGAGGACGAAGAGGGACGAACGAGACGAACTTGGTCGAAATAAGGCCTAAGGATCAAATGGGAGGACGAAGATGGATGAACGAGACGAACTTGGTACAACTAAGGCCTACGGATCAAATGGGAGGACGAAGAGGGACGAACGAGACGAACTTGGTAGAAATAAGGCCTACGGATCAAATGGGAGGACGAAGATGGACGAACGAGACGAACTTGGTCCAAATAAGGCCTACCGATCTAATGGGAGGACGAAGATGGACGAACGAGACGAACTTGGTACAACTAAGGCCTACGGATCAAATGGGAGGACGAAGAGGGACGAACGAGACGAACTTGGTCGAAATAAGGCCTACGGATGAAATGGGAGGACGAAGATGGACGAACGAGACGAACTTGGTCCAAATAAGGCCTACGGATCAAATGGGAGGACGAAGAGGGACGAACGAGACGAACTTGGTCGAAATAAGGCCTACGGATCAAATGGGAGGACGAAGATGGACGAACGAGACGAACTTGTTCCAAATATGGCCTACAGATCAAATGGGAGGACGAAGATGGACGAACGAGACGAACTTGGTCGAAATAAGGCCTACGGATGAAATGGGAGGACGAAGATGGACGAACCTACAGATCAAATGGGAGGACGAAGATGGACGAACGAGACGAACTTGGTACAACTAAGGCCTACGGATCAAATGGGAGGACGAAGAGGGACGAACGAGACGAACTTGGTAGAAATAAGGCCTAAGGATCAAATGGGAGGACGAAGAGGGACAAACGAGACGAACTTGGTACAAAGAAGGCCAACGGATCAAATGGGAGGACGAAGATGGACGACCGAGACGAACTTGGTACAAAGAAGGCCAACGGATCAAATGGGAGGACGAAGATGGACGAACGAGACGAACTTGGTCCAACTAAGGCCTACGGATCAAATGGGAGGACGAAGAGGGACGAACGAGACGAACTTGGTACAAAGAAGGCCAACGGATCAAAGGGAGGACGAAGATGGACGAACGAGACGAATTTGGTCGAAATAAGGCCTACGGATCAAATGGGATGACGAAGAGGGACGAACGTGACGAACTTGGTACAAAGAAGGCCAACGGATCAAATGGGAGGACGAAGAGGGACGAACGTGACGAACTTGGTACAAAGAAGGCCAACGGATCAAATGGGAGGACGAAGATGGACGAACGAGACGAACTTGGTCCAAATAAGGCCTACGGATCAAACGGGGAGGACGAAGATGGACGAACGTGACGAACTTTGTCCAAAGAAGGCCAACGGATCAAATGGGAGGACGAGGATGGACGAACGAGACGAACTTCGTCCAACTAAGGCCTACGATCAAATGGGAGGACGAAGAGGGACGAACGTGACGAACTTGGTACAAAGAAGGCCAACGGATCAAATGGGAGGACGAAGATGGACGAACGAGACGAACTTGGTCCAATAAGGCCTACGGATCAAACGGGAGGACGAAGATGGACGAACGTGACGAACTTTGTCCAAAGAAGGCCAACGGATCAAATGGGAGGACGAACATGGACGAACGAGACGAACTTTGTCCAAAGATGGCCTACGGATCAAATGGGAGGACGAAGATGGACAAACGAGACGAACTTGGTCCTAATAAGGCCTACGGATCAAATGGGAGGACGAAGATGGACGAACGAGACGAACTTGGTCCAACTAAGGCCTACGGATCAAATGGGAGGTTGAAGAGGGACGAACGAGACGAACTTGGTACAAAGAAGGCCAACGGATCAAATGGGAGGACGAAGATGGACGAACGAGACGAACTTGGTCCAACTAAGGCCTACGGATCAAATGGGAGGTTGAAGAGGGACGAACGAAACGAACTTGGTCCAAATAAGGCCTACGGATCAAATGGGAGGACGAAGAGGGACGAACGAGACGAACTTGGTACAAAGAAGGCCAACGGATCAAATGGGA
Organism: Glycyrrhiza uralensis; assembly: GCA_030159175.1. NCBI lineage: Eukaryota > Viridiplantae > Streptophyta > Magnoliopsida > Fabales > Fabaceae > Glycyrrhiza > Glycyrrhiza uralensis. The sequence goes on along the minus strand of BRZY01000011.1, from coordinate 2,879,427 downwards.
GGACGAAGATGGACGACCGAGACGAACTTGGTACAAAGAAGGCCAACGGATCAAATGGGAGGACGAAGATGGACGAACGAGACGAACTTGGTCCAACTAAGGCCTACGGATCAAATGGGAGGACGAAGAGGGACGAACGAGACGAACTTGGTACAAAGAAGGCCAACGGATCAAAGGGAGGACGAAGATGGACGAACGAGACGAATTTGGTCCAAATAAGGCCTACGGATCAAATGGGATGACGAAGAGGGACGAACGTGACGAACTTGGTACAAAGAAGGCCAACGGATCAAATGGGAGGACGAAGAGGGACGAACGTGACGAACTTGGTACAAAGAAGGCCAACGGATCAAATGGGAGGACGAAGATGGACGAACGAGACGAATTTGGTCCAAATAAGGCCTACGGATCAAACGGGAGGACGAAGATGGACGAACGTGACGAACTTTGTCCAAAGAAGGCCAACGGATCAAATGGGAGGACGAACATGGACGAACGAGACGAACTTTGTCCAAAGATGGCCTACGGATCAAATGGGAGGACGAGGATGGACGAACGAGACGAACTTGGTCCCAACTAAGGCCTACGGATCAAATGGGAGGACGAAGAGGGACGAACGAGACGAACTAGGAACAAAGAAGGCCTACGGATCAAATGGGAGGACGAAGAGGGACGAACGAGACGAACTTGGTACAAAGAAGGCCAACGGATCAAATGGGAGGACGAAGATGGACGACCGAGACGAACTTGGTACAAAGAAGGCCAACGGATCAAATGGGAGGACGAAGATGGACGAACGAGACGAACTTGGTCCAACTAAGGCCTACGGATCAAATGGGAGGACGAAGAGGGACGAACGAGACGAACTTGGTACAAAGAAGGCCAACGGATCAAAGGGAGGACGAAGATGGACGAACGAGACGAATTTGGTCCAAATAAGGCCAACGGATCAAATGGGAGGACGAGGATGGACGAACGAGACGAACTTCGTCCAACTAAGGCCTACGGATCAAATGGGAGGACGAAGATGGACGAACGTGACGAACTTGGTACAAAGAAGGCCAACGGATCAAATGGGAGGACGAAGATGGACGAACGAGACGAACTTGGTCCAAATAAGGCCTACGGATCAAACGGGAGGACGAAGATGGACGAACGTGACGAACTTTGTCCAAAGAAGGCCAACGGATCAAATGGGAGGACGAACATGGACGAACGAGACGAACTTTGTCCAAATAAGGCCTACGGATCAAACGTGGAGGACGAAGATGGACGAACGTGACGAACTTTGTCCAAAGAAGGCCAACGGATCAAATGGGAGGACGAACATGGACGAACGAGACGAACTTTGTCCAAAGATGGCCTACGGATCAAATGGGAGGACGAAGATGGACAAACGAGACGAACTTGGTCCTAATAAGGCCTACGGATCAAATGGGAGGACGAAGATGGACGAACGAGACGAACTTGGTCCAACTAAGGCCTACGGATCAAATGGGAGGTTGAAGAGGGACGAACGAGACGAACTTGGTACAAAGAAGGCCAACGGATCAAATGGGAGGACGAAGATGGACGAACGAGACGAACTTGGTCCAACTAAGGCCTACGGATCAAATGGGAGGTTGAAGAGGGACGAACGAAACGAACTTGGTCCAAATAAGGCCTACGGATCAAATGGGAGGACGAAGAGGGACGAACGAGACGAACTTGGTACAAAGAAGGCCAACGGATCAAATGGGAGGACGAAGATGGACGACCGAGACGAACTTGGTACAAAGAAGGCCAACGGATCAAATGGGAGGACGAAGATGGACGAACGAGACGAACTTGGTCCAACTAAGGCCTACGGATCAAATGGGAGGACGAAGAGGGACGAACGAGACGAACTTGGTACAAAGAAGGCCAACGGATCAAAGGGAGGACGAAGATGGACGAACGAGACGAATTTGGTCCAAATAAGGCCAACGGATCAAATGGGGAGGACGAGGATGGACGAACGAGACGAACTTCGTCCAACTTAAGGCCTACGGATCAAATGGGAGGACGAAGATGGACGAACGTGACGAACTTGGTACAAAGAAGGCCAACGGATCAAATGGGAGGACGAAGATGGACGAACGAGACGAACTTGGTCCAAATAAGGCCTACGGATCAAACGGGAGGACGAAGATGGACGAACGTGACGAACTTTGTCCAAAGAAGGCCAACGGATCAAATGGGAGGACGAACATGGACGAACGAGACGAACTTTGTCCAAAGATGGCCTACGGATCAAATGGGAGGACGAGGATGGACGAACGAGACGAACTTGGTCCAACTAAGGCCTACGGATCAAATGGGAGGACGAAGAGGGGACGAACGAGACGAACTTGGAACAAAGAAGGCCTACGGATCAAATGGGAGGACGAGGATGGACGAACGAGACGAACTTGGTCCAAATAAGGCCTACGGATCAAATGGGAGGACGAGGATGGACGAACGAGACGAACTTGGTCCAAATAAGGCCTACGGATCAAATGGGAGGACGAAGAGGGGACGAACGAGACGAACTTGGTCGAAATAAGGCCTACAGATCAAATGGGAGGACGAAGAGGGACGAACGAGACGAACTTGGTACAGAGAAGGCCAACGGATCAAATGGGAGGACGAAGATGGACGAACGAGACGAACTTGGTACAACTAAGGCCTACAGATCAAATGGGAGGACGAAGAGGGACGAACGAGACGAACTTGGTAGAAATAAGGCCTACGGATCAAATGGGAGGACGAAGATGGACGAACGAGAGGAACTTGGTCCAAATAAGGCCTACAGATCAAATGGGAGGACGAAGATGGACGAACTAGACGGACTTGGTACAACTAAGGCCTACGGATCAAATGGGAGGACGAAGAGGGACGAACGAGACGAACTTGGTCGAAACAAGGCCTACGGATGAAATGGGAGGACGAAGATGGACGAACTTGGTCCAAATAAGGCCTACGAATCAAATGGGAGGACGAAGAGGGACGAACGAGACGAACTTGGTCGAAATAAGGCCTAAGGATCAAATGGGAGGACGAAGATGGATGAACGAGACGAACTTGGTACAACTAAGGCCTACGGATCAAATGGGAGGACGAAGAGGGACGAACGAGACGAACTTGGTAGAAATAAGGCCTACGGATCAAATGGGAGGACGAAGATGGACGAACGAGACGAACTTGGTCCAAATAAGGCCTACCGATCTAATGGGAGGACGAAGATGGACGAACGAGACGAACTTGGTACAACTAAGGCCTACGGATCAAATGGGAGGACGAAGAGGGACGAACGAGACGAACTTGGTCGAAATAAGGCCTACGGATGAAATGGGAGGACGAAGATGGACGAACGAGACGAACTTGGTCCAATAAGGCCTACGGATCAAATGGGAGGACGAAGAGGGACGAACGAGACGAACTTGGTCGAAATAAGGCCTACGGATCAAATGGGAGGACGAAGAGGGACGAACGAGACGAACTTGGTACAAAGAAGGCCAACGGATCAAATGGGAGGACGAAGATGGACGACCGAGACGAACTTGGTACAAAGAAGGCCAACGGATCAAATGGGAGGACGAAGATGGACGAACGAGACGAACTTGGTCCAACTAAGGCCTACGGATCAAATGGGAGGACGAAGAGGGACGAACGAGACGAACTTGGTACAAAGAAGGCCAACGGATCAAAGGGAGGACGAAGATGGACGAACGAGACGAATTTGGTCCAAATAAGGCCAACGGATCAAATGGGAGGACGAGGATGGACGAACGAGACGAACTTCGTCCAACTAAGGCCTACGGATCAAATGGGAGGACGAAGATGGACGAACGTGACGAACTTGGTACAAAGAAGGCCAACGGATCAAATGGGAGGACGAAGATGGACGAACGAGACGAACTTGGTCCAAATAAGGCCTACGGATCAAACGGGAGGACGAAGATGGACGAACGTGACGAACTTTGTCCAAAGAAGGCCAACGGATCAAATGGGAGGACGAACATGGACGAACGAGACGAACTTTGTCCAAAGATGGCCTACGGATCAAATGGGAGGACGAGGATGGACGAACGAGACGAACTTGGTCCAACTAAGGCCTACGGATCAAATGGGAGGACGAAGAGGGACGAACGAGACGAACTTGGAACAAAGAAGGCCTACGGATCAAATGGGAGGACGAGGATGGACGAACGAGACGAACTTGGTCCAAATAAGGCCTACGGATCAAATGGGAGGACGAGGATGGACGAACGAGACGAACTTGGTCCAAATAAGGCCTACGGATCAAATGGGAGGACGAAGAGGGACGAACGAGACGAACTTGGTCGAAATAAGGCCTACAGATCAAATGGGAGGACGAAGAGGGACGAACGAGACGAACTTGGTACAGAGAAGGCCAACGGATCAAATGGGAGGACGAAGATGGACGAACGAGACGAACTTGGTACAACTAAGGCCTACAGATCAAATGGGAGGACGAAGAGGGACGAACGAGACGAACTTGGTAGAAATAAGGCCTACGGATCAAATGGGAGGACGAAGATGGACGAACGAGAGGAACTTGGTCCAAATAAGGCCTACAGATCAAATGGGAGGACGAAGATGGACGAACGAGACGGACTTGGTACAACTAAGGCCTACGGATCAAATGGGAGGACGAAGAGGGACGAACGAGACGAACTTGGTCGAAACAAGGCCTACGGATGAAATGGGAGGACGAAGATGGACGAACTTGGTCCAAATAAGGCCTACGAATCAAATGGGAGGACGAAGAGGGACGAACGAGACGAACTTGGTCGAAATAAGGCCTAAGGATCAAATGGGAGGACGAAGATGGATGAACGAGACGAACTTGGTACAACTAAGGCCTACGGATCAAATGGGAGGACGAAGAGGGACGAACGAGACGAACTTGGTAGAAATAAGGCCTACGGATCAAATGGGAGGACGAAGATGGACGAACGAGACGAACTTGGTCCAAATAAGGCCTACCGATCTAATGGGAGGACGAAGATGGACGAACGAGACGAACTTGGTACAACTAAGGCCTACGGATCAAATGGGAGGACGAAGAGGGACGAACGAGACGAACTTGGTCGAAATAAGGCCTACGGATGAAATGGGAGGACGAAGATGGATGAACGAGACGAACTTGGTCCAAATAAGGCCTACGGATCAAATGGGAGGACGAAGAGGGACGAACGAGACGAACTTGGTCGAAATAAGGCCTACGGATCAAATGGGAGGTCGAAGATGGACGAACGAGACGAACTTGTTCCAAATATGGCCTACAGATCAAATGGGAGGACGAAGATGGACGAACGAGAGGAACTTGGTACAACTAAGGCCTACGGATCAAATGGGAGGACGAAGAGGGACGAACGAGACGAACTTGGTCGAAATAAGGCCTACGGATGAAATGGGAGGACGAAGATGGACGAACCTACAGATCAAATGGGAGGACGAAGATGGACGAACGAGACGAACTTGGTACAACTAAGGCCTACGGATCAAATGGGAGGACGAAGAGGGACGAACGAGACGAACTTGGTAGAAATAAGGCCTACGGATCAAATGGGAGGACGAAGAGGGACGAACGAGACGAACTTGGTACAAAGAAGGCCAACGGATCAAATGGGAGGACGAAGATGGACGACCGAGACGAACTTGGTACAAAGAAGGCCAACGGATCAAATGGGAGGACGAAGATGGACGAACGAGACGAACTTGGTCCAACTAAGGCCTACGGATCAAATGGGAGGACGAAGAGGGACGAACGAGACGAACTTGGTACAAAGAAGGCCAACGGATCAAAGGGAGGACGAAGATGGACGAACGAGACGAATTTGGTCCAAATAAGGCCTACGGATCAAATGGGATGACGAAGAGGGACGAACGTGACGAACTTGGTACAAAGAAGGCCAACGGATCAAATGGGAGGACGAAGAGGGACGAACGTGACGAACTTGGTACAAAGAAGGCCAACGGATCAAATGGGAGGACGAAGATGGACGAACGAGACGAATTTGGTCCAAATAAGGCCTACGGATCAAACGGGAGGACGAAGATGGACGAACGTGACGAACTTTGTCCAAAGAAGGCCAACGGATCAAATGGGAGGACGAACATGGACGAACGAGACGAACTTTGTCCAAAGATGGCCTACGGATCAAATGGGAGGACGAGGATGGACGAACGAGACGAACTTGGTCCAACTAAGGCCTACGGATCAAATGGGAGGACGAAGAGGGACGAACGAGACGAACTTGGAACAAAGAAGGCCTACGGATCAAATGGGAGGACGAAGAGGGACGAACGAGACGAACTTGGTACAAAGAAGGCCAACGGATCAAATGGTGAGGACGAAGATGGACGACCGAGACGAACTTGGTACAAAGAAGGCCAACGGATCAAATGGGAGGACGAAGATGGACGAACGAGACGAACTTGGTCCAACTAAGGCCTACGGATCAAATGGGAGGACGAAGAGGGACGAACGAGACGAACTTGGTACAAAGAAGGCCACCGGATCAAAGGGAGGACGAAGATGGACGAACGAGACGAATTTGGTCCAAATAAGGCCAACGGATCAAATGGGAGGACGAGGATGGACGAACGAGACGAACTTCGTCCAACTAAGGCCTACGGATCAAATGGGAGGACGAAGATGGACGAACGTGACGAACTTGGTACAAAGAAGGCCAACGGATCAAATGGGAGGACGAAGATGGACGAACGAGACGAACTTGGTCCAAATAAGGCCTACGGATCAAACGGGAGGACGAAGATGGACGAACGTGACGAACTTTGTCAAAGAAGGCCAACGGATCAAATGGGAGGACGAAGAGGGACGAACGAGACGAACTTGGTACAGAGAAGGCCAACGGATCAAATGGGGAGGACGAAGATGGACGAACGAGACGAACTTGGTACAACTAAGGCCTACAGATCAAATGGGAGGACGAAGAGGGACGAACGAGACGAACTTGGTAGAAATAAGGCCTACGGATCAAATGGGAGGACGAAGATGGACGAACGAGAGGAACTTGGTCCAAATAAGGCCTACAGATCAAATGGGAGGACGAAGATGGACGAACGAGACGGACTTGGTACAACTAAGGCCTACGGATCAAATGGGGAGGACGAAGAGGGACGAACGAGACGAACTTGGTCGAAACAAGGCCTACGGATGAAATGGGAGGACGAAGATGGACGAACTTGGTCCAAATAAGGCCTACGAATCAAATGGGAGGACGAAGAGGACGAACGAGACGAACTTGGTCGAAATAAGGCCTAAGGATCAAATGGGAGGACGAAGATGGATGAACGAGACGAACTTGGTACAACTAAGGCCTACGGATCAAATGGGAGGACGAAGAGGGACGAACGAGACGAACTTGGTAGAAATAAGGCCTACGGATCAAATGGGAGGACGAAGATGGACGAACGAGACGAACTTGGTCCAAATAAGCCTACCGATCTAATGGGAGGACGAAGATGGACGAACGAGACGAACTTGGTACAACTAAGGCCTACGGATCAAATGGGAGGACGAAGAGGGACGAACGAGACGAACTTGGTCGAAATAAGGCCTACGGATGAAATGGGAGGACGAAGATGGACGAACGAGACGAACTTGGTCCAAATAAGGCCTACGGATCAAATGGGAGGACGAAGAGGGACGAACGAGACGAACTTGGTCGAAATAAGGCCTACGGATCAAATGGGAGGACGAAGATGGACGAACGAGACGAACTTGTTCCAAATATGGCCTACAGATCAAATGGGAGGACGAAGATGGACGAACGAGACGAACTTGGTACAACTAAGGCCTACGGATCAAATGGGAGGACGAAGAGGGACGAACGAGACGAACTTGGTCGAAATAAGGCCTACGGATGAAATGGGGAGGACGAAGATGGACGAACCTACAGATCAAATGGGAGGACGAAGATGGACGAACGAGACGAACTTGGTACAACTAAGGCCTACGGATCAAATGGGAGGACGAAGAGGGACGAACGAGACGAACTTGGTAGAAATAAGGCCTACGGATCAAATGGGAGGACGAAGAGGGACGAACGAGATGAACTTGGTACAAAGAAGGCCAACGGATCAAATGGGAGGACGAAGATGGACGACCGAGACGAACTTGGTACAAAGAAGGCCAACGGATCAAATGGGAGGACGAAGATGGACGAACGAGACGAACTTGGTCCAACTAAGGCCTACGGATCAAATGGGAGGACGAAGAGGGACGAACGAGACGAACTTGGTACAAAGAAGGCCAACGGATCAAAGGGAGGACGAAGATGGACGAACGAGACGAATTTGGTCCAAATAAGGCCTACGGATCAAATGGGATGACGAAGAGGGACGAACGTGACGAACTTGGTACAAAGAAGGCCAACGGATCAAATGGGAGGACGAAGAGGGACGAACGTGACGAACTTGGTACAAAGAAGGCCAACGGATCAAATGGGAGGACGAAGATGGACGAACGAGACGAACTTGGTCCAAATAAGGCCTACGGATCAAACGGGAGGACGAAGATGGACGAACGTGACGAACTTTGTCCAAAGAAGGCCAACGGATCAAATGGGAGGACGAGGATGGACGAACGAGACGAACTTCGTCCAACTAAGGCCTACGGATCAAATGGGAGGACGAAGAGGGACGAACGTGACGAACTTGGTACAAAGAAGGCCAACGGATCAAATGGGAGGACGAAGATGGACGAACGAGACGAACTTGGTCCAAATAAGGCCTACGGATCAAACGGGAGGACGAAGATGGACGAACGTGACGAACTTTGTCCAAAGAAGGCCAACGGATCAAATGGGAGGACGAACATGGACGAACGAGACGAACTTTGTCCAAAGATGGCCTACGGATCAAATGGGAGGACGAAGATGGACAAACGAGACGAACTTGGTCCTAATAAGGCCTACGGATCAAATGGGAGGACGAGGATGGACGAACGAGACGAACTTGGTCCAACTAAGGCCTACGGATCAAATGGGAGGACGAAGAGGGACGAACGAGACGAACTTGGAACAAAGAAGGCCTACGGATCAAATGGAGGACGAGGATGGACGAACGAGACGAACCTTGGTCCAAATAAGGCCTACGGATCAAATGGGAGGACGAGGATGGACGAACGAGACGAACTTGGTCCAAATAAGGCCTACGGATCAAATGGGAGGACGAAGAGGGACGAACGAGACGAACTTGGTCGAAATAAGGCCTACAGATCAAATGGGAGGACGAAGAGGGACGAACGAGACGAACTTGGTACAGAGAAGGCCAACGGATCAAATGGGAGGACGAAGATGGACGAACGAGACGAACTTGGTACAACTAAGGCCTACAGATCAAATGGGAGGACGAAGAGGGACGAACGAGACGAACTTGGTAGAAATAAGGCCTACGGATCAAATGGGTGGACGAAGATGGACGAACGAGAGGAACTTGGTCCAAATAAGGCCTACAGATCAAATGGGAGGACGAAGATGGACGAACGAGACGAACTTGGTACAACTAAGGCCTACGGATCAAATGGGAGGACGAAGAGGGACGAACGAGACGAACTTGGTCGAAACAAGGCCTACGGATGAAATGGGAGGACGAAGATGGACGAACTTGGTCCAAATAAGGCCTACGAATCAAATGGGAGGACGAAGAGGGACGAACGAGACGAACTTGGTCGAAATAAGGCCTAAGGATCAAATGGGAGGACGAAGATGGATGAACGAGACGAACTTGGTACAACTAAGGCCTACGGATCAAATTGGAGGACGAAGAGGGACGAACGAGACGAACTTGGTAGAAATAAGGCCTACGGATCAAATGGGAGGACGAAGATGGACGAACGAGACGAACTTGGTCCAAATAAGGCCTACCGATCTAATGGGAGGACGAAGATGGACGAACGAGACGAACTTGGTCCAAATAAGGCCTACGGATCAAATGGGAGGACGAGGATGGACGAACGAGACGAACTTGGTCCAAATAAGGCCTACGGATCAAATGGGAGGACGAAGAGGGACGAACGAGACGAACTTGGTCGAAAATAAGGCCTACAGATCAAATGGGAGGACGAAGAGGGACGAACGAGACGAACTTGGTACAGAGAAGGCCAACGGATCAAATGGGAGGACGAAGATGGACGAACGAGACGAACTTGGTACAACTAAGGCCTACAGATCAAATGGGAGGACGAAGAGGGACGAACGAGACGAACTTGGTAGAAATAAGGCCTACGGATCAAATGGGAGGACGAAGATGGACGAACGAGAGGAACTTGGTCCAAATAAGGCCTACAGATCAAATGGGAGGACGAAGATGGACGAACGAGACGAACTTGGTACAACTAAGGCCTACGGATCAAATGGGAGGACGAAGAGGGACGAACGAGACGAACTTGGTCGAAACAAGGCCTACGGATGAAATGGGAGGACGAAGATGGACGAACTTGGTCCAAATAAGGCCTACGAATCAAATGGGAGGACGAAGAGGGACGAACGAGACGAACTTGGTCGAAATAAGGCCTAAGGATCAAATGGGAGGACGAAGATGGATGAACGAGACGAACTTGGTACAACTAAGGCCTACGGATCAAATGGGAGGACGAAGAGGGACGAACGAGACGAACTTGGTAGAAATAAGGCCTACGGATCAAATGGGAGGACGAAGATGGATGAACGAGACGAACTTGGTCCAAATAAGGCCTACCGATCTAATGGGAGGACGAAGATGGACGAACGAGACGAACTTGGTACAACTAAGGCCTACGGATCAAATGGGAGGACGAAGAGGGACGAACGAGACGAACTTGGTCGAAATAAGGCCTACGGATGAAATGGAGGACAAAGATGGACGAACGAGACGAACTTGGTCCAAATAAGGCCTACGGATCAAATGGGAGGACGAAGAGGGACGAACGAGACGAACTTGGTCGAAATAAGGCCTACGGATCAAATGGGAGGACGAAGATGGACGAACGAGACGAACTTGTTCCAAATATGGCCTACAGATCAAATGGGAGGACGAAGATGGACGAACGAGACGAACTTGGTCGAAATAAGGCCTACAGATGAAATGGGAGGACGAAGATGGACGAACCTACAGATCAAATGGAAGGACGAAGATGGACGAACGAGACGAACTTGGTACAACTAAGGCCTACGGATCAAATGGGAGGACGAAGAGGGACGAACGAGACGAACTTGGTAGAAATAAGGCCTAAGGATCAAATGGGAGGACGAAGAGGGACGAACGAGACGAACTTTGTCCAAAGAGGGCCTACGGATCAAATGGGAGGACGAGGATGGACGAACGAGACGAACTTGGTCCAACTAAGGCCTACGGATCAAATGGGAGGACGAAGAGGGACGAACGAGACGAACTTGGAACAAAGAAGGCCTACGGATCAAATGGGAGGACGAGGATGGACGAACGAGACGAACTTGGTCCAAATAAGGCCTACGGATCAAATGGGAGGACGAGGATGGACGAACGAGACGAACTTGGTCCAAATAAGGCCTACGGATCAAATGGGAGGACGAAGAGGGACGAACGAGACGAACTTGGTCGAAATAAGGCCTACAGATCAAATGGGAGGACGAAGAGGGACGAACGAGACGAACTTGGTACAGAGAAGGCCAACGGATCAAATGGGAGGACGAAGATGGACGAACGAGACGAACTTGGTACAACTAAGGCCTACAGATCAAATGGGAGGACGAAGAGGGACGAACGAGACGAACTTGGTAGAAATAAGGCCTACGGATCAAATGGGAGGACGAAGATGGACGAACGAGAGGAACTTGGTCCAAATAAGGCCTACAGATCAAATGGGAGGACGAAGAGGGACGAACGAGACGAACTTGGTCGAAATAAGGCCTACAGATCAAATGGGAGGACGAAGAGGGACGAACGAGACGAACTTGGTACAGAGAAGGCCAACGGATCAAATGGGAGGACGAAGATGGACGAACGAGACGAACTTGGTACAACTAAGGCCTACAGATCAAATGGGAGGACGAAGAGGGACGAACGAGACGAACTTGGTCGAAACAAGGCCTACGGATGAAATGGGAGGACGAAGATGGACGAACTTGGTCCAAATAAGGCCTACGAATCAAATGGGAGGACGAAGAGGGACGAACGAGACGAACTTGGTCGAAATAAGGCCTAAGGATCAAATGGGAGGACGAAGATGGATGAACGAGACGAACTTGGTACAACTAAGGCCTACGGATCAAATGGGAGGACGAAGAGGGACGAACGAGACGAACTTGGTAGAAATAAGGCCTACGGATCAAATGGGAGGACGAAGATGGACGAACGAGACGAACTTGGTCCAAATAAGGCCTACCGATCTAATGGGAGGACGAAGATGGACGAACGAGACGAACTTGGTACAACTAAGGCCTACGGATCAAATGGGAGGACGAAGAGGGACGAACGAGACGAACTTGGTCGAAATAAGGCCTACGGATGAAATGGGAGGACGAAGATGGACGAACGAGACGAACTTGGTCCAAATAAGGCCTACGGATCAAATGGGAGGACGAAGAGGGACGAACGAGACGAACTTGGTCGAAATAAGGCCTACGGATCAAATGGGAGGACGAAGATAGACGAACGAGACGAACTTGTTCCAAATATGGCCTACAGATCAAATGGGAGGACGAAGATGGACGAACGAGACGAACTTGGTACAACTAAGGCCTACGGATCAAATGGGAGGACGAAGAGGGACGAACGAGACGAACTTGGTCGAAATAAGGCCTACGGATGAAATGGGAGGACGAAGATGGACGAACCTACAGATCAAATGGGAGGACGAAGATGGACGAACGAGACGAACTTGGTACAACTAAGGCCTACGGATCAAATGGGAGGACGAAGAGGGACGAACGAGACGAACTTGGTAGAAATAAGGCCTACGGATCAAATGGGAGGACGAAGAGGGACGAACGAGACGAACTTGGTACAAAGAAGGCCAACGGATCAAATGGGAGGACGAAGATGGACGACCGAGACGAACTTGGTACAAAGAAGGCCAACGGATCAAATGGGAGGACGAAGATGGACGAACGAGACGAACTTGGTCCAACTAAGGCCTACGGATCAAATGGGAGGACGAAGAGGGACGAACGAGACGAACTTGGTACAAAGAAGGCCAACGGATCAAAGGGAGGACGAAGATGGACGAACGAGACGAATTTGGTCCAAATAAGGCCTACGGATCAAATGGGATGACGAAGAGGGACGAACGTGACGAACTTGGTACAAAGAAGGCCAACGGATCAAATGGGAGGACGAAGAGGGACGAACGTGACGAACTTGGTACAAAGAAGGCCAACGGATCAAATGGGAGGACGAAGATGGACGAACGAGACGAACTTGGTCCAAATAAGGCCTACGGATCAAACGGGAGGACGAAGATGGACGAACGTGACGAACTTTGTCCAAAGAAGGCCAACGGATCAAATGGGAGGACGAGGATGGACGAACGAGACGAACTTCGTCCAACTAAGGCCTACGGATCAAATGGGAGGACGAAGAGGGACGAACGTGACGAACTTGGTACAAAGAAGGCCAACGGATCAAATGGGAGGACGAAGATGGACGAACGAGACGAACTTGGTCCAAATAAGGCCTACGGATCAAACGGGAGGACGAAGATGGACGAACGTGACGAACTTTGTCCAAAGAAGGCCAACGGATCAAATGGGAGGACGAACATGGACGAACGAGACGAACTTTGTCCAAAGATGGCCTACGGATCAAATGGGAGGACGAAGATGGACAAACGAGACGAACTTGGTCCTAATAAGGCCTACGGATCAAATGGGAGGACGAGGATGGACGAACGAGACGAACTTGGTCCAACTAAGGCCTACGGATCAAATGGGAGGACGAAGAGGGACGAACGAGACGAACTTGGAACAAAGAAGGCCTACGGATCAAATGGGAGGACGAGGATGGACGAACGAGACGAACTTGGTCCAAATAAGGCCTACGGATCAAATGGGAGGACGAGGATGGACGAACGAGACGAACTTGGTCCAAATAAGGCCTACGGATCAAATGGGAGGACGAAGAGGGACGAACGAGACGAACTTGGTCGAAATAAGGCCTACAGATCAAATGGGAGGACGAAGAGGGACGAACGAGACGAACTTGGTACAGAGAAGGCCAACGGATCAAATGGGAGGACGAAGATGGACGAACGAGACGAACTTGGTACAACTAAGGCCTACAGATCAAATGGGAGGACGAAGAGGGACGAACGAGACGAACTTGGTAGAAATAAGGCCTACGGATCAAATGGGTGGACGAAGATGGACGAACGAGAGGAACTTGGTCCAAATAAGGCCTACAGATCAAATGGGAGGACGAAGATGGACGAACGAGACGAACTTGGTACAACTAAGGCCTACGGATCAAATGGGAGGACGAAGAGGGACGAACGAGACGAACTTGGTCGAAACAAGGCCTACGGATGAAATGGGAGGACGAAGATGGACGAACTTGGTCCAAATAAGGCCTACGAATCAAATGGGAGGACGAAGAGGGACGAACGAGACGAACTTGGTCGAAATAAGGCCTAAGGATCAAATGGGAGGACGAAGATGGATGAACGAGACGAACTTGGTACAACTAAGGCCTACGGATCAAATTGGAGGACGAAGAGGGACGAACGAGACGAACTTGGTAGAAATAAGGCCTACGGATCAAATGGGAGGACGAAGATGGACGAACGAGACGAACTTGGTCCAAATAAGGCCTACCGATCTAATGGGAGGACGAAGATGGACGAACGAGACGAACTTGGTCCAAATAAGGCCTACGGATCAAATGGGAGGACGAGGATGGACGAACGAGACGAACTTGGTCCAAATAAGGCCTACGGATCAAATGGGAGGACGAAGAGGGACGATAGAGACGAACTTGGTCGAAATAAGGCCTACAGATCAAATGGGAGGACGAAGAGGGACGAACGAGACGAACTTGGTACAGAGAAGGCCAACGGATCAAATGGGAGGACGAAGATGGACGAACGAGACGAACTTGGTACAACTAAGGCCTACAGATCAAATGGGAGGACGAAGAGGGACGAACGAGACGAACTTGGTAGAAATAAGGCCTACGGATCAAATGGGAGGACGAAGATGGACGAACGAGAGGAACTTGGTCCAAATAAGGCCTACAGATCAAATGGGAGGACGAAGATGGACGAACGAGACGAACTTGGTACAACTAAGGCCTACGGATCAAATGGGAGGACGAAGAGGGACGAACGAGACGAACTTGGTCGAAACAAGGCCTACGGATGAAATGGGAGGACGAAGATGGACGAACTTGGTCCAAATAAGGCCTACGAATCAAATGGGAGGACGAAGAGGGACGAACGAGACGAACTTGGTCGAAATAAGGCCTAAGGATCAAATGGGAGGACGAAGATGGATGAACGAGACGAACTTGGTACAACTAAGGCCTACGGATCAAATGGGAGGACGAAGAGGGACGAACGAGACGAACTTGGTAGAAATAAGGCCTACGGATCAAATGGGAGGACGAAGATGGATGAACGAGACGAACTTGGTCCAAATAAGGCCTACCGATCTAATGGGAGGACGAAGATGGACGAACGAGACGAACTTGGTACAACTAAGGCCTACGGATCAAATGGGAGGACGAAGAGGGACGAACGAGACGAACTTGGTCGAAATAAGGCCTACGGATGAAATGGGAGGACAAAGATGGACGAACTTGGTCCAAATAAGGCCTACGGATCAAATGGGAGGACGAAGAGGGACGAACGAGACGAACTTGGTCGAAATAAGGCCTACGGATCAAATGGGAGGACGAAGATGGACGAACGAGACGAACTTGTTCCAAATATGGCCTACAGATCAAATGGGAGGACGAAGATGGACGAACGAGACGAACTTGGTACAACTAAGGCCTACGGATCAAATGGGAGGACGAAGAGGGACGAACGAGACGAACTTGGTCGAAATAAGGCCTACGGATGAAATGGGAGGACGAAGATGGACGAACCTACAGATCAAATGGGAGGACGAAGATGAACGAACGAGACGAACTTGGTACAACTAAGGCCTACGGATCAAATGGGAGGACGAAGAGGGACGAACGAGACGAACTTGGTAGAAATAAGGCCTACGGATCAAATGGGAGGACGAAGAGGGACGAACGAGACGAACTTGGTCCAAGTAAGGCCTACGGATCAAATGGGAGGACGAAGAGGGACGAACGAGACGAACTTGGTCCAAGTAAGGCCTACGGATCAAATGGGAGGACGAACGAGACGAACTTGGTAGAAATAAGGCCTACGGATCAAATGGGAGGACGAAGATGGACGAACGAGAGGAACTTGGTCCAAATAAGGCCTACAGATCAAATGGGAGGACGAAGATGGACGAACGAGACGAACTTGGTACAACTAAGGCCTACGGATCAAATGGGAGGACGAAGAGGGACGAACGAGACGAACTTGGTCGAAACAAGGCCTACGGATGAAATGGGAGGACGAAGATGGACGAACTTGGTCCAAATAAGGCCTACGAATCAAATGGGAGGACGAAGAGGGACGAACGAGACGAACTTGGTCGAAATAAGGCCTAAGGATCAAATGGGAGGACGAAGATGGATGAACGAGACGAACTTGGTACAACTAAGGCCTACGGATCAAATTGGAGGACGAAGAGGGACGAACGAGACGAACTTGGTAGAAATAAGGCCTACGGATCAAATGGGAGGACGAAGATGGACGAACGAGACGAACTTGGTCCAAATAAGGCCTACCGATCTAATGGGAGGACGAAGATGGACGAACGAGACGAACTTGGTCCAAATAAGGCCTACGGATCAAATGGGAGGACGAGGATGGACGAACGAGACGAACTTGGTCCAAATAAGGCCTACGGATCAAATGGGAGGACGAAGAGGGACGATAGAGACGAACTTGGTCGAAATAAGGCCTACAGATCAAATGGGAGGACGAAGAGGGACGAACGAGACGAACTTGGTACAGAGAAGGCCAACGGATCAAATGGGAGGACGAAGATGGACGAACGAGACGAACTTGGTACAACTAAGGCCTACAGATCAAATGGGAGGACGAAGAGGGACGAACGAGACGAACTTGGTAGAAATAAGGCCTACGGATCAAATGGGAGGACGAAGATGGACGAACGAGAGGAACTTGGTCCAAATAAGGCCTACAGATCAAATGGGAGGACGAAGATGGACGAACGAGACGAACTTGGTACAACTAAGGCCTACGGATCAAATGGGAGGACGAAGAGGGACGAACGAGACGAACTTGGTCGAAACAAGGCCTACGGATGAAATGGGAGGACGAAGATGGACGAACTTGGTCCAAATAAGGCCTACGAATCAAATGGGAGGACGAAGAGGGACGAACGAGACGAACTTGGTCGAAATAAGGCCTAAGGATCAATTGGGAGGACGAAGATGGATGAACGAGACGAACTTGGTACAACTAAGGCCTACGGATCAAATGGGAGGACGAAGAGGGACGAACGAGACGAACTTGGTAGAAATAAGGCCTACGGATCAAATGGGAGGACGAAGATGGATGAACGAGACGAACTTGGTCCAAATAAGGCCTACCGATCTAATGGGAGGACGAAGATGGACGAACGAGACGAACTTGGTACAACTAAGGCCTACGGATCAAATGGGAGGACGAAGAGGGACGAACGAGACGAACTTGGTCGAAATAAGGCCTACGGATGAAATGGGAGGACAAAGATGGACGAACGAGACGAACTTGGTCCAAATAAGGCCTACGGATCAAATGGGAGGACGAAGAGGGACGAACGAGACGAACTTGGTCGAAATAAGGCCTACGGATCAAATGGGAGGACGAAGATGGACGAACGAGACGAACTTGTTCCAAATATGGCCTACAGATCAAATGGGAGGACGAAGATGGACGAACGAGACGAACTTGGTACAACTAAGGCCTACGGATCAAATGGGAGGACGAAGAGGGACGAACGAGACGAACTTGGTCGAAATAAGGCCTACGGATGAAATGGGAGGACGAAGATGGACGAACCTACAGATCAAATGGGAGGACGAAGATGAACGAACGAGACGAACTTGGTACAACTAAGGCCTACGGATCAAATGGGAGGACGAAGAGGGACGAACGAGACGAACTTGGTAGAAATAAGGCCTACGGATCAAATGGGAGGACGAAGAGGGACGAACGAGACGAACTTGGTCCAAGTAAGGCCTACGGATCAAATGGGAGGACGAAGAGGGACGAACGAGACGAACTTGGTCCAAGTAAGGCCTACGGATCAAATGGGAGGACGAACGAGACGAACTTGGTAGAAATAAGGCCTACGGATCAAATGGGAGGACGAAGATGGACGAACGAGACGAACTTGGTCCAAATAAGGCCTACGGATCAAATGGGAGGACGAACGAGGGACGAACGAGACGAACTTGGTCGAAATAAGGCCTACAGATCAAATGGGAGGACGAAGAGGGACGAACGAGACGAACTTGGTACAAAGAAGGCCAACGGATCAAATGGGAGGACGAAGATGGACGAATGAGACGAACTTGGTACAACTAAGGCCTACGGATCAAATGGGAGGACGAAGAGGGACGAATGAGACGATATTGGTCGAAATAAGGCCTAAGGATCAAATGGGAGGACGAAGATGGATGAACGAGACGAACTTGGTACAACTAAGGCCTACGGATCAAATGGGAGGACGAAGAGGGACGAACGAGACGAACTTGGTCGAAATAAGGCCTAAGGATCAAATGGGAGGACGAAGATGGATGAACGAGACGAACTTGGTACAACTAAGGCCTACGGATCAAATGGGAGGACGAAGAGGGACGAAGGAGACGAACTTGGTAGAAATAAGGCCTACGGATCAAATGGGAGGACGAAGATGGACGAACGAGACGAACTTGGTCCAACTAAGGCCTACGGATCAAATGGGAGGACGAAGAGGGACGAACGAGACGAACTTGGAACAAAGAAGGCCTACGGATCAAATGGGAGGACGAGGATGGACGAACGAGACGAACCTGGTCCAACTAAGGCCTACGGATCAAATGGGAGGACGAAGAGGGACGAACGAGACGAACTTGGTAGAAATAAGGCCTATGGATCAAATGGGAGGACGAAGAGGGACGAACGAGACGAACTTGGTCCATGTAAGGCCTACGGATCAAATGGGAGGACGAACGAGACGAACTTGGTAGAAGTAAGGCCTACGGATGAAATGGGAGGACGAGGATGGACGAACGAGACGAACTTGGTCCAAATAAGGCCTACGGATCAAATGGGAGGACGAAGAGGGACGAACGAGACGAACTTGGTCGAAATAAGGCCTACAGATCAAATGGGAGGACGAAGAGGGACGAACGTGACGAACTTGGTACAAAGAAGGCCAACGGATCAAATGGGAGGACGAAGATGGACGAACGAGACGAACTTGGTACAACTAAGGCCTACAGATCAAATGGGAGGACGAAGAGGGACGAACGAGACGAACTTGGTAGAAATAAGGCCTACGGATCAAATGGGAGGACGAAGATGAACGAACGAGAGGAACTTGGTCCAAATAAGGCCTACAGATCAAATGGGAGGACGAAGATGGACGAACGAGACGAACTTGGTACAACTAAGGCCTACGGATCAAATGGGAGGACGAAGAGGGACGAATGAGACGAACTTGGTCGAAATAAGGCCTAAGGATCAAATGGGAGGACGAAGATGGATGAACGAGACGAACTTGGTACAACTAAGGCCTACGGATCAAATGGGAGGACGAAGAGGGACGAACGAGACGAACTTGGTCGAAATAAGGCCTAAGGATCAAATGGGAGGACGAAGATGGATGAACGAGACGAACTTGGTACAACTAAGGCCTACGGATCAAATGGGAGGACGAAGAGGGACGAAGGAGACGAACTTGGTAGAAATAAGGCCTACGGATCAAATGGGAGGACGAAGATGGATGAACGTGACGAACTTGGTCCAACTAAGGCCTACGGATCAAATGGGAGGACGAAGAGGGACGAACGAGACGAACTTGGAACAAAGAAGGCCTACGGATCAAATGGGAGGACGAGGATGGACGAACGAGACGAACTTGGTCCATGTAAGGCCTACGGATCAAATGGGAGGACGAACGAGACGAACTTGGTAGAAGTAAGGACTACGGATCAAATGGGAGGACGAGGATGGACGAACGAGACGAACTTGGTCCAAATAAGGCCTACGGATCAAATGGGAGGACGAAGAGGGACGAACGAGACGAACTTGGTCGAAATAAGGCCTACAGATCAAATGGGAGGACGAAGAGGGACGAACGAGACGAACTTGGTACAAAGAAGGCCAACGGATCAAAAGGGAGGACGAAGATGGACGAACGAGACGAACTTGGTACAACTAAGGCCTACAGATCAAATGGGAGGACGAAGAGGGACGAACGAGACGAACTTGGTAGAAATAAGGCCTACGGATCAAATGGGAGGACGAAGATGGACGAACGAGAGGAACTTGGTCCAAATAAGGCCTACAGATCAAATGGGAGGACGAAGATGGACGAACGAGACGAACTTGGTACAACTAAGGCCTATGGATCAAATGGGAGGACGAAGAGGGACGAACGAGACGAACTTGGTCGAAACAAGGCCTACGGATGAAATGGGAGGACGAAGATGGACGAACTTGGTCCAAATAAGGCCTACGGATCAAATGGGAGGACGAAGAGGGACGAACGAGACGAACTTGGTCGAAATAAGGCCTAAGGATCAAATGGGAGGACGAAGATGGATGAACGAGACGAACTTGGTACAACTAAGGCCTACGGATCAAATGGGAGGACGAAGAGGGACGAACGAGACGAACTTGGTAGAAATAAGGCCTACAGATCAAATGGGAGGACGAAGAGGGACGAACGAGACGAACTTGGTACAAAGAAGGCCAACGGATCAAATGGGAGGACGAAGATGGACGAACGAGACAAACTTGGTACAACTAAGGCCTACAGATCAAATGGGAGGACGAAGAGGGACGAACGAGACGAACTTGGTAGAAATAAGGCCTACGGATCAAATGGGAGGACGAAGATGGACGAACGAGAGGAACTTGGTCCAAATAAGGCCAACAGATCAAATGGGAGGACGAAGATGGACGAACGAGACGAACTTGGTCGAAATAAGGCCTACGGATCAAATGGGAGGACGAAGATGGACGAACGAGACGAACTTGGTCCAAATATGGCCTACAGATCAAATGGGAGGACGAAGATGGACGAACGAGACGAACTTGGTACAACTAAGGCCTACGGATCAAATGGGAGGACGAAGAGGGACGAACGAGACGAACTTGGTCCAAATAAGGCCTACGGATCAAATGGGAGGACGAAGAGGGACGAACGAGACGAACTTGGTCGAAATAAGGCCTACGGATCAAATGGGAGGACGAAGATGGACGAACGAGAGGAACTTGGTCCAAACAAGGCCTACGGATGAAATGGGAGGACGAAGATGGACGAACTTGGTCCAAATAAGGCCTACGGATCAAATGGGAGGACGAAGATGGACGAACGAGAGGAACTTGGTCCAAACAAGGCCTACGGATGAAATGGGAGGACGAAGATGGACGAACTTGGTCCAAATAAGGCCTACGGATCAAATGGGAGGACGAAGAGGGACGAACGAGACGAACTTGGTCGAAATAAGGCCTAAGGATCAAATGGGAGGACGAAGATGGATGAACGAGACGAACTTGGTACAACTAAGGCCTACGGATCAAATGGGAGGACGAAGATGGACGAACGAGAGGAACTTGGTCGAAATAAGGCCTACAGATCAAATGGGAGGACGAAGAGGGACGAACGAGACGAACTTGGTACAAAGAAGGCCAACGGATCAAATGGGAGGACGAAGATGGACGAACGAGACGAACTTGGTACAACTAAGGCCTACAGATCAAATGGGAGGTCGAAGAGGGACGAACGAGACGAACTTGGTAGAAATAAGGCCTACGGATCAAATGGGAGGACGAAGATGGACGAACGAGAGGAACTTGGTCCAAATAAGGCCTACAGATCAAATGGGAGGACGAAGATGGACGAACGGGACGAACTTGGTACAACTAAGGCCTACGGATCAAATGGGAGGACGAAGAGGGACGAATGAGACGAACTTGGTCGAAATAAGGCCTAAGGATCAAATGGGAGGACGAAGATGGATGAACGAGACGAACTTGGTACAACTAAGGCCTACGGATCAAATGGGAGGACGAAGAGGGACGAACGAGACGAACTTGGTCGAAATAAGGCCTAAGGATCAAATGGGAGGACGAAGATGGATGAACGAGACGAACTTGGTACAACTAAGGCCTACGGATCAAATGGGAGGACGAAGAGGGACGAAGGAGACGAACTTGGTAGAAATAAGGCCTACGGATCAAATGGGAGGACGACGATGGATGAACGAGACGAACTTGGTCCAACTAAGGCCTACGGATCAAATGGGAGGACGAAGAGGGACGAACGAGACGAACTTGGAACAAAGAAGGCCTACGGATCAAATGGGAGGACGAGGATGGACGAACGAGACGAACTTGGTCCAACTAAGGCCTACGGATCAAATGGGAGGACGAAGAGGGACGAACGAGACGAACTTGGTAGAAATAAGGCCTACGGATCAAATGGGAGGACGAAGAGGGACGAACGAGACGAACTTGGTCCATGTAAGGCCTACGGATCAAATGGGAGGACGAACGAGACGAACTTGGTAGAAGTAAGGCCTACGGATCAAATGGGAGGACGAGGATGGACGAACGAGACGAACTTGGTCCAAATAAGGCCTACGGATGAAATGGGAGGACGAAGAGGGACGAACGAGACGAACTTGGTCGAAATAAGGCCTACAGATCAAATGGGAGGACGAAGAGGGACGAACGAGACGAACTTGGTACAAAGAAGGCCAACGGATCAAATGGGAGGACGAAGATGGACGAACGAGACGAACTTGGTACAACTAAGGCCTACAGATCAAATGGGAGGACGAAGATGGACGAACGAGACGAACTTGGTACAACTAAGGCCTACGGATCAAATGGGAGGACGAAGAGGGACGAACGAGACGAACTTGGTAGAAATAAGGCCTACGGATCAAATGGGAGGACGAAGATGGACGAACGAGAGGAACTTGGTCCAAATAAGGCCTACAGATCAAATGGGGAGGACGAAGATGGACGAACGAGACGAACTTGGTACAACTAAGGCCTACGGATCAAATGGGAGGACGAAGAGGGACGAACGAGACGAAGTTGGTCGAAACAAGGCCTACGGATGAAATGGGAGGACGAAGATGGACGAACTTGGTCCAAATAAGGCCTACGGATCAAATGGGAGGACGAAGAGGGGACGAACGAGACGAACTTGGTCGAAATAAGGCCTAAGGATCAAATGGGAGGACGAAGATGGATGAATGAGACGAACTTGGTACAACTAAGGCCTATGGATCAAATGGGAGGACGAAGAGGGACGAACGAGACGAACTTGGTAGAAATAAGGCCTACGATCAAATGGGAGGACGAAGATGGACGAACGAGACGAACTTGGTCCAAATATGGCCTACAGATCAAATGGTGAGGACGAAGATGGACGAACGAGACGAACTTGGTACAACTAAGGCCTACGGATCAAATGGGAGGACGAAGAGGGACGAACGAGACGAACTTGGTCGAAATAAGGCCTACGGATGAAATGGGAGGACGAAGATGGACGAACGAGACGAACTTGGTCCAAATAAGGCCTACGGATCAAATGGGAGGACGAAGAGGGACGAACGAGACGAACTTGGTCGAAATAAGGCCTACGGATCAAATGGGAGGACGAAGATGGACGAACGAGACGAACTTGGTCCAAATATGGCCTACAGATCAAATGGGAGGGACGAAGATGGACGAACGAGACGAACTTGGTACAACTAAGGCCTACGGATCAGATGGGAGGACGAAGAGGGACGAACGAGACGAACTTGGTCGAAATAAGGCCTACGGATGAAATGGGGAGGACGAAGATGGACGAACGAGACGAACTTGGTCCAAATAAGGCCTACGGATCAACATGGGAGGACGAAGAGGGACGAACGAGACGAACTTGGTCGTAATAAGGCCTACGGATCAAATGGGAGGACGAAGATGGACGAACGAGACGAACTTGGTCCAAATATGGCCTACAGATCAAATGGGAGGACGAAGATGGACGAACGAGACGAACTTGGTACAACTAAGGCCTACGGATCAAATGGGAGGACGAAGAGGGACGAACGAGACGAACTTGGTCGAAATAAGGCCTACGGATGAAA
This sequence comes from Glycyrrhiza uralensis, assembly GCA_030159175.1. Classification (NCBI taxonomy): domain Eukaryota; kingdom Viridiplantae; phylum Streptophyta; class Magnoliopsida; order Fabales; family Fabaceae; genus Glycyrrhiza; species Glycyrrhiza uralensis. The sequence goes on along the minus strand of BRZY01000011.1, from coordinate 2,854,983 downwards.
TGGGAGGACGAAGATGGACGAACCTACAGATCAAATGGGAGGACGAAGATGGACGAACGAGACGAACTTGGTACAACTAAGGCCTACGGATCAAATGGGAGGACGAAGAGGGACGAACGAGACGAACTTGGTAGAAATAAGGCCTACGGATCAAATGGGGAGGACGAAGAGGGACGAACGAGACGAACTTGGTCCAAGTAAGGCCTACGGATCAAATGGGAGGACGAACGAGACGAACTTGGTAGAAATAAGGCTACGGATCAAATGGGAGGACGAAGATGGACGAACGAGACGAACTTGGTCCAAATAAGGCCTACGGATCAAATGGGAGGACGAACGAGGGACGAACGAGACGAACTTGGTCGAAATAAGGCCTACAGATCAAATGGGAGGACGAAGAGGGACGAACGAGACGAACTTGGTACAAAGAAGGCCAACGGATCAAATGGGAGGACGAAGATGGATGAATGAGACGAACTTGGTACAACTAAGGCCTACGGATCAAATGGGAGGACGAAGAGGGACGAAGGAGACGAACTTGGTCGAAATAAGGCCTAAGGATCAAATGGGAGGACGAAGATGGATGAACGAGACGAACTTGGTACAACTAAGGCCTACGGATCAAATGGGAGGACGAAGAGGGACGAACGAGACGAACTTGGTCGAAATAAGGCCTAAGGATCAAATGGGAGGACGAAGATGGATGAACGAGACGAACTTGGTACAACTAAGGCCTACGGATCAAATGGGAGGACGAAGAGGGACGAACGAGACGAACTTGGTAGAAATAAGGCCTACGGATCAAATGGGAGGACGAAGATGGACGAACGAAACGAACTTGGTCCAACTAAGGCCTACGGATCAAATGGGAGGACGAAGAGGGACGAACGAGACGAACTTGGAACAAAGAAGGCCTACGGATCAAATGGGAGGATGAGGATGGACGAACGAGACGAACTTGGTCCAACTAAGGCCTACGGATCAAATGGGAGGACGAAGAGGGACGAACGAGACGAACTTGGTAGAAATAAGGCCTACGGATCAAATGGGAGGACGAAGAGGGACGAACGAGACGAACTTGGTCCATGTAAGGCCTACGGATCAAATGGGAGGACGAAGATGGACGAACGAGACGAACTTGGTACAACTAAGGCCTACGGATCAAATGGGAGGACGAAGAGGGACGAACGAGACGAACTTGGTCGAAATAAGGCCTACGGATGAAATGGGAGGACGAAGATGGACGAACGAGACGAACTTGGTCCAAATAAGGCCTACGGATCAAATGGGAGGACGAAGAGGGACGAACGAGACGAAACTTGGTCGAAATAAGGCCTACGGATCAAATGGGAGGACGAAGATGGACGAACGAGACGAACTTGGTCCAAATATGGCCTACAGATCAAATGGGAGGACGAAGATGGACGAACGAGACGAACTTGGTACAACTAAGGCCTACGGATCAAATGGGAGGACGAAGAGGGACGAACGAGACGAACTTGGTCGAAATAAGGCCTACGGATGAAATGGGAGGACGAAGATGGACGAACCTACAGATCAAATGGGAGGACGAAGATGGACGAACGAGACGAACTTGGTACAACTAAGGCCTTCGGATCAAATGGGAGGACGAAGAGGGACGAACGAGACGAACTTGGTAGAAATAAGGCCTACGGATCAAATGGGAGGACGAAGAGGGACGAACGAGACGAACTTGGTCCAAGTAAGGCCTACGGATCAAATGGGAGGGACGAACGAGACGAACTTGGTAGAAATAAGGCCTACGGATCAAATGGGAGGACGAAGATGGACGAACGAGACGAACTTGGTCCAAATAAGGCCTACGGATCAAATGGGGAGGACGAACGAGGGACGAACGAGACGAACTTGGTCGAAATAAGGCCTACAGATCAAATGGGAGGACGAAGAGGGACGAACGAGACGAACTTGGTACAAGAAGGCCAACGGATCAAATGGGAGGACGAAGATGGACGAATGAGACGAACTTGGTACAACTAAGGCCTACGGATCAAATGGGAGGACGAAGAGGGACGAAGGAGACGAACTTGGTAGAAATAAGGCCTACGGATCAAATGGGAGGACGAAGATGGACGAACGAGACGAACTTGGTCCAAATAAGGCCTACAGATCAAATGGGAGGACGAAGATGGACAAACGAGACGAACTTGGTACAACTAAGGCCTACGGATCAAATGGGAGGACGAAGAGGGACGAACGAGACGAACTTGGTCGAAATAAGGCCTACGGATGAAATGGGAGGACGAAGATGGACGAACTTGGTCCAAATAAGACCTACGGATGAAATGGGAGGACGAAGAGGGACGAACGAGACGAACTTGGTCGAAATAAGGCCTAAGGATCAAATGGGAGGACGAAGATGGATGAACGAGACGAACTTGGTACAACTAAGGCCTACGGATCAAATGGGAGGACGAAGAGGGACGAACGAGACGAACTTGGTAGAAATAAGGCCTACGGATCAAATGGGAGGACGAAGATGGACGAACGAGACGAACTTGGTCCAAATAAGGCCTACAGATCAAATGGGAGGACGAAGATGGATGAACGAGACGAACTTGGTACAACTAAGGCGTACGGATCAAATGGTGAGGACGAAGAGGGACGAACGAGACGAACTTGGTAGAAATAAGGCCTACGGATCAAATGGGAGGACGAAGATGGGACGAACGAGACGAACTTGGTCCAAATAAGGCCTACAGATCAAATGGGAGGACGAAGATGGACGAACGAGACGAACTTGGTACAACTAAGGCCTACGGATGAAATGGGAGGACGAAGATGGACGAACGAGACGAACTTGGTCCAAATAAGGCCTACAGATCAAATGGGAGGACGAAGATGGATGAACGAGACGAACTTGGTACAACTAAGGCGTACGGATCAAATGGGAGGACGAAGAGGGACGAACGAGACGAACTTGGTAGAAATAAGGCCTACGGATCAAATGGGAGGACGAAGATGGACGAACGAGACGAACTTGGTCCAAATAAGGCCTACAGATCAAATGGGAGGACGAAGATGGACGAACGAGACGAACTTGGTACAACTAAGCCCCTACGGATGAAATGGGAGGACGAAGATGGACGAACGAGACGAACTTGGTCCAAATAAGGCCTACGGATCAAGGACGAACGAGACAAACTTGGTCGAAATAAGGCCTACGGATCAAATGGGAGGCCGAAGATGGACGAACAAGACGAACTTGGTCCAAATATGGGCCTACAGATCAAATGGGAGGACGAAGATGGACAAACGAGACGAACTTGGTACAACTAAGGCCTACGGATCAAATGGGAGGACGAAGAGGGACGAACGAGACGAACTTGGTCGAAATAAGGCCTACGGATGAAATGGGAGGACGAAGATGGACGAACCTACAGATCAAATGGGAGGACGAAGATGGACGAACGAGACGAACTTGGTACAACTAAGGCCTACGGATCAAATGGGAGGACGAAGAGGGACGAACGAGACGAACTTGGTCGAAATAAGGCCTACGGATGAAATGGGAGGACGAAGATGGACGAACGAGACGAACTTGGTCCAAATAAGGCCTACGGATCAAATGGGACGACGAAGATGGACGAACGAGACGAACTTGGTCCAAATAGGCCTACAGATTAAATGGGAGGACGAAGAGGGACGAACGAGACGAACTTGGTACAAAGAAGGCCAACGGATCAAATGGGAGGACGAAGATGGACGAACGAGACGAACTTGGTCCAAGTAAGGCCTACGGATCAAATGGGAGGACGAAGAGGGACGAACTTGGTCGAAATAAGGCCTACGGATGAAATGGGAGGACGAAGATGGACGAACGAGACGAACTTGGTCCAAATAAGGCCTACGGATCAAATGGGAGGACGAAGAGGGACGAACGAGACGAACTTGGTCGAAATAAGGCCTACGGATCAAATGGGAGGACGAAGAGGTACGAACGAGACGAACTTGGTCCAAATAAGGCCTACGGATCAAATGGGGAGGACGAAGATGGACGAACGAGACGAACTTGGTCCAAATAAGGCCTACGGATCAAATGGGAGGACGAAGATGGACGAACGAGACGAACTTGGTCGAAATAAGGCCTACGGATCAAATGGGAGGACGAAGATGGACGAACGAGACGAACTTGGTCCAAATAAGGCCTACAGATCAAATGGGAGGACGAAGAGCGACAAACGAGACGAACTTGGTACAAAGAAGGCCAACTGATCAAATGGGAGGACGAAGATGGACGAACGAGACGAACTTGGTCCAAATAAGTCCATCGGATCAAATAGGAGGATGAAGATGGACGAACGAGACGAACTTTGTCCAACTAAGGCCTACGGATCAAATGGGAGGATGAAGAGGGACGAACGAGACGAACTTGATACAAAGAAGGCCAACGGATCAAATGGGAGGACGAAGATGGACGAACGAGACGAACTTGGTACAACTAAGGCCTACGGATCAAATGAGAGGACGAATAGGGACGAACGAGACGAACTTGGTCGAAATAAGGCCTACGGATGAAATGGGAAGACGAAGATGGACGAACGAGACGAACTTGGTGCAAATAAGGCCTACGGATCAAATGGGAGGACGAAGAGGGACGAACGAGGACGAACTTGGTCCAAATAAGGCCTACAGATCAAATGGGAGGACGAAGAGGGGACGAACGACACGAACTTGGTACAAAGAAGGCCAACGGATCAAATGGGAGGACGAAGATGGACGAACGGGATGAACTTGGTCCAAGTAAGGCCTACGGATCAAATGGGAGGACGAAAAGGGACGAACGAGACGAACTTGGTAGAAATATGGCCTACGGATCAAATGGGAGGACGAAGATGGACGAACGAGACGAACTTGGTCCAAATAAGGCCTACAGATCAAATGGGGAGGACGAAAGAGCGACGAACGAGACGAACTTGGTACAAAGAAGGCCAACGGATCAAATGGGAGGACGAAGATGGACGAACGAGACGAACTTGGTCCAAATAAGGCCTTCGGATCAAAAAGGAGGATGAAGATGGACGAACGAGACGAACTTTGTCCAACTAAGGCCTACGGATCAAATGGGAGGACGAAGAGGGACGAACGAGACGAACTTGGTACAAAGAAGGCCAACGGATCAAATGGGAGATGAAGATGGACGAACGAGACGAACTTGGTACAACTAAGGCCTACGGATCAAATGGGAGGACGAAGAGGGACGAACGAGACGAACTTGGTCCAAATAAGGCCTACGGATCAAATGGGAGGACGAAGAGGGACGAACGAGACGAACTTGGTCGAAATAAGGCCTACGGATCAAATGGGAGGACGAAGAGGGACGAACGAGACGAACTTGGTCGAAATAAGGCCTACAGATCAAATGGGAGGACGAAGATGGACGAACGAGACGTACTTGGTCCAACTAAGGCCTACGGATGAAATGGGAGGACGAAGATGGACGAACGAGACGAACTTGGTCCAAATAAGGCCTACGGATCAAGGACGAACGAGACAAATTTGGTCGAAATAAGGCCTACGGATCAAATGGGAGGCCGAAGATGGACGAACGAGACGAACTTGGTCCAAATATGGCCTACAGATCAAATGGGAGGACGAAGATGGACAAACGAGACGAACTTGGTCCAAATAAGGCCTACGGATCAAATGGGAGGACGAAGAGGGACGAACGAGACGAACTTGGTACAAAGAAGGCCAACGGATCAAATGGGAGGACGAAGATGGACGAACGAGACGAACTTGGTCCAAGTAAGGCCTACGGATCAAATGGTAGGACGAAGAGGGACGAACTTGGTCGAAATAAGGCCTACGGATGAAATGGGAGGACGAAGATGGACGAACGAGACGAACTTGGTCCAAATAAGGCCTACGGATCAAATGGGAGGACGAAGAGGGACGAACGAGACGAACTTGGTCGAAATAAGGCCTACGGATCAAATGGGAGGACGAAGAGGTACGAACGAGACGAACTTGGTCCAAATAAGGCCTACGGATCAAATGGGAGGACGAAGATGGACGAACGAGACGAACTTGGTCCAAGTAAGGCCTACGGATCAAATGGGAGGACGAAGAGGGACGAACTTGGTCGAAATAAGGCCTACGGATGAAATGGGAGGACGAAGATGGACGAACGAGACGAACTTGGTCCAAATAAGGCCTACGGATCAAATGGGAGGACGAAGAGGGACGAACGAGACGAACTTGGTCGAAATAAGGCCTACGGATCAAATGGGAGGACGAAGAGGTACGAACGAGACGAACTTGGTCCAAATAAGGCCTACGGATCAAATGGGAGGACGAAGATGGACGAACGAGACGAACTTGGTCCAAATAAGGCCTACGGATCAAATGGGAGGACGAAGATGGACGAACGAGACGAACTTGGTCGAAATAAGGCCTACGGATCAAATGGGAGGACGAAGATGGACGAACGAGACGAACTTGGTCCAAATAAGGCCTACAGATCAAATGGGAGGACGAAGAGCGACAAACGAGACGAACTTGGTACAAAGAAGGCCAACTGATCAAATGGGAGGACGAAGATGGACGAACGAGACGAACTTGGTCCAAATAAGTCCATCGGATCAAATAGGAGGATGAAGATGGACGAACGAGACGAACTTTGTCCAACTAAGGCCTACGGATCAAATGGGAGGATGAAGAGGGACGAACGAGACGAACTTGATACAAAGAAGGCCAACGGATCAAATGGGAGGACGAAGATGGACGAACGAGACGAACTTGGTACAACTAAGGCCTACGGATCAAATGAGAGGACGAATAGGGACGAACGAGACGAACTTGGTCGAAATAAGGCCTACGGATGAAATGGGAAGACGAAGATGGACGAACGAGACGAACTTGGTGCAAATAAGGCCTACGGATCAAATGGGAGGACGAAGAGGGACGAACGAGACAAACTTGGTCCAAATAAGGCCTACAGATCAAATGGGAGGACGAAGAGGGACGAACGACACGAACTTGGTACAAAGAAGGCCAACGGATCAAATGGGAGGACGAAGATGGACGAACGGGATGAACTTGGTCCAAGTAAGGCCTACGGATCAAATGGGAGGACGAAAAGGGACGAACGAGACGAACTTGGTAGAAATATGGCCTACGGATCAAATGGGAGGACGAAGATGGACGAACGAGACGAACTTGGTCCAAGTAAGGCCTACAGATCAAATGGGAGGACGAAGAGGGACGAACGAGACGAACTTGGTACAAAGAAGGCCAACGGATCAAATGGGAGGACGAAGATGGACGAACGAGACGAACTTGGTCCAAATAAGGCCTTCGGATCAAAAAGGAGGATGAAGATGGACGAACGAGACGAACTTTGTCCAACTAAGGCCTACGGATCAAATGGGAGGACGAAGAGGGACGAACGAGACGAACTTGGTACAAAGAAGGCCAACGGATCAAATGGGAGGATGAAGATGGACGAACGAGACGAACTTGGTACAACTAAGGCCTACGGATCAAATGGGAGGACGAAGAGGGACGAACGAGACGAACTTGGTCCAAATAAGGCCTACGGATCAAATGGGAGGACGAAGAGGGACGAACGAGACGAACTTGGTCGAAATAAGGCCTACGGATCAAATGGGAGGATGAAGATGGACGAACGAGACGAACTTGGTCCAAATAAGGCCTACGGATCAAATGGGAGGACGAAGAGGGACGAACGAGACGAACTTGGTCGAAATAAGGCCTACAGATCAAATGGGAGGACGAAGATGGACGAACGAGACGTACTTGGTCCAACTAAGGCCTACGGATGAAATGGGAGGACGAAGATGGACGAACGAGACGAACTTGGTCCAAATAAGGCCTACGGATCAAGGACGAACGAGACAAATTTGGTCGAAATAAGGCCTACGGATCAAATGGGAGGCCGAAGATGGACGAACGAGACGAACTTGGTCCAAATATGGCCTACAGATCAAATGGGAGGACGAAGATGGACAAACGAGACGAACTTGGTCCAAATAAGGCCTACGGATCAAATGGGAGGACGAAGAGGGACGAACGAGACGAACTTGGTACAAAGAAGGCCAACGGATCAAATGGGAGGACGAAGATGGACGAACGAGACGAACTTGGTCCAAGTAAGGCCTACGGATCAAATGGTAGGACGAAGAGGGACGAACTTGGTCGAAATAAGGCCTACGGATGAAATGGGAGGACGAAGATGGACGAACGAGACGAACTTGGTCCAAATAAGGCCTACGGATCAAATGGGAGGACGAAGAGGGACGAACGAGACGAACTTGGTCGAAATAAGGCCTACGGATCAAATGGGAGGACGAAGAGGTACGAACGAGACGAACTTGGTCCAAATAAGGCCTACGGATCAAATGGGAGGACGAAGATGGACGAACGAGACGAACTTGGTCCAAGTAAGGCCTACGGATCAAATGGGAGGACGAAGAGGGACGAACTTGGTCGAAATAAGGCCTACGGATGAAATGGGAGGACGAAGATGGACGAACGAGACGAACTTGGTCCAAATAAGGCCTACGGATCAAATGGGAGGACGAAGAGGGACGAACGAGACGAACTTGGTCGAAATAAGGCCTACGGATCAAATGGGAGGACGAAGAGGTACGAACGAGACGAACTTGGTCCAAATAAGGCCTACGGATTAAATGGGAGGACGAAGATGGACGAACGAGACGAACTTGGTCCAAATAAGGCCTACAGATCAAATGGGAGGACGAAGATGGACGAACGAGACGAACTTGGTCGAAATAAGGCCTACGGATCAAATGGGAGGACGAAGAGGTACGAACGAGACGAACTTGGTCCAAATAAGGCCTACGGATCAAATGGGAGGACGAAGATGGACGAACGAGACGAACTTGGTCGAAATAAGGCCTACAGATCAAATGGGAGGACGAAGATGGACGAACGAGACGTACTTGGTACAACTAAGGCCTACGGATGAAATGGGAGGACGAAGATGGACGAACGAGACCAACTTGGTCCAAATAAGGCCTACGGATCAAGGACGAACGAGACAAACTTGGTCGAAATAAGGCCTACGGATCAAATGGGAGGCCGAAGATGGACGAACGAGACGAACTTGGTCCAAATATGGCCTACAGATCAAATGGGAGGACGAAGATGGACAAACGAGACGAACTTGGTCCAAATAAGGCCTACGGATCAAATGGGAGGACGAAGAGGGACGAACTTGGTCGAAATAAGGCCTACGGATGAAATGGGAGGACGAAGATGGACAAACGAGACGAACTTGGTCCAAATAAGGCCTACGGATCAAATGGGAGGACGAAGAGGGACGAACTTGGTCGAAATAAGGCCTACGGATGAAATGGGAGGACGAAGATGGACGAACGAGACGAACTTGGTCCAAATAAGGCCTACGGATCAAATGGGAGGACGAAGAGGGACGAACGAGACGAACTTGGTCGAAATAAGGCCTACGGATCAAATGGGAGGACGAAGAGGTACGAACGAGACGAACTTGGTCCAAATAAGGCCTACGGATCAAATGGGAGGACGAAGATGGACGAACGAGACGAACTTGGTCCAAATAAGGCCTACAGATCAAATGGGAGGACGAAGATGGACGAACGAGACGAACTTGGTCCAAATATGGCCTACAGATCAAATGGGAGGACGAAGAGGGACGAACTTGGTAGAAATAAGGCCTACGGATCAAATGGGAGGACGAAGATGGACGAACGAGACGAACTTGGTCCAAATAAGGCCTACAGATCAAATGGGAGGACGAAGATGGACAAACGAGACGAACTTGGTACAACTAAGGCCTACGGATCAAATGGGAGGATGAAGAGGGACGAACGAGACGAACTTGGTCGAAATAAGGCCTACGGATGAAATGGGAGGACGAAGATGGACGAACTTGGTCCAAATAAGACCTACGGATGAAATGGGAGGACGAAGAGGGACGAACGAGACGAACTTGGTCGAAATAAGGCCTAAGGATCAAATGGGAGGACGAAGATGGATGAACGAGACGAACTTGGTACAACTAAGGCCTACGGATCAAATGGGAGGACGAAGAGGGACGAACGAGACGAACTTGGTAGAAATAAGGCCTACGGATCAAATGGGAGGACGAAGATGGACGAACGAGACGAACTTGGTCCAAATAAGGCCTACAGATCAAATGGGAGGACGAAGATGGATGAACGAGACGAACATGGTACAACTAAGGCGTACGGATCAAATGGGAGGACGAAGAGGGACGAACGAGACGAACTTGGTAGAAATAAGGCCTACGGATCAAATGGGAGGACGAAGATGGACGAACGAGACGAACTTGGTCCAAATAAGGCCTACAGATCAAATGGGAGGACGAAGATGGACGAACGAGACGAACTTGGTACAACTAAGGCCTACGGATGAAATGGGAGGACGAAGATGGACGAACGAGACGAACTTGGTCCAAATAAGGCCTACAGATCAAATGGGAGGACGAAGATGGATGAACGAGACGAACTTGGTACAACTAAGGCGTACGGATCAAATGGGAGGACGAAGAGGGACGAACGAGACGAACTTGGTAGAAATAAGGCCTACGGATCAAATGGGAGGACGAAGATGGACGAACGAGACGAACTTGGTCCAAATAAGGCCTACAGATCAAATGGGAGGACGAAGATGGACGAACGAGACGAACTTGGTACAACTAAGCCCTACGGATGAAATGGGAGGACGAAGATGGACGAACGAGACGAACTTGGTCCAAATAAGGCCTACGGATCAAGGACGAACGAGACAAACTTGGTCGAAATAAGGCCTACGGATCAAATGGGAGGCCGAAGATGGACGAACAAGACGAACTTGGTCCAAATATGGCCTACAGATCAAATGGGAGGACGAAGATGGACAAACGAGACGAACTTGGTACAACTAAGGCCTACGGATCAAATGGGAGGACGAAGAGGGACGAACGAGACGAACTTGGTCGAAATAAGGCCTACGGATGAAATGGGAGGACGAAGATGGACGAACCTACAGATCAAATGGGAGGACGAAGATGGACGAACGAGACGAACTTGGTACAACTAAGGCCTACGGATCAAATGGGAGGACGAAGAGGGACGAACGAGACGAACTTGGTCGAAATAAGGCCTACGGATGAAATGGGAGGACGAAGATGGACGAACGAGACGAACTTGGTCCAAATAAGGCCTACGGATCAAATGGGAGGACGAAGATGGACGAACGAGACGAACTTGGTCGAAATAAGGCCTACAGATCAAATGGGAGGACGAAGATGGACGAACGAGACGTACTTGGTACAACTAAGGCCTACGGATGAAATGGGAGGACGAAGATGGACGAACGAGACGAACTTGGTCCAAATAAGGCCTACGGATCAAGGACGAACGAGACAAACTTGGTCGAAATAAGGCCTACGGATCAAATGGGAGGCCGAAGATGGACGAACGAGACGAACTTGGTCCAAATATGGCCTACAGATCAAATGGGAGGACGAAGATGGACAAACGAGACGAACTTGGTCCAAATAAGGCCTACGGATCAAATGGGAGGACGAAGAGGGACGAACTTGGTCGAAATAAGGCCTACGGATGAAATGGGAGGACGAAGATGGACAAACGAGACGAACTTGGTCCAAATAAGGCCTACGGATCAAATGGGAGGACGAAGAGGGACGAACTTGGTCGAAATAAGGCCTACGGATGAAATGGGAGGACGAAGATGGACGAACGAGACGAACTTGGTCCAAATAAGGCCTACGGATCAAATGGGAGGACGAAGAGGGACGAACGAGACGAACTTGGTCGAAATAAGGCCTACGGATCAAATGGGAGGACGAAGAGGTACGAACGAGACGAACTTGGTCCAAATAAGGCCTACGGATCAAATGGGAGGACGAAGATGGACGAACGAGACGAACTTGGTCCAAATAAGGCCTACAGATCAAATGGGAGGACGAAGATGGACGAACGAGACGAACTTGGTCCAAATATGGCCTACAGATCAAATGGGAGGACGAAGAGGGACGAACTTGGTAGAAATAAGGCCTACGGATCAAATGGGAGGACGAAGATGGACGAACGAGACGAACTTGGTCCAAATAAGGCCTACAGATCAAATGGGAGGACGAAGATGGACAAACGAGACGAACTTGGTACAACTAAGGCCTACGGATCAAATGGGAGGACGAAGAGGGACGAACGAGACGAACTTGGTCGAAATAAGGCCTACGGATGAAATGGGAGGACGAAGAGGGACGAACTTGGTCGAAATAAGGCCTACGGATGAAATGGGAGGACGAAGATGGACGAACGAGACGAACTTGGTCCAAATAAGGCCTACGGATCAAATGGGAGGACGAAGAGGGACGAACGAGACGAACTTGGTCGAAATAAGGCCTACGGATCAAATGGGAGGACGAAGAGGTACGAACGAGACGAACTTGGTCCAAATAAGGCCTACGGATCAAATGGGAGGACGAAGATGGACGAACGAGACGAACTTGGTCCAAATAAGGCCTACAGATCAAATGGGAGGACGAAGATGGACGAACGAGACGAACTTGGTCCAAATATGGCCTACAGATCAAATGGGAGGACGAAGAGGGACGAACTTGGTAGAAATAAGGCCTACGGATCAAATGGGAGGACGAAGATGGACGAACGAGACGAACTTGGTCCAAATAAGGCCTACAGATCAAATGGGAGGACGAAGATGGACAAACGAGACGAACTTGGTACAACTAAGGCCTACGGATCAAATGGGAGGACGAAGAGGGACGAACGAGACGAACTTGGTCGAAATAAGGCCTACGGATGAAATGGGAGGACGAAGATGGACGAACTTGGTCCAAATAAGACCTACGGATGAAATGGGAGGACGAAGAGGGACGAACGAGACGAACTTGGTCGAAATAAGGCCTAAGGATCAAATGGGAGGACGAAGATGGATGAACGAGACGAACTTGGTACAACTAAGGCCTACGGATCAAATGGGAGGACGAAGAGGGACGAACGAGACGAACTTGGTAGAAATAAGGCCTACGGATCAAATGGGAGGACGAAGATGGACGAACGAGACGAACTTGGTCCAAATAAGGCCTACAGATCAAATGGGAGGACGAAGATGGATGAACGAGACGAACTTGGTACAACTAAGGCGTACGGATCAAATGGGAGGACGAAGAGGGACGAACGAGACGAACTTGGTAGAAATAAGGCCTACGGATCAAATGGGAGGACGAAGATGGACGAACGAGACGAACTTGGTCCAAATAAGGCCTACAGATCAAATGGGAGGACGAAGATGGACGAACGAGACGAACTTGGTACAACTAAGGCCTACGGATGAAATGGGAGGACGAAGATGGACGAACGAGACGAACTTGGTCCAAATAAGGCCTACAGATCAAATGGGAGGACGAAGATGGATGAACGAGACGAACTTGGTACAACTAAGGCGTACGGATCAAATGGGAGGACGAAGAGGGACGAACGAGACGAACTTGGTAGAAATAAGGCCTACAGATCAAATGGGAGGACGAAGATGGACGAACGAGACGAACTTGGTCCAAAAAAGGCCTACAGATCAAATGGGAGGACGAAGATGGACGAACGAGACGAACTTGGTACAACTAAGCCCTACGGATGAAATGGGAGGACGAAGATGGACGAACGAGACGAACTTGGTCCAAATAAGGCCTACGGATCAAGGACGAACGAGACAAACTTGGTCGAAATAAGGCCTACGGATCAAATGGGAGGCCGAAGATGGACGAACAAGACGAACTTGGTCCAAATATGGCCTACAGATCAAATGGGAGGACGAAGATGGACAAACGAGACGAACTTGGTACAACTAAGGCCTACGGATCAAATGGGAGGACGAAGAGGGACGAACGAGACGAACTTGGTCGAAATAAGGCCTACGGATGAAATGGGAGGACGAAGATGGACGAACCTACAGATCAAATGGGAGGACGAAGATGGACGAACGAGACGAACTTGGTACAACTAAGGCCTACGGATCAAATGGGAGGACGAAGAGGGACGAACGAGACGAACTTGGTCGAAATAAGGCCTACGGATGAAATGGGAGGACGAAGATGGACGAACGAGACGAACTTGGTCCAAATAAGGCCTACGGATCAAATGGGACGACGAAGATGGACGAACGAGACGAACTTGGTCCAAATAAGGCCTACAGATTAAATGGGAGGACGAAGAGGGACGAACGAGACGAACTTGGTACAAAGAAGGCCAACGGATCAAATGGGAGGACGAAGATGGACGAACGAGACGAACTTGGTCCAAGTAAGGCCTACGGATCAAATGGGAGGACGAAGAGGGACGAACTTGGTCGAAATAAGGCCTACGGATGAAATGGGAGGACGAAGATGGACGAACGAGACGAACTTGGTCCAAATAAGGCCTACGGATCAAATGGGAGGACGAAGAGGGACGAACGAGACGAACTTGGTCGAAATAAGGCCTACGGATCAAATGGGAGGACGAAGAGGTACGAACGAGACGAACTTGGTCCAAATAAGGCCTACGGATCAAATGGGAGGACGAAGATGGACGAACGAGACGAACTTGGTCCAAATAAGGCCTACGGATCAAATCTGAGGACGAAGATGGACGAACGAGACGAACTTGGTCGAAATAAGGCCTACGGATCAAATGGGAGGACGAAGATGGACGAACGAGACGAACTTGGTCCAAATAAGGCCTACAGATCAAATGGGAGGACGAAGAGCGACAAACGAGACGAACTTGGTACAAAGAAGGCCAACTGATCAAATGGGAGGACGAAGATGGACGAACGAGACGAACTTGGTCCAAATAAGTCCATCGGATCAAATAGGAGGATGAAGATGGACGAACGAGACGAACTTTGTCCAACTAAGGCCTACGGATCAAATGGGAGGATGAAGAGGGACGAACGAGACGAACTTGATACAAAGAAGGCCAACGGATCAAATGGGAGGACGAAGATGGACGAACGAGACGAACTTGGTACAACTAAGGCCTACGGATCAAATGGGAGGACGAATAGGGACGAACGAGACGAACTTGGTCGAAATAAGGCCTACGGATGAAATGGGAAGACGAAGATGGACGAACGAGACGAACTTGGTGCAAATAAGGCCTACGGATCAAATGGGAGGACGAAGAGGGACGAACGAGACGAACTTGGTCCAAATAAGGCCTACAGATCAAATGGGAGGACGAAGAGGGACGAACGACACGAACTTGGTACAAAGAAGGCCAACGGATCAAATGGGAGGACGAAGATGGACGAACGGGATGAACTTGGTCCAAGTAAGGCCTACGGATCAAATGGGAGGACGAAAAGGGACGAACGAGACGAACTTGGTAGAAATATGGCCTACGGATCAAATGGGAGGACGAAGATGGACGAACGAGACGAACTTGGTCCAAATAAGGCCTACAGATCAAATGGGAGGACGAAGAGGGACGAACGAGACGAACTTGGTACAAAGAAGGCCAACGGATCAAATGGGAGGACGAAGATGGACGAACGAGACGAACATGGTCCAAATAAGGCCTTCGGATCAAAAAGGAGGATGAAGATGGACGAACGAGACGAACTTTGTCCAACTAAGGCCTATGGATCAAATGGGAGGACGAAGAGGGACGAACGAGACGAACTTGGTACAAAGAAGGCCAACGGATCAAATGGGAGGATGAAGATGGACGAACGAGACGAACTTGGTACAACTAAGGCCTACGGATCAAATGGGAGGACGAAGAGGGACGAACGAGACGAACTTGGTCGAAATAAGGCCTACGGATCAAATGGGAGGATGAAGATGGACGAACGAGACGAACTTGGTCCAAATAAGGCCTACGGATCAAATGGGAGGACGAAGAGGGACGAACGAGACGAACTTGGTCGAAATAAGGCCTACAGATCAAATGGGAGGACGAAGATGGACGAACGAGACGTACTTGGTACAACTAAGGCCTACGGATGAAATGGGAGGACGAAGATGGACGAACGAGACGAACTTGGTCCAAATAAGGCCTACGGATCAAGGACGAACGAGACAAATTTGGTCGAAATAAGGCCTACGGATCAAATGGGAGGCCGAAGATGGACGAACGAGACGAACTTGGTCCAAATATGGCCTACAGATCAAATGGGAGGACGAAGATGGACAAACGAGACGAACTTGGTCCAAATAAGGCCTACGGATCAAATGGGAGGACGAAGAGGGACGAACGAGACGAACTTGGTACAAAGAAGGCCAACGGATCAAATGGGAGGACGAAGATGGACGAACGAGACGAACTTGGTCCAAGTAAGGCCTACGGATCAAATGGGAGGACGAAGAGGGACGAACTTGGTCGAAATAAGGCCTACGGATGAAATGGGAGGACGAAGATGGACGAACGAGACGAACTTGGTCCAAATAAGGCCTACGGATCAAATGGGAGGACGAAGAGGGACGAACGAGACGAACTTGGTCGAAATAAGGCCTACGGATCAAATGGGAGGACGAAGAGGTACGAACGAGACGAACTTGGTCCAAATAAGGCCTACGGATCAAATGGGAGGACGAAGATGGACGAACGAGACGAACTTGGTCCAAGTAAGGCCTACGGATCAAATGGGAGGACGAAGAGGGACGAACTTGGTCGAAATAAGGCCTACGGATGAAATGGGAGGACGAAGATGGACGAACGAGACGAACTTGGTCCAAATAAGGCCTACGGATCAAATGGGAGGACGAAGAGGGACGAACGAGACGAACTTGGTCGAAATAAGGCCTACGGATCAAATGGGAGGACGAAGAGGTACGAACGAGACGAACTTGGTCCAAATAAGGCCTACGGATTAAATGGGAGGACGAAGATGGACGAACGAGACGAACTTGGTCCAAATAAGGCCTACAGATCAAATGGGAGGACGAAGATGGACGAACGAGACGAACTTGGTCGAAATAAGGCCTACGGATCAAATGGGAGGACGAAGAGGTACGAACGAGACGAACTTGGTCCAAATAAGGCCTACGGATCAAATGGGAGGACGAAGATGGACGAACGAGACGAACTTGGTCGAAATAAGGCCTACAGATCAAATGGGAGGACGAAGATGGACGAACGAGACGTACTTGGTACAACTAAGGCCTACGGATGAAATGGGAGGACGAAGATGGACGAACGAGACGAACTTGGTCCAAATAAGGCCTACGGATCAAGGACGAACGAGACAAACTTGGTCGAAATAAGGCCTACGGATCAAATGGGAGGCCGAAGATGGACGAACGAGACGAACTTGGTCCAAATATGGCCTACAGATCAAATGGGAGGACGAAGATGGACAAACGAGACGAACTTGGTCCAAATAAGGCCTACGGATCAAATGGGAGGACGAAGAGGGACGAACTTGGTCGAAATAAGGCCTACGGATGAAATGGGAGGACGAAGATGGACAAACGAGACGAACTTGGTCCAAATAAAGCCTACGGATCAAATGGGAGGACGAAGAGGGACGAACTTGGTCGAAATAAGGCCTACGGATGAAATGGGAGGACGAAGATGGACGAACGAGACGAACTTGGTCCAAATAAGGCCTACGGATCAAATGGGAGGACGAAGAGGGACGAACGAGACGAACTTGGTCGAAATAAGGCCTACGGATCAAATGGGAGGACGAAGAGGTACGAACGAGACGAACTTGGTCCAAATAAGGCCTACGGATCAAATGGGAGGACGAAGATGGACGAACGAGACGAACTTGGTCCAAATAAGGCCTACAGATCAAATGGGAGGACGAAGATGGACGAACGAGACGAACTTGGTCCAAATATGGCCTACAGATCAAATGGGAGGACGAAGATGGACAAACGAGACGAACTTGGTCCAAGTAAGGCCTACGGATCAAATGGGAGGACGAAGAGGGACGAACTTGGTCGAAATAAGGCCTACGGATGAAATGGGAGGACGAAGATGGACGAACGAGACGAACTTGGTCCAAATAAGGCCTACGGATCAAATGGGAGGACGAAGAGGGACGAACGAGACGAACTTGGTCGAAATAAGGCCTACGGATCAAATGGGAGGACGAAGAGGTACGAACGAGACGAACTTGGTCCAAATAAGGCCTACGGATCAAATGGGAGGACGAAGATGGACGAACGAGACGAACTTGGTCCAAATAAGGCCTACAGATCAAATGGGAGGACGAAGATGGACGAACGAGACGAACTTGGTCGAAATAAGGCCTACGGATCAAATGGGAGGACGAAGATGGACGAACGAGACGAACTTGGTCCAAATAAGGCCTACGGATCAAATGGGAGGACGAAGCGCGACAAACGAGACGAACTTGGTACAAAGAAGGCCAACTGATCAAATGGGGAGGACGAAGATGGACGAACGAGACGAACTTGGTCCAAATAAGTCCATCGGATCAAATAGGAGGATGAAGATGGACGAACGAGACGAACTTTGTCCAACTAAGGCCTACGGATCAAATGGGAGGATGAAGAGGGACGAACGAGACGAACTTGATACAAAGAAGGCCAACGGATCAAATGGGAGGACGAAGATGGACGAACGAGACGAACTTGGTACAACTATGGCCTACGGATCAAATGGGAGGACGAATAGGGACGAACGAGACGAACTTGGTCGAAATAAGGCCCACGGATGAAATGGGAAGACGAAGATGGACGAACGAGACGAACTTGGTGCAAATAAGGCCTACGGATCAAATGGGAGGACGAAGAGGGACGAACGAGACGAACTTGGTCCAAATAAGGCCTACAGATCAAATGGGAGGACGAAGAGGGACGAACGACACGAACTTGGTACAAAGAAGGCCAACGGATCAAATGGGAGGACGAAGATGGACGAACGCGATGAACTTGGTCCAAGTAAGGCCTACGGATCAAATGGGAGGACGAAAAGGGACGAACGAGACGAACTTGGTAGAAATATGGCCTACGGATCAAATGGGAGGACGAAGATGGACGAACGAGACGAACTTGGTCCAAATAAGGCCTACAGATCAAATGGGAGGACGAAGAGGGACGAACGAGACGAACTTGGTACAAAGAAGGCCAACGGATCAAATGGGAGGACGAAGATGGACGAACGAGACGAACTTGGTCCAAATAAGGCCTTCGGATCAAAAAGGAGGATGAAGATGGACGAACGAGACGAACTTTGTCCAACTAAGGCCTACGGATCAAATGGGAGGACGAAGAGGGACGAACGAGACGAACTTGGTACAAAGAAGGCCAACGGATCAAATGGGAGGATGAAGATGGACGAACGAGACGAACTTGGTACAACTAAGGCCTACGGATCAAATGGGAGGACGAAGAGGGACGAACGAGACGAACTTGGTCCAAATAAGGCCTACGGATCAAATGGGAGGACGAAGAGGGACGAACGAGACGAACTTGGTCGAAATAAGGCCTACGGATCAAATGGGAGGATGAAGATGGACGAACGAGACGAACTTGGTCCAAATAAGGCCTACGGATCAAATGGGGAGGACGAAGAGGGACGAACGAGACGAACTTGGTCGAAATAAGGCCTACAGATCAAATGGGAGGACGAAGATGGACGAACGAGACGTACTTGGTACAACTAAGGCCTACGGATGAAATAGGAGGACGAAGATGGACGAACGAGACGAACTTGGTCCAAATAAGGCCTACGGATCAAGGACGAACGAGACAAACTTGGTCGAAATAAGGCCTACGGATCAAATGGGAGGCCGAAGATGGACGAACGAGACGAACTTGGTCCAAATATGGCCTACAGATCAAATGGGAGGACGAAGATGGACAAACGAGACGAACTTGGTACAACTAAGGCCTACGGATCAAATGGGAGGACGAGGAGGGACGAACGAGACGAACTTGGTCGAAATAAGGCCTACGGATGAAATGGGAGGACGAAGATGGACGAACCTACAGATCAAATGGGAGGACGAAGATGGACGAACGAGACGAACTTGGTACAACTAAGGCCTACGGATCAAATGGGAGGACGAAGAGGGACGAACGAGACGAACTTGGTCGAAATAAGGCCTACGGATGAAATGGGAGGACGAAGATGGACGAACGAGACGAACTTGGTCCAAATAAGGCCTACGGATCAAATGGGACGACGAAGATGGACGAACGAGACGAACTTGGTCCAAATAAGGCCTACAGATCAAATGGGAGGACGAAGAGGGACGAACGAGACGAACTTGGTACAAAGAGGGCCAACGGATCAAATGGGAGGACGAAGATGGACGAACGAGACGAACTTGGTCCAAGTAAGGCCTACGGATCAAATGGGAGGACGAAGAGGGACGAACTTGGTCGAAATAAGGCCTACGGATGAAATGGGAGGACGAAGATGGACGAACGAGACGAACTTGGTCCAAATAAGGCCTACGGATCAAATGGGAGGACGAAGAGGGACGAACGAGACGAACTTGGTCGAAATAAGGCCTACGGATCAAATGGGAGGACGAAGAGGTACGAACGAGACGAACTTGGTCCAAATAAGGCCTACGGATCAAATGGGAGGACGAAGATGGACGAACGAGACGAACTTGGTCCAAATAAGGCCTACGGATCAAGGACGAACGAGACAAACTTGGTCGAAATAAGGCCTACGGATCAAATGGGAGGCCGAAGATGGACGAACGAGACGAACTTGGTCCAAATATGGCCTACAGATCAAATGGGAGGACGAAGATGGACAAACGAGACGAACTTGGTACAACTAAGGCCTACGGATCAAATGGGAGGACGAAGAGGGACGAACGAGACGAACTTGGTCGAAATAAGGCCTACGGATCAAATGGGAGGACGAAGAGGTACGAACGAGACGAACTTGGTCCAAATAAGGCCTACGGATCAAATGGGAGGACGAAGATAGTCGAACGAGACGAACTTGGTCCAAATAAGGCCTACAGATCAAATGGGAGGACGAAGATGGACGAACGAGACGAACTTGGTCCAAATAAGGCCTACAGATCAAATGGGAGGACGAAGAGCGACAAACGAGACGAACTTGGTACAAAGAAGGCCAACTGATCAAATGGGAGGACGAAGATGGACGAACGAGACGAACTTGGTCCAAATAAGTCCATCGGATCAAATAGGAGGATGAAGATGGGCGAACGAGACGAACTTTGTCCAACTAAGGCCTACGGATCAAATGGGAGGATGAAGAGGGACGAACGAGACGAACTTGATACATAGAAGGCCAACGGATCAAATGGGAGGACGAAGATGGACGAACGAGACGAACTTGGTACAACTAAGGCCTACGGATCAAATGGGAGGACGAAGAGGGACGAACGAGACGAACTTGGTCGAAATAAGGCCTACGGATGAAATGGGAGGACGAAGATGGACGAACCTACATATCAAATGGGAGGACGAAGATGGACGAACGAGACGAACTTGGTACAACTAAGGCCTACGGATCAAATGGGAGGACGAAGAGGGACGAACGAGACGAACTTGGTCGAAATAAGGCCTACGGATGAAATGGGAGGACGAAGATGGACGAACGAGACGAACTTGGTCCAAATAAGGCCTACGGATCAAATGGGACGACGAAGATGGACGAACGAGACGAACTTGGTCCAAATAAGGCCTACAGATCAAATGGGAGGACGAAGAGGGACGAACGAGACGAACTTGGTACAAAGAGGGCCAACGGATCAAATGGGAGGACGAAGATGGACGAACGAGACGAACTTGGTCCAAGTAAGGCCTACGGATCAAATGGGAGGACGAAGAGGGACGAACTTGGTCGAAATAAGGCCTACGGATGAAATGGGAGGACGAAGATGGACGAACGAGACGAACTTGGTCCAAATAAGGCCTACGGATCAAGGACGAACGAGACAAACTTGGTCGAAATAAGGCCTACGGATCAAATGGGAGGCCGAAGATGGACGAACGAGACGAACTTGGTCCAAATATGGCCTACAGATCAAATGGGAGGACGAAGATGGACAAACGAGACGAACTTGGTACAACTAAGGCCTACGGATCAAATGGGAGGACGAGGAGGGACGAACGAGACGAACTTGGTCGAAATAAGGCCTACGGATGAAATGGGAGGACGAAGATGGACGAACCTACAGATCAAATGGGAGGACGAAGATGGACGAACGAGACGAACTTGGTACAACTAAGGCCTACGGATCAAATGGGAGGACGAAGAGGGACGAACGAGACGAACTTGGTCGAAATAAGGCCTACGGATGAAATGGGAGGACGAAGATGGACGAACGAGACGAACTTGGTCCAAATAAGGCCTACGGATCAAATGGGACGACGAAGATGGACGAACGAGACGAACTTGGTCCAAATAAGGCCTACAGATCAAATGGGAGGACGAAGAGGGACGAACGAGACGAACTTGGTACAAAGAGGGCCAACGGATCAAATGGGAGGACGAAGATGGGACGAACGAGACGAACTTGGTCCAAGTAAGGCCTACGGATCAAATGGGAGGACGAAGAGGGACGAACTTGGTCGAAATAAGGCCTACGGATGAAATGGGAGGACGAAGATGGACGAACGAGACGAACTTGGTCCAAATAAGGCCTACGGATCAAATGGGAGGACGAAGAGGGACGAACGAGACGAACTTGGTCGAAATAAGGCCTACGGATCAAATGGGAGGACGAAGAGGTACGAACGAGACGAACTTGGTCCAAATAAGGCCTACGGATCAAATGGGAGGACGAAGATGGACGAACGAGACGAACTTGGTCCAAATAAGGCCTACGGATCAAATGGGAGGACGAAGAGGGACGAACGAGACGAACTTGGTCGAAATAAGGCCTACGGATCAAATGGGAGGACGAAGAGGTACGAACGAGACAAACTTGGTCGAAATAAGGCCTACGGATCAAATGGGAGGCCGAAGATGGACGAACGAGACGAACTTGGTCCAAATATGGCCTACAGATCAAATGGGAGGACGAAGATGGACAAACGAGACGAACTTGGTACAACTAAGGCCTACGGATCAAATGGGAGGACGAGGAGGGACGAACGAGACGAACTTGGTCGAAATAAGGCCTACGGATGAAATGGGAGGACGAAGATGGACGAACCTACAGATCAAATGGGAGGACGAAGATGGACGAACGAGACGAACTTGGTACAACTAAGGCCTACGGATCAAATGGGAGGACGAAGAGGGACGAACGAGACGAACTTGGTCGAAATAAGGCCTACGGATGAAATGGGAGGACGAAGATGGACGAACGAGACGAACTTGGTCCAAATAAGGCCTACGGATCAAATGGGACGACGAAGATGGACGAACGAGACGAACTTGGTCCAAATAAGGCCTACAGATCAAATGGGAGGACGAAGAGGGACGAACGAGACGAACTTGGTACAAAGAGGGCCAACGGATCAAATGGGAGGACGAAGATGGACGAACGAGACGAACTTGGTCCAAGTAAGGCCTACGGATCAAATGGGAGGACGAAGAGGGACGAACTTGGTCGAAATAAGGCCTACGGATGAAATGGGAGGACGAAGATGGACGAACGAGACGAACTTGGTCCAAATAAGGCCTACGGATCAAATGGGAGGACGAAGAGGGACGAACGAGACGAACTTGGTCGAAATAAGGCCTACGGATCAAATGGGAGGACGAAGAGGTACGAACGAGACGAACTTGGTCCAAATAAGGCCTACGGATCAAATGGGAGGACGAAGATGGACGAACGAGACGAACTTGGTCCAAATAAGGCCTACGGATCAAGGACGAACGAGACAAACTTGGTCGAAATAAGGCCTACGGATCAAATGGGAGGCCGAAGATGGACGAACGAGACGAACTTGGTCCAAATATGGCCTACAGATCAAATGGGAGGACGAAGATGGACAAACGAGACGAACTTGGTACAACTAAGGCCTACGGATCAAATGGGAGGACGAAGAGGGACGAACGAGACGAACTTGGTCGAAATAAGGCCTACGGATCAAATGGGAGGACGAAGAGGTACGAACGAGACGAACTTGGTCCAAATAAGGCCTACGGATCAAATGGGAGGACGAAGATAGTCGAACGAGACGAACTTGGTCCAAATAAGGCCTACAGATCAAATGGGAGGACGAAGATGGACGAACGAGACGAACTTGGTCCAAATAAGGCCTACAGATCAAATGGGAGGACGAAGAGCGACAAACGAGACGAACTTGGTACAAAGAAGGCCAACTGATCAAATGGGAGGACGAAGATGGACGAACGAGACGAACTTGGTCCAAATAAGTCCATCGGATCAAATAGGAGGATGAAGATGGGCGAACGAGACGAACTTTGTCCAACTAAGGCCTACGGATCAAATGGGAGGATGAAGAGGGACGAACGAGACGAACTTGATACAAAGAAGGCCAACGGATCAAATGGGAGGACGAAGATGGACGAACGAGACGAACTTGGTACAACTAAGGCCTACGGATCAAATGGGAGGACGAAGAGGGACGAACGAGACGAACTTGGTCGAAATAAGGCCTACGGATGAAATGGGAGGACGAAGATGGACGAACCTACATATCAAATGGGAGGACGAAGATGGACGAACGAGACGAACTTGGTACAACTAAGGCCTACGGATCAAATGGGAGGACGAAGAGGGACGAACGAGACGAACTTGGTCGAAATAAGGCCTACGGATGAAATGGGAGGACGAAGATGGACGAACGAGACGAACTTGGTCCAAATAAGGCCTACGGATCAAATGGGACGACGAAGATGGACGAACGAGACGAACTTGGTCCAAATAAGGCCTACAGATCAAATGGGAGGACGAAGAGGGACGAACGAGACGAACTTGGTACAAAGAGGGCCAACGGATCAAATGGGAGGACGAGGATGGACGAACGAGACGAACTTGGTCCAAGTAAGGCCTACGGATCAAATGGGAGGACGAAGAGGGACGAACTTGGTCGAAATAAGGCCTACGGATGAAATGGGAGGACGAAGATGGACGAACGAGACGAACTTGGTCCAAATAAGGCCTACGGATCAAATGGGAGGACGAAGAGGGACGAACGAGACGAACTTGGTCGAAATAAGGCCTACGGATCAAATGGGAGGACGAAGAGGTACGAACGAGACGAACTTGGTCCAAATAAGGCCTACGGATCAAATGGGAGGACGAAGATAGTCGAACGAGACGAACTTGGTCCAAATAAGGCCTACAGATCAAATGGGAGGACGAAGAGGGACGAACGAGACGAACTTGGTCCAAATAAGGCCTACGGATCAAATGGGAGGACGAAGAGGGACGAACGAGACGAACTTGGTCGAAATAAAGCCTACGGATGAAATGGGAGGACGAAGATGGACGAACGAGACGAACTTGGTCCAAATAAGGCCTACGGATCAAATGGGAGGACGAAGAGGGATGAACGAGACGAACTTGGTCGAAATAAGGCCTACGGATCAAATGGGAGGACGAAGATGGACGAACGAGACGAACTTGGTCCAAATAAGGCCTACAGATCAAATGGGAGGACGAAGAGCGACAAACGAGACGAACTTGGTACAAAGAAGGCCAACTGATCAAATGGGAGGACGAAGATGGACGAACGAGACGAACTTGGTCCAAATAAGTCCATCGGATCAAATAGGAGGATGAAGATGGACGAACGAGACGAACTTTGTCCAACTAAGGCCTACGGATCAAATGGGAGGATGAAGAGGGACGAACGAGACGAACTTGGTACAAAGAAGGCCAACGGATCAAATGGGAGGACGAAGATGGACGAACGAGACGAACTTGGTACAACTAAGGCCTACGGATCAAATGGGAGGACGAATAGGGACGAACGAGACGAACTTGGTCGAAATAAGGCCTACGGATGAAATGGGAAGACGAAGATGGACGAACGAGACGAACTTGGTGCAAATAAGGCCTACGGATCAAATGGGAGGACGAAGAGGGACGAACGAGACGAACTTGGTCCAAATAAGGCCTACAGATCAAATGGGAGGACGAAGAGCGACAAACGAGACGAACTTGGTACAAAGAAGGCCAACTGATCAAATGGGAGGACGAAGATGGACGAACGAGACGAACTTGGTCCAAATAAGTCCATCGGATCAAATAGGAGGATGAAGATGGACGAACGAGACGAACTTTGTCCAACTAAGGCCTACGGATCAAATGGGAGGATGAAGAGGGACGAACGAGACGAACTTGATACAAAGAAGGCCAACGGATCAAATGGGAGGACGAAGATGGACGAACGAGACGAACTTGGTACAACTAAGGCCTACGGATCAAATGGGAGGACGAATAGGGACGAACGAGACGAACTTGGTCGAAATAAGGCCTACGGATGAAATGGGAAGACGAAGATGGACGAACGAGACGAACTTGGTGCAAATAAGGCCTACGGATCAAATGGGAGGACGAAGAGGGACGAACGAGACGAACTTGGTCCAAATAAGGCCTACAGATCAAATGGGAGGACGAAGAGGGACGAACGAAACGAACTTGGTACAAAGAAGGCCAACAGATCAAATGGGAGGACGAAGATGGACGAACGGGATGAACTTGGTCCAAGTAAGGCCTACGGATCAAATGGGAGGACGAAAAGGGACGAACGAGACGAACTTGGTAGAAATATGGCCTACGGATCAAATGGGAGGACGAAGATGGACGAACGAGACGAACTTGGTCCAAATAAGGCCTACAGATCAAATGGGAGGACGAAGAGGGACGAACGAGACGAACTTGGTACAAAGAAGGCCAACGGATCAAATGGGAGGACGAAGATGGAC
The DNA here is from genome assembly GCA_030159175.1 of Glycyrrhiza uralensis. Lineage (NCBI taxonomy): Eukaryota > Viridiplantae > Streptophyta > Magnoliopsida > Fabales > Fabaceae > Glycyrrhiza > Glycyrrhiza uralensis. Next base: position 2,828,131 of record BRZY01000011.1, on the reverse strand, counting down.
GAACGAGACAAACTTGGTCCAAATAAGGCCTTCGGATCAAAAAGGAGGATGAAGAAGGACGAACGAGACGAACTTTGTCCAACTAAGGCCTACGGATCAAATGGGAGGACGAAGAGGGACGAACGAGACGAACTTGGTACAAAGAAGGCCAACGGATCAAATGGGAGGATGAAGATGGACGAACGAGACGAACTTGGTCCAAATAAGGCCTTCGGATCAAAAAGGAGGATGAAGATGGACGAACGAGACGAACTTTGTCCAACTAAGGCCTACAGATCAAATGGGAGGACGAAGATGGACGAACGAGACGAACTTGGTACAACTAAGGCCTACGGATCAAATGGGAGGACGAAGAGGGACGAACGAGACGAACTTGGTCGAAATAAGGCCTACGGATGAAATGGGAGGACGAAGATGGACGAACGAGACGAACTTGGTCCAAATAAGGCCTACGGATCAAATGGGACGACGAAGATGGACGAACGAGACGAACTTGGTCCAAATAAGGCCTACAGATCAAATGGGAGGACGAAGAGGGACGAACGAGACGAACTTGGTACAAAGAGGGCCAACGGATCAAATGGGAGGACGAGGATGGACGAACGAGACGAACTTGGTCCAAGTAAGGCCTACGGATCAAATGGGAGGACGAAGAGGGACGAACTTGGTCGAAATAAGGCCTACGGATGAAATGGGAGGACGAAGATGGACGAACGAGACGAACTTGGTCCAAATAAGGCCTACGGATCAAATGGGAGGACGAAGAGGGACGAACGAGACGAACTTGGTCGAAATAAGGCCTACGGATCAAATGGGAGGACGAAGAGGTACGAACGAGACGAACTTGGTCCAAATAAGGCCTACGGATCAAATGGGAGGACGAAGATAGTCGAACGAGACGAACTTGGTCCAAATAAGGCCTACAGATCAAATGGGAGGACGAAGATGGACGAACGAGACGAACTTGGTACAACTAAGGCCTACGGATCAAATGGGAGGACGAAGAGGGACGAACGAGACGAACTTGGTCGAAATAAAGCCTACGGATGAAATGGGAGGACGAAGATGGACGAACGAGACGAACTTGGTCCAAATATGGCCTACGGATCAAATGGGAGGACGAAGATGGACGAACGAGACGAACTTGGTCCAAATAAGGCCTACAGATCAAATGGGAGGACGAAGAGCGACAAACGAGACGAACTTGGTACAAAGAAGGCCAACTGATCAAATGGGAGGACGAAGATGGACGAACGAGACGAACTTGGTCCAAATAAGTCCATCGGATCAAATAGGAGGATGAAGATGGACGAACGAGACGAACTTTGTCCAACTAAGGCCTACGGATCAAATGGGAGGATGAAGAGGGGACGAACGAGACGAACTTGGTACAAAGAAGGCCAACGGATCAAATGGGAGGACGAAGATGGACGAACGAGACGAACTTGGTACAACTAAGGCCTACGGATCAAATGGGAGGACGAATAGGGACGAACGAGACGAACTTGGTCGAAATAAGGCCTACGGATGAAATGGGAAGACGAAGATGGACGAACGAGACGAACTTGGTGCAAATAAGGCCTACGGATCAAATGGGAGGACGAAGAGGGACGAACGAGACGAACTTGGTCCAAATAAGGCCTACAGATCAAATGGGAGGACGAAGAGCGACAAACGAGACGAACTTGGTACAAAGAAGGCCAACTGATCAAATGGGAGGACGAAGATGGACGAACGAGACGAACTTGGTCCAAATAAGTCCATCGGATCAAATAGGAGGATGAAGATGGACGAACGAGACGAACTTTGTCCAACTAAGGCCTACGGATCAAATGGGAGGATGAAGAGGGACGAACGAGACGAACTTGATACAAAGAAGGCCAACGGATCAAATGGGAGGACGAAGATGGGACGAACGAGACGAACTTGGTACAACTAAGGCCTACGGATCAAATGGGAGGACGAATAGGGACGAACGAGACGAACTTGGTCGAAATAAGGCCTACGGATGAAATGGGAAGACGAAGATGGACGAACGAGACGAACTTGGTGCAAATAAGGCCTACGGATCAAATGGGAGGACGAAGAGGGACGAACGAGACGAACTTGGTCCAAATAAGGCCTACAGATCAAATGGGAGGACGAAGAGGGACGAACGAAACGAACTTGGTACAAAGAAGGCCAACGGATCAAATGGGAGGACGAAGATGGACGAACGGGATGAACTTGGTCCAAGTAAGGCCTACGGATCAAATGGGAGGACGAAAAGGGACGAACGAGACGAACTTGGTAGAAATATGGCCTACGGATCAAATGGGAGGACGAAGATGGACGAACGAGACGAACTTGGTCCAAATAAGGCCTACAGATCAAATGGGAGGACGAAGAGGGACGAACGAGACGAACTTGGTACAAAGAAGGCCAACGGATCAAATGGGAGGACGAAGATGGACGAACGAGACGAACTTGGTCCAAATAAGGCCTTCGGATCAAAAAGGAGGATGAAGATGGACGAACGAGACGAACTTTGTCCAACTAAGGCCTACGGATCAAATGGGAGGACGAAGAGGGACGAACGAGACGAACTTGGTACAAAGAAGGCCAACGGATCAAATGGGAGGATGAAGATGGACGAACGAGACGAACTTGGTACAACTAAGGCCTACGGATCAAATGGGAGGACGAAGAGGGACGAACGAGACGAACTTGGTCCAAATAAGGCCTACGGATCAAATGGGAGGACGAAGAGGGACGAACGAGACGAACTTGGTCGAAATAAGGCCTACGGATCAAATGGGAGGAGGAAGATGGACGAACGAGACGAACTTGGTCCAAATAAGGCCTACGGATCAAATGGGAGGACGAAGAGGGACGAACGAGACGAACTTGGTCGAAATAAGGCCTACAGATCAAATGGGAGGACGAAGATGGACGAACGAGACGTACTTGGTACAACTAAGGCCTACGGATGAAATGGGAGGACGAAGATGCACGAACGAGACGAACTTGGTCCAAATAAGGCCTACGGATCAAGGACGAACGAGACAAACTTGGTCGAAATAAGGCCTACGGATCAAATGGGAGGCCAAAGATGGACGAACGAGACGAACTTGGTCCAAATATGGCCTACAGATCAAATGGGAGGACGAAGATGGACAAACGAGACGAACTTGGTACAACTAAGGCCTACGGATCAAATGGGAGGACGAAGAGGGACGAACGAGACGAACTTGGTCGAAATAAGGCCTACGGATGAAATGGGAGGACGAAGATGGACGAACCTACAGATCAAATGGGAGGACGAAGATGGACGAACGAGACGAACTTGGTACAACTAAGGCCTACGGATCAAATGGGAGGACGAAGAGGGACGAACGAGACGAACTTGGTCGAAATAAGGCCTACGGATGAAATGGGAGGACGAAGATGGACGAACGAGACGAACTTGGTCCAAATAAGGCCTACGGATCAAATGGGACGACGAAGATGGACGAACGAGACGAACTTGGTCCAAATAAGGCCTACAGATCAAATGGGAGGACGAAGAGGGACGAACGAGACGAACTTGGTACAAAGAGGGCCAACGGATCAAATGGGAGGACGAGGATGGACGAACGAGACGAACTTGGTCCAAGTAAGGCCTACGGATCAAATGGGAGGACGAAGAGGGACGAACTTGGTCGAAATAAGGCCTACGGATGAAATGGGAGGACGAAGATGGACGAACGAGACGAACTTGGTCCAAATAAGGCCTACGGATCAAATGGGAGGACGAAGAGGGACGAACGAGACGAACTTGGTCGAAATAAGGCCTACGGATCAAATGGGAGGACGAAGAGGTACGAACGAGACGAACTTGGTCCAAATAAGGCCTACGGATCAAATGGGAGGACGAAGATAGTCGAACGAGACGAACTTGGTCCAAATAAGGCCTACAGATCAAATGGGAGGACGAAGATGGACGAACGAGACGAACTTGGTACAACTAAGGCCTACGGATCAAATGGGAGGACGAAGAGGGACGAACGAGACGAACTTGGTCGAAATAAAGCCTACGGATGAAATGGGAGGACGAAGATGGACGAACGAGACGAACTTGGTCCAAATAAGGCCTACGGATCAAATGGGAGGACGAAGAGGGATGAACGAGACGAACTTGGTCGAAATAAGGCCTACGGATCAAATGGGAGGACGAAGATGGACGAACGAGACGAACTTGGTCCAAATAAGGCCTACAGATCAAATGGGAGGACGAAGAGCGACAAACGAGACGAACTTGGTACAAAGAAGGCCAACTGATCAAATGGGAGGACGAAGATGGACGAACGAGACGAACTTGGTCCAAATAAGTCCATCGGATCAAATAGGAGGATGAAGATGGACGAACGAGACGAACTTTGTCCAACTAAGGCCTACGGATCAAATGGGAGGATGAAGAGGGACGAACGAGACGAACTTGGTACAAAGAAGGCCAACGGATCAAATGGGAGGACGAAGATGGACGAACGAGACGAACTTGGTACAACTAAGGCCTACGGATCAAATGGGAGGACGAATAGGGACGAACGAGACGAACTTGGTCGAAATAAGGCCTACGGATGAAATGGGAAGACGAAGATGGACGAACGAGACGAACTTGGTCCAAATAAGGCCTACGGATCAAATGGGAGGACGAAGAGGGACGAACGAGACGAACTTGGTCCAAATAAGGCCTACAGACCAAATGGGAGGACGAAGAGGGACGAACGAAACGAACTTGGTACAAAGAAGGCCAACGGATCAAATGGGAGGACGAAGATGGACGAACGGGATGAACTTGGTCCAAGTAAGGCCTACGGATCAAATGGGAGGGCGAAAAGGGACGAACGAGACGAACTTGGTAGAAATATGGCCTACGGATCAAATGGGAGGACGAAGATGGATGAACGAGACGAACTTGGTCCAAATAAGGCCTACAGATCAAATGGGAGGACGAAGAGGGACGAACGAGACGAACTTGCTACAAAGAAGGCCAACGGATCAAATGGGAGGACGAAGATGGACGAACGAGACGAACTTGGTCCAAATAAGGCCTTCGGATCAAAAAGGAGGATGAAGATGGACGAACGAGACGAACTTTGTCCAACTAAGGCCTACGGATCAAATGGGAGGACGAAGAGGGACGAACGAGACGAACTTGGTACAAAGAAGGCCAACGGATCAAATGGGAGGAGGAAGATGGACGAACCAGACGAACTTGGTACAACTAAGGCCTACGGATCAAATGGGAGGACGAAGAGGGACGAACGAGACGAACTTGGTCCAAATAAGGCCTACGGATCAAATGGGAGGACGAAGAGGGACGAACGAGACGAACTTGGTCGAAATAAGGCCTACGGATCAAATGGGAGGATGAAGATGGACGAACGAGACGAACTTGGTCCAAACAAGGCCTACGGATCAAATGGGAGGACGAAGAGGGATGAACGAGACGAACTTGGTCGAAATAAGGCCTACGGATCAAATGGGAGGACGAAGATGGACGAACGAGACGAACTTGGTCCAAATAAGTCCTACAGATCAAATGGGAGGACGAAGTGGGACGAACGAGACGAACTTGGTACAAAGAAGGCCAACGGATCAAATGGGAGGACGAAGATGGACGAACGAGACGAACTTGGTCCAAATAAGGCCTTCCGATCAAATAGGAGGATGAAGATGGACGAACGAGACGAACTTTGTCCAACTAAGGCCTACGGATGAAATGGGAGGACGAAGAGGGAGGAATGAGACTAACTTGGTACAAAGAAGGCCAACGGATCAAATGGGAGGACGAAGATGGACGAACGAGACGAACTTGGTCCAAATAAGGCCTACGGATCAAATGGGAGGACGAAGATGGACGAACGAGACGAACTTGGTCCAAATAAGGCCTACGGATCAAATGGGAGGACGAAGAGGGACGAACGAGACGAACTTGGTCGAAATAAGGCCTACGGATGAAATGGGGGGACGAAGATGGACGAACGAGACGAACTTTGTACAAAAAAGGCCAACTGATCAAATGGGAGGACGAAGATGGACGAAGATGGACGAAGGAGATGAACTTTGTCCAACTAAGCCCTACGGATCATATGGAAGGACGAAGAGGGACGAGCGAGACGAACTGGTCTAAATAAGGCCTACGGATCAAATAGGAGGACGAAGAGGGACGAACGAGACGAACTTGGTACAAAGAAGGCCTACAGATCAATTGGGAGGACGAAGATGGACGAACCAGACGAACTTGGTCCAACTATGGCCTACGGATCAAATTGGAGGATGAAGAGGGACGAAAGAGACGAACTTTGTACAAAGAAGGCCAACGGATCAAATGGGAGGACGAAGATGGACGAACGAGACGAACATTGTCCAACTAAGGCCTACGGATCAAATGGGAGGACGAAGAGCGACGAACGAGACGAACTGGTCTAAATAAGGCCAACGGATCAAATGGGAGGACGAAGATGGACGAACGAGACGAACATTGTCCAACTAAGGCCAACGGATCAAATGGGAGAACGAAGATGGAGGAACGTAACGAGCTTTGTACAAATAAGGCCTACGGATCAAATGGGAGGACGAAGAGGGACGAACGAGACGAACTTGGAACAAAGAAGGCCTACGGATCAAATGGGAGGACGAGGATGGACGAACGAGACGAACTTGGTCCAACTAAGGCCTACGGATCAAATGGGAGGACGAAGAGGGACGAACGACACGAACTTGGTACAAAGAAGGCCAACGGATCAAATGGGAGGACGAAGATGGACGAACGAGACGAACTTGGTCCAAATAAGGCCTACGGATCAAATGGGAGGACGCAGATGGACGAACGAGATGAACTTTGTCCAAAGAAGGCAACGGATCAAATGGGAGGACGAAGAGGGACGAACGAGACGAACTTGGTCGAAATAAGGCCTACGGATCAAATGGGAAGACGAAGATGGACGAACCAGACGAACTTGGTCCAAATAAGGCCTACCGGTCAAATGGGAGGACGAAGAGGGACGAAATAGACGAACTTGGTACAAAGAAGGCCAACGGATCAAATGGGAGGACGAAGATGGACGAACGAGACGAACATGGTCCAACTAAGGCCTACGGATCAAATGGGAGGACGAAGAGGGACGAACGAGACGAACTTTGTACAAAGAAGGCCAACGGATCAAATGGGAGAACGAAGATGGACGAACGAGACGAACTTTGTACAAAGAAGGCCAACGGATCAAATGGGAGGACGAAGATGGACGAACGAGATGAACTTTGTCCAACTAAGGCCTACGGATCAAATGGGAGGACGAAGAGGTACGAACGAGACGAACTTGGTCTAAATAAGGCCTACAGATCAAAGTGGAGGACGAAGAGGGACGAACGAGACGAACTTGGTCCAAATAAGGCCTACAGATCAAACGGGAGGACAAAGAGGGACGAACGAGACGAACTTGGTACAAAGAAGGCCAACGGATCAAATGGGAGGACGAAGAGGGACGAACGAGACGAACTTGGTCCAAATAAGGCCTACGGATCAAATGGGAGGACGAAGAGGGACGAACGAGACGAACTTGGTCGAAATAAGGCCTACGGATCAATTGGGAGGACGAAGAGGGACGAACGAGACGAACTTTGTACAAAGAAGGCCAACGGATCAAATGGGAGGACGAACATGGACGAACGAGATGAACTTTGTCCAACTAAGGCCACCGGATCAAATGGGAGGACGAAGAGGGACGAACGAGACGAACTTGGTCTAAATAAGGCCTACGGATCAAATGGGAGGACGAAGAGGGACGAACGAGACGAACTTGGTCCAAATAAGGCCTACGGATCAAATGGGAGGACGAAGATGGACGAACGAGACTAACTTGGTCGAAATAAGGCCTACGGATCAAATGGGAGGACGAAGATGGACGAACAAGACGAACTTGGTCCAACTAAGGCCTACGGATCAAATGGGAGGACGGAGAGGGACGAACGACACGAACTTGGTACAAAGAAGGCCAACGGATCAAATAGGAGGACGAAGATGGACGAACGAGACGAACTTGGTCCAAATAAGGCCTACGGATCAAATGGTAGGACGCAGATGGACGAACGAGACGAACATTGTCCAACTAAGGCCTACGGATCAAATGGGAGGACGAAGAGCGACGAACGAGACGAACTAGTCTAAATAAGGCCAACGGATCAAATGGGATGACGAAGATGGACGAACGAGACGAGCTTTGTACAAAGAAGGCCAACAGATCAAATGGGAGGACGAAGATGGACGAACGAGACGAGCTTTGTACAAAGAAGGCCAACGGATCAAATGGGAGGACGAAGAGGGACGAACGAGACGAACTTGGTCGAAATAAGGCCTACGGACCAAATGGGAGCACGAAGATGGACGAACGAGACGAACTTGGTCCAAATAAGGCCTACCGATCAAATGGGAGGACGAAGAGGGACGAACGAGACGAACTTGGTACAAAGAAGGCCTACGGATCAAATGGGAGGACGAAGAGGGACGAACGAGACGAACTTGGTCTAAATAAGGCCTACGGATCAAATGGGAGGACGAAGAGGGACGAACGAGACGAACTTGGTCCAAATAAGACCTACGGATCAAATGGGAGGACGAAGAGGGACGAACGAGACGAACTTGGTCGAAATAAGGCCTACGGATCAAATGGGAGGACGAAGATGGACGAACGAGACGAGCTTTGTACAAAGAACGCCAACAGATCAAATGGGGGGACGAAGATGGACGAACGAGACGAGCTTTGTACAAAGAAGGCCAACGGATCAAGTGGGAGGACGAAGAGGGACGAACGAGACGAACTTGGTCGAAATAAGGCCTACGGACCAAATGGGAGCACGAAGATGGACGAACGAGACGAACTTGGTCCAAATAAGGCCTACGGATCAAATGGCAGGACGAAGAGGGACGAACGAGATGAACTTGGTACTAAGAAGGCCTACGGATCAAATGGGAGGACGAAGAGGGACGAACGAGACGAACTTGGTCCAACTAAGGCCTACGGATCAAATGGGAGGACGAAGATGGACGAACGAGACGAACTTTGTACAAAGAAGGCCAACGGATAAAATGGGAGGACGAAGATGGACGAACGAGATGAACTTTGTCCAACTAAGGCCTACGGATCAAATGGGAGGACGCAGTTGGACGAACGAGACGAACTTTGTCCAAAGAAGGCAACGGATCAAATGGGAGGACGAAGAGGGACGAACGAGACGAACTTGGTCGAAATAAGGCCTACGGATCAAATGGGAGGACGAAGATGGACGAATGAGACGAACTTTGTACAACGAAGGCCAACGGATCAAATGGGAGGACGAAGATGGACGAACGAGATGAACTTTGTCCAACTAAGGCCTACGGATCAAATGGGAGGACGAAGAGGTACGAACGAGACGAACTTGGTCTAAATAAGGCCTACAGATCAAACGGGAGGACAAAGAGGGACGAACGAGACGAACTTGGTACAAAGAAGGCCAACGGATCAAATGGGAGGACGAAGAGGGACGAACGAGACGAACTTGGTCCAAATAAGGCCTACGGATCAAATGGGAGGACGAAGAGGGACGAACGAGACGAACTTGGTCGAAATAAGGCCTACGGATCAATTGGGAGGACGAAGAGGGACGAACGAGACGAACTTTGTACAAAGAAGGCCAACGGATCAAATGGGAGGACGAACATGGACGAACGAGATGAACTTTGTCCAACTAAGGCCACCGGATCAAATGGGAGGACGAAGAGGGACGAACGAGACGAACTTGGTCTAAATAAGGCCTACGGATCAAATGGGAGGACGAAGAGGGACGAACGAGACGAACTTGGTCCAAATAAGGCCTACGGATCAAATGGGAGGACGAAGATGGACGAACGAGACTAACTTGGTCGAAATAAGGCCTACGGATCAAATGGGAGGACGAAGATGGACGAACAAGACGAACTTGGTCCAACTAAGGCCTACGGATCAAATGGGAGGACGGAGAGGGACGAACGACACGAACTTGGTACAAAGAAGGCCAACGGATCAAATAGGAGGACGAAGATGGACGAACGAGACGAACTTGGTCCAAATAAGGCCTACGGATCAAATGGTAGGACGCAGATGGACGAACGAGACGAACATTGTCCAACTAAGGCCTACGGATCAAATGGGAGGACGAAGAGCGACGAACGAGACGAACTAGTCTAAATAAGGCCAACGGATCAAATGGGAGGACGAAGATGGACGAACGAGACGAGCTTTGTACAAAGAAGGCCAACAGATCAAATGGGAGGACGAAGATGGACGAACGAGACGAGCTTTGTACAAAGAAGGCCAACGGATCAAATGGGAGGACGAAGAGGGACGAACGAGACGAACTTGGTCGAAATAAGGCCTACGGACCAAATGGGAGCACGAAGATGGACGAACGAGACGAACTTGGTCCAAATAAGGCCTACCGATCAAATGGGAGGACGAAGAGGGACGAACGAGATGAACTTGGTACAAAGAAGGCCTACGGATCAAATGGGAGGACGAAGAGGGACGAACGAGACGAACTTGGTCTAAATAAGGCCTACGGATCAAATGGGAGGACGAAGAGGGACGAACGAGACGAACTTGGTCCAAATAAGACCTACGGATCAAATGGGAGGACGAAGAGGGACGAACGAGATGAACTTGGTACAAAGAAGGCCTACGGATCAAATGGGAGGACGAAGAGGGACGAACGAGACGAACTTGGTCTAAATAAGGCCTACGGATCAAATGGGAGGACGAAGAGGGACGAACGAGACGAACTTGGTCCAAATAAGACCTACGGATCAAATGGGAGGACGAAGAGGGACGAACGAGACGAACTTGGTCGAAATAAGGCCTACGGATCAAATGGGAGGACGAAGATGGACGAACGAGACGAGCTTTGTACAAAGAACGCCAACAGATCAAATGGGAGGACGAAGATGGACGAACGAGACGAGCTTTGTACAAAGAAGGCCAACGGATCAAGTGGGAGGACGAAGAGGGACGAACGAGACGAACTTGGTCGAAATAAGGCCTACGGACCAAATGGGAGCACGAAGATGGACGAACGAGACGAACTTGGTCCAAATAAGGCCTACGGATCAAATGGCAGGACGAAGAGGGACGAACGAGATGAACTTGGTACAAAGAAGGCCTACGGATCAAATGGGAGGACGAAGAGGGACGAACGAGACGAACTTGGTCCAACTAAGGCCTACGGATCAAATGGGAGGACGAAGAGGGACGAACGAGACGAACTTTGTACAAAGAAGGCCAACGGATCAAATGGGAGGACGAAGATGGACGAACGAGACGAACTTTGTACAAAGAAGGCCAACGGATAAAATGGGAGGACGAAGATGGACGAACGAGATGAACTTTGTCCAACTAAGGCCTACGGATCAAATGGGAGGACGCAGTTGGACGAACGAGACGAACTTTGTCCAACGAAGGCAACGGATCAAATGGGAGGACGAAGAGGGACGAACGAGACGAACTTGGTCGAAATAAGGCCTACGGATCAAATGGGAGGACGAAGATGGACGAACGAGACGAACTTGGTCCAAATAAGGCCTACCGATCAAATGGGAGGACGAAGAGGGACGAAGTAGACGAACTTGGTACAAAGAAGGCCAACGGATCAAATGGGAGGACGAAGATGGACGAACGAGACGAACTTGGTCCAACTAAGGCCTACGGATCAAATGGGAGGACGAAGAGGGACGAAAGAGATGAACCTTGTACAAAGAAGGCCAACGGATCAAATGGGAGGACGAAGGCGGACGAACGAGACGAACTTGGTCCAAATAAGGCCTACAGATCAATTGGGAGGACGAAGATGGACGAACGAGACGAACTTGGTCCAACTAAGGCCTACGGATCAAATGGGAGGACGAAGAGGGACGAAAGAGATGAACTTTGTACAAAGAAGGCCAACGGATCAAATGGGAGGACGAAGATGGACGAAGATGGATGAACGAGACGAACATTGTCCAACTAAGGCCTACGGATCAAATGGGAGGACGAAGAGCGACGAACGAGACGAACTGGTCTAAATAAGGCCAACGGATCAAATGGGAGGACGAAGATGGACGAACGAGACGAGCGTTGTACAAAGAAGGCAACGGATCAAATGGGAGGACGAAGAGGGACGAACGAGACGAACTTGGTCGAAATAAGGCCTACGGATCAAATGGGAGGACGAAGATGGACGAACGAGACGAACTTGGTCCAAATAAGGCCTACCGATCAAATGGGAGGACGAAGAGGGACGAACGAGACGAACTTGGTACAAAGAAGGCCAACGGATCAAATGGGAGGAGGAAGGCGGACGAACGAGACGAACTTGGTCCAAATAAGGCCTACAGATCTATTGGGAGGACGAAGATGGACGAACGAGACGAACTTGGTCCAACTAAGGCCTATGGATCAAATGGGAGGACGAAGAGGGACGAAAGAGATGAACTTTGTACAAAGAAGGCCAACGGATCAAATGGGAGGACGAAGATGGACGAAGATGGACGAACGAGACGAACATTGTCCAACTATGGCCTACGGATCAAATGGGATGACGAAGAGCGACGAACGAGACGAACTGGTCTAAATAAGGCCAACGGATCAAATGGGAGGACGAAGATGGACGAACGAGATGAACTTGGTCCAACTAAGGCCTACGGATCAAATGGGAGGACGAAGAGGGACGAACGAGACGAACTTTGTACAAAGAAGGCCAACGGATCAAATGGGAGAACGAAGTTGGACGAACGAGACGATCTTTGTACAAAGAAGGCCAACGGATCAAATGGGAGGACGAGGATGGACGAACGAGATGAACTTTGTCCAACTAAGGCCTACGGATCAAATGGGAGGACGAAGAGGTACGAACGAGACGAACTTGGTCGAAATAAGGCCTACAGATCAAATGGGAGGACGAAGAGGGACGAACGAGACTAACTTGGTCCAAATAAGGCCTACGGATCAAATGGGAGGACGAAGAGGGACGAACGAGACGAACTTGGTCGAAATAAGGCCTACGGATCAATTGGGAGGACGAAGAGGGACGAAAGAGATGAACTTTGTACAAAGAAGGCCAACGGATCAAATGGGAGGACGAAGATGGACGAAGATGGACGAACGAGACGAACATTGTCCAACTATGGCCTACGGATCAAATGGGATGACGAAGAGCGACGAACGAGACGAACTGGTCTAAATAAGGCCAACGGATCAAATGGGAGGACGAAGATGGACGAACGAGACGAACTTGGTCCAACTAAGGCCTACGGATCAAATGGGAGGACGAAGAGGGACGAACGTGACGAACTTTGTACAAAGAAGGCCAACGGATCAAATAGGAGAACGAAGATGGACGAACGAGACGATCTTTGTACAAAGAAGGCCAACGGATCAAATGGGAGGACGAGGATGGACGAACGAGATGAACTTTGTCCAACTAAGGCCTACGGATCAAATGGGAGGACGAAGAGGTACGAACGAGACGAACTTGGTCGAAATAAGGCCTACAGATCAAATGGGAGGACGAAGAGGGACGAACGAGACGAACTTGGTCCAAATAAGGCCTACGGATCAAATGGGAGGACGAAGAGGGACGAACGAGACGAACTTGGTCGAAATAAGGCCTACGGATCAATTGGGAGGACGAAGAGGGACGAAAGAGATGAACTTTGTACAAAGAAGGCCAACGGATCAAATGGGAGGACGAAGATGGACGAAGATGGACGAACGAGACGAACATTGTCCAACTATGGCCTACGGATCAAATGCGATGACGAAGAGCGATGAACGAGACGAACTGGTCTAAATAAGGCCAACGGATCAAATGGGAGGACGAAGATGGACGAACGAGACGAACTTGGTCCAACTAAGGCCTACGGATCAAATGGGAGGACGAAGAGGGACGAACGAGACGAACTTTGTACAAAGAAGGCCAACGGATCAAATGGGAGAACGAAGATGGACGAACGAGACGATCTTTGTACAAAGAAGGCCAACGGATCAAATGGGAGGACGAGGATGGACGAACGAGATGAACTTTGTCCAACTAAGGCCTACGGATCAAATGGGAGGACGAAGAGGTACGAACGAGACGAACTTGGTCGAAATAAGGCCTACAGATCAAATGGGAGGACGAAGAGGGACGAACGAGACGAACTTGGTCCAAATAAGGCCTACGGATCAAACGGGAGGACGAAGAGGGACGAACGAGACGAACTTGGTCGAAATAAGGCCTACGGATCAATTGGGAGGACGAAGAGGGACGAACGAGACGAACTTTGTACAAAGAAGGCCAACAGATCAAATGGGAGGACGAACATGGACGAACGAGATGAACTTTGTCCTACTAAGGCCTACGGATCAAATGGGAGGACGTAGAGGGACGAACGAGACGAACTTGGTCTAAATAAGGCCTACGGATCAAATGGGAGGACGAAGAGGGACGAACGAGACGAACTTGGTCCAAATAAGACCTACGGATCAAATGGGAGGACGAAGAGGGACGAACGAGACGAACTTGGTCGAAATAAGGCCTACGGATCAAATGGGAGGACGAAGATGGACGAACGAGACGAGCTTTGTACAAAGAACGCCAACAGATCAAATGGGAGGACGAAGATGGACGAACGAGACGAGCTTTGTACAAAGAAGGCCAACGGATCAAGTGGGAGGACGAAGAGGGACGAACGAGACGAACTTGGTCGAAATAAGGCCTACGGACCAAATGGGAGCACGAAGATGGACGAACGAGACGAACTTGGTCCAAATAAGGCCTACGGATCAAATGGGAGGACGAAGAGGGACGAACGAGATGAACTTGGTACAAAGAAGGCCTACGGATCAAATGGGAGGACGAAGAGGGACGAACGAGACGAACTTGGTCCAACTAAGGCCTACGGATCAAATGGGAGGACGAAGAGGGACGAACGAGACGAACTTTGTACAAAGAAGGCCAACGGATCAAATGGGAGGACGAAGATGGACGAACGAGACGAACTTAGTACAAAGAAGGCCAACGGATAAAATGGGAGGACGAAGATGGACGAACGAGATGAACTTTGTCCAACTAAGGCCTACGGATCAAATGGGAGGACGCAGTTGGACGAACGAGACGAACTTTGTCCAAAGAAGGCAACGGATCAAATGGGAGGACGAAGAGGGACGAACGAGACGAACTTGGTCGAAATAAGGCCTACGGATCAAATGGGAGGACGAAGATGGACGAACGAGACGAACTTGGTCCAAATAAGGCCTACCGATCAAATGGGAGGACGAAGAGGGACGAAATAGACGAACTTGGTACAAAGAAGGCCAACGGATCAAATGGGAGGACGAAGATGGACGAACGAGACAAACTTGGTCCAACTAAGGCCTACGGATCAAATGGGAGGACGAAGAGGGACGAAAGAGATGAACCTTGTACAAAGAAGGCCAACGGATCAAATGGGAGGACGAAGGCGGACGAACGAGACGAACTTGGTCCAAATAAGGCCTACAGATCAATTGGGAGGACGAAGATGGACGAACGAGACGAACTTGGTCCAACTAAGGCCTACGGATCAAATGGGAGGACGAAGAGGGACGAAAGAGATGAACTTTGTACAAAGAAGGCCAACGGATCAAATGGGAGGACGAAGATGGACGCAGATGGATGAACGAGACGAACATTGTCCAACTAAGGCCTACGGATCAAATGGGAGGACGAAGAGCGACGAACGAGACGAACTGGTCTAAATAAGGCCAACGGATCAAATGGGAGGACGAAGATGGACGAACGAGACGAGCGTGTTACAAAGAAGGCAACGGATCAAATGGGAGGACGAAGAGGGACGAACGAGACGAACTTGGTCGAAATAAGGCCTACGGATCAAATGGGAGGACGAAGATGGACGAACGAGACGAACTTGGTCCAAATAAGGCCTACCGATCAAATGGGAGGACGAAGAGGGACGAACGAGACGAACTTGGTACAAAGAAGGCCAACGGATCAAATGGGAGGACGAAGGCGGACGAACGAGACGAACTTGGTCCAAATAAGGCCTACAGATCTATTGGGAGGACGAAGATGGACGAACGAGACGAACTTGGTCCAACTAAGGCCTATGGATCAAATGGGAGGACGAAGAGGGACGAAAGAGATGAACTTTGTACAAAGAAGGCCAACGGATCAAATGGGAGGACGAAGATGGACGAAGATGGACGAACGAGACGAACATTGTCCAACTATGGCCTACGGATCAAATGGGATGACGAAGAGCGACGAACGAGACGAACTGGTCTAAATAAGGCCAACGGATCAAATGGGAGGACGAAGATGGACGACCGAGATGAACTTGGTCCAACTAAGGCCTACGGATCAAATGGGAGGACGATTAGGGACGAACGAGACGAACTTTGTACAAAGAAGGCCAACGGATCAAATGGGAGAACGAAGATGGACGAACGAGACGATCTTTGTACAAAGAAGGCCAACGGATCAAATGGGAGGACGAGGATGGACGAACGAGATGAACTTTGTCCAACTAAGGCCTACGGATCAAATGGGAGGACGAAGAGGTACGAACGAGACGAACTTGGTCGAAATAAGGCCTACAGATCAAATGGGAGGACGAAGAGGGACGAACGAGACGAACTTGGTCCAAATAAGGCCTACGGATCAAATGGGAGGACGAAGAGGGACGAACGAGACGAACTTGGTCGAAATAAGGCCTACGGATCAATTGGGAGGACGAAGAGGGACGAAAGAGATGAACTTTGTACAAAGAAGGCCAACGGATCAAATGGGAGGATGAAGATGGACGAAGATGGACGAACGAGACGAACATTGTCCAACTATGGCCTACGGATCAAATGGGATGACGAAGAGCGACGAACGAGACGAACTGGTCTAAATAAGGCCAACGGATCAAATGGGAGGACGAAGATGGACGAACGAGACGAACTTGGTCCAACTAAGGCCTACGGATCAAATGGGAGGACGAAGAGGGACGAACGTGACGAACTTTGTACAAAGAAGGCCAACGGATCAAATGGGAGGACGAAGAGGGACGAACGAGACGAACTTGGTCGAAATAAGGCCTACGGATCAAATGGGAGGACGAAGATGGACGAACGAGACGAACTTTGTCCAACTAAGGCCTACGGATCAAATGGGAGGACGAAGAGGGACGAACGAGACGAACTTGGTCTAAATAAGGCCTACGGATCAAATGGGAGGACGAAGAGGGACGAACGAGACGAACTTGGTCCAAATAAGGCCTACGGATCAAATGGGAGGACGAAGAGGGACGAACGAGACGAACTTGGTCGAAATAAGGCCTACGGATCAAATGGGAGGACGAAGATGGACGAACGAGACGAGCTTTGTACAAAGAAGGCCAACAGATCAAATAGGAGGACAAAGATGGACGAACGAGACGAGCTTTGTACAAAGAAGGCCAACGGATCAAGTGGGAGGACGAAGAGGGACGAACGAGACGAACTTGGTCGAAATAAGGCCTACGGACCAAATGGGAGCACGAAGATGGACGAACGAGACGAACTTGGTCCAAATAAGGCCTACGGATCAAATGGGAGGACGAAGAGGGACGAACGAGATGAACTTGGTACAAAGAAGGCCTACGGATCAAATGGGAGGACAAAGAGGGACGAACGAGACGAACTTGGTCCAACTAAGGCCTACGGATCAAATGGGAGGACGAAGAGGGACGAACGAGACGAACTTTGTACAAAGAAGGCCAACGGATCAAATGGGAGGACGAAGATGGACGAACGAGACGAACTTTGTACAAAGAAGGCCAACGGATAAAATGGGAGGACGAAGATGGACGAACTAGAAGAACTTTGTCCAACTAAGGCCTACGGATCAAATGGGAGGACGCAGTTGGACGAACGAGACGAACTTTGTCCAAAGAAGGCAACGGATCAAATGGGAGGACGAAGAGGGACGAACGAGACGAACTTGGTCGAAATAAGGCCTACGGATCAAATGGGAGGACGAAGATGGACGAACGAGACGAACTTGGTCCAAATAAGGCCTACCGATCAAATGGGAGGACGAAGAGGGACGAAATAGACGAACTTGGTACAAAGAAGTCCAACGGATCAAATGGGAGGACGAAGATGGACGAACGAGACGAACTTGGTCCAACTAAGGCCTACGGATCAAATGGGAGGACGAAGAGGAACGAAAGAGATGAACTTTGTACAAAGAAGGCCAATGGATCAAATGGGAGGACGAAGGCGGACGAACGAGACGAACTTGGTCCAAATAAGGCCTACAGATCAATTGGGAGGACGAAGATGGACGAACGAGACGAACTTGGTCCAACTAAGGCCTACGGATCAAATGGGAGGACGAAGAGGGACGAAAGAGATGAACTTTGTACAAAGAAGGCCAACGGATCAAATGGGAGGACGAAGATGGACGAAGATGGATGAACGAGACGAACATTGTCCAACTAAGGCCTACGGATCAAATGGGAGGACGAAGAGCGACGAACGAGACGAACTGGTCTAAATAAGGCCAACGGATCAAATGGGAGGACGAAGATGGACGAACGAGACGAGCGTTGTACAAAGAAGGCAACGGATCAAATGGGAGGACGAAGAGGGACGAACGAGACGAACTTGGTCGAAATAAGGCCTACGGATCTAATGGGAGGACGAAGATGGACGAACGAGACGAACTTGGTCCAAATAAGGCCTACCGATCAAATGGGAGGACGAAGAGGGACGAACGAGACGAACTTGGTACAAAGAAGGCCAACGGATCAAATGGGAGGACGAAGGCGGACGAACGAGACGAACTTGGTCCAAATAAGGCCTACAGATCTATTGGGAGGACGAAGATGGACGAACGAGACGAACTTGGTCCAACTAAGGCCTACGGATCAAATGGGAGGACGAAGAGGGACGAAAGAGATGAACTTTGTACAAAGAAGGCCAACGGATCAAATGGGAGGACGAAGATGGACGAAGATGGACGAACGAGACGAACATTGTCCAACTATGGCCAACGGATCAAATGGGAGGACGAAGATGGACGAACGAGACGAACTTGGTCCAACTAAGGCCTACGGATCAAATGGGAGGACGAAGAGGGACGAACGAGACGAACTTTGTACAAAGAAGGCCAACGGATCAAATGGGAGAACGAAGATGGACGAACGAGACGATCTTTGTACAAAGAAGGCCAACGGATCAAATGGGAGGACGAAGATGGATGAACGAGATGAACTTTGTCCAACTAAGGCCTACGGATCAAATGGGAGGATGAAGAGGTACGAACGAGACGAACTTGGTCTAAATAAGGCCTACAGATCAAATGGGAGGACGAAGAGGGACGAACGAGACGAACTTGGTCCAAATAAGGCCAACGGATCAAATGGGAGGACGAAGAGGGACGAACGAGACGAACTTGGTCGAAATAAGGCCTACGGATCAATTGGGAGGACGAAGAGGGACGAACGAGACGAACTTTGTACAAAGAAGGCCAGCGGATCAAATGGGAGGACGAACATGGACGAACGAGATGAACTTTGTCCAACTAAGGCCTACGGATCAAATGGGAGGACGAAGAGGGACGAACGAGACGAACTTGGTCTAAATAAGGCCTACGGATCAAATGGGAGGACGAAGAGGGACGAACGACACGAACTTGGTCGAAATAAGGCCTACGGATCAAATGGGAGGACGAAGAGGGACGAACGAGACGAACTTGGTCGACATAAGGCCTACGGATCAAATGGGAGGACGAAGATGGACGAACAAGACGAACTTGGTCCAACTAAGGCCTACGGATCAAATGGGAGGACGGAGAGGGACGAACGACACGAACTTGGTACAAAGAAGGCCAACGGATCAAATGGGAGGACGAAGATGGACGAACGAGACGAACTTGGTCCAAATAAGGCCTACGGATCAAATGGTAGGACGCAGATGGACGAACGAGACGAACATTGTCCAACTAAGGCCTACGGATCAAATGGGAGGACGAAGAGCGACGAACGAGACGAACTGGTCTAAATAAGGCCAACGGATCAAATGGGAGGACGAAGATGGACGAACGAGACGAACTTGGTCCAACTAAGGCCTACGGATCAAATGGGAGGACGAAGAGGGACGAACGTGACGAACTTTGTACAAAGAAGGCCAACGGATCAAATAGGAGAACGAAGATGGACGAACGAGACGATCTTTGTACAAAGAAGGCCAACGGATCAAATGGGAGGACGAGGATGGACGAACGAGATGAACTTTGTCCAACTAAGGCCTACGGATCAAATGGGAGGACGAAGAGGTACGAACGAGACGAACTTGGTCGAAATAAGGCCTACAGATCAAATGGGAGGACGAAGAGGGACGAACGAGACGAACTTGGTCCAAATAAGGCCTACGGATCAAATGGGAGGACGAAGAGGGACGAACGAGACGAACTTGGTCGAAATAAGGCCTACGGATCAATTGGGAGGACGAAGAGGGACGAGAGAGATGAACTTTGTACAAAGAAGGCCAACGGATCAAATGGGAGGACGAAGATGGACGAAGATGGACGAACGAGACGAACATTGTCCAACTATGGCCTACGGATCAAATGGGATGACGAAGAGCGACGAACGAGACGAACTGGTCTAAATAAGGCCAACAGATCAAATGGGAGGACGAAGATGGACGAACGAGACGAACTTGGTCCAACTAAGGCCTACGGATCAAATGGGAGGACGAAGAGGGACGAACGTGACGAACTTTGTACAAAGAAGGCCAACGGATCAAATAGGAGAACGAAGATGGACGAACGAGACGATCTTTGTACAAAGAAGGCCAACGGATCAAATGGGAGGACGAGGATGGACGAACGAGATGAACTTTGTCCAACTAAGGCCTACGGATCAAATGGGAGGACGAAGAGGTACGAACGAGACGAACTTGGTCGAAATAAGGCCTACAGATCAAATGGGAGGACGAAGAGGGACGAACGAGACGAACTTGGTCCAAATAAGGCCTACGGATCAAATGGGAGGACGAAGAGGGACGAACGAGACGAACTTGGTCGAAATAAGGCCTACAGATCAATTGGGAGGACGAAGAGGGACGAACGAGACGAACTTTGTACAAAGAAGGCCAACGGATCAAATGGGAGGACGAAGATGGACGAAGATGGACGAACGAGACGAACATTGTCCAACTATGGCCTACGGATCAAATGGGATGACGAAGAGCGACGAACGAGACGAACTGGTCTAAATAAGGCCAACGGATCAAATGGGAGGACGAAGATGGACGAACGAGACGAACTTGGTCCAACTAAGGCCTACGGATCAAATGGGAGGACGAAGAGGGACGAACGTGACGAACTTTGTACAAAGAAGGCCAACGGATCAAATAGGAGAACGAAGATGGACGAACGAGACGATCTTTGTACAAAGAAGGCCAACGGATCAAATGGGAGGACGAGGATGGACGAACGAGATGAACTTTGTCCAACTAAGGCCTACGGATCAAATGGGAGGACGAAGAGGTACGAACGAGACGAACTTGGTCGAAATAAGGCCTACAGATCAAATGGGAGGACGAAGAGGGACGAACGAGACGAACTTGGTCCAAATAAGGCCTACGGATCAAATGGGAGGACGAAGAGGGACGAACGAGACGAACTTGGTCGAAATAAGGCCTACAGATCAATTGGGAGGACGAAGAGGGACGAACGAAACGAACTTTGTACAAAGAAGGCCAACGGATCAAATGGGAGGACGAACATGGACGAACGAGATGAACTTTGTCCAAATAAGGCCTACGGATCAAATGGGAGGACGAAGAGGGACGAACGAGACGAACTTGGTCGAAATAAGGCCTACGGATCAAATGGGAGGACGAAGATGGACGAACGAGACGAGCTTTGTACAAAGAAGGCCAACAGATCAAATGGGAGGACGAAGATGGACGAACGAGACGAGCTTTGTACAAAGAAGGCCAACGGATCAAGTGGGAGGACGAAGAGGGACGAACGAGACGAACTTGGTCGAAATAAGGCCTACGGACCAAATGGGAGCACGAAGATGGACGAACGAGACGAACTTGGTCCAAATAAGGCCTACGGATCAAATGGGAGGACGAAGAGGGACGAACGAGATGAACTTGGTACAAAGAAGGCCTACGGATCAAATGGGAGGACGAAGAGGGACGAACGAGACGAACTTGGTCCAACTAAGGCCTACGGATCAAATGGGAGGACGAAGAGGGACGAACGAGACGAACTTTGTACAAAGAAGGCCAACGGATCAAATGGGAGGACGAAGATGGACGAACGAGACGAACTTTGTACAAAGAAGGCCAACGGATAAAATGGGAGGACGAAGATGGACGAACGAGATGAACTTGGTCCAACTAAGGCCTACGGATCAAATGGGAGGACGCAGTTGGACGAACGAGACGAACTTTGTCCAAAGAAGGCAACGGATCAAATGGGAGGACGAAGAGGGACGAACGAGACGAACTTGGTCGAAATAAGGCCTACGGATCAAATGGGAGGACGAAGATGGACGAACGAGACGAACTTTGTCCAACTAAGGCCTACGGATCAAATGGGAGGACGAAGAGGGACGAACGAGACGAACTTGGTCTAAATAAGGCCTACGGATCAAATGGGAGGACGAAGAGGGACGAACGAGACGAACTTGGTCCAAATAAGGCCTACGGATCAAATGGGAGGACGAAGAGGGACGAACGAGACGAACTTGGTCGAAATAAGGCCTACGGATCAAATGGGAGGACGAAGATGGACGAACGAGACGAGCTTTGTACAAAGAAGGCCAACAGATCAAATGGGAGGACAAAGATGGACGAACGAGACGAGCTTTGTACAAAGAAGGCCAACGGATCAAGTGGGAGGACGAAGAGGGACGAACGAGACGAACTTGGTCGAAATAAGGCCTACGGACCAAATGGGAGCACGAAGATGGACGAACGAGATGAACTTGGTCCAAATAAGGCCTACGGATCAAATGGGAGGACGAAGAGGGACGAACGAGATGAACTTGGTACAAAGAAGGCCTACGGATCAAATGGGAGGACAAAGAGGGACGAACGAGACGAACTTGGTCCAACTAAGGCCTACGGATCAAATGGGAGGACGAAGAGGGACGAACGAGACGAACTTTGTACAAAGAAGGCCAACGGATCAAATGGGAGGACGAAGATGGACGAACGAGACGAACTTTGTACAAAGAAGGCCAACGGATAAAATGGGAGGACGAAGATGGACGAACGAGAAGAACTTTGTCCAACTAAGGCCTACGGATCAAATGGGAGGACGCAGTTGGACGAACGAGACGAACTTTGTCCAAAGAAGGCAACGGATCAAATGGGAGGACGAAGAGGGACGAACGAGACGAACTTGGTCGAAATAAGGCCTACGGATCAAATGGGAGGACGAAGATGGACGAACGAGACGAACTTGGTCCAAATAAGGCCTACCGATCAAATGGGAGGACGAAGAGGGACGAAATAGACGAACTTGGTACAAAGAAGTCCAACGGATCAAATGGGAGGACGAAGATGGACGAACGAGACGAACTTGGTCCAACTAAGGCCTACGGATCAAATGGGAGGACGAAGAGGGACGAAAGAGATGAACTTTGTACAAAGAAGGCCAATGGATCAAATGGGAGGACGAAGGCGGACGAACGAGACGAACTTGGTCCAAATAAGGCCTACAGATCAATTGGGAGGACGAAGATGGACGAACGAGACGAACTTGGTCCAACTAAGGCCTACGGATCAAATGGGAGGACGAAGAGGGACGAAAGAGATGAACTTTGTACAAAGAAGGCCAACGGATCAAATGGGAGGACGAAGATGGACGAAGATGGATGAACGAGACGAACATTGTCCAACTAAGGCCTACGGATCAAATGGGAGGACGAAGAGCGACGAACGAGACGAACTGGTCTAAATAAGGCCAACGGATCAAATGGGAGGACGAAGATGGACGAACGAGACGAGCGTTGTACAAAGAAGGCAACGGATCAAATGGGAGGACGAAGAGGGACGAACGAGACGAACTTGGTCGAAATAAGGCCTACGGATCTAATGGGAGGACGAAGATGGACGAACGAGACGAACTTGGTCCAAATAAGGCCTACCGATCAAATGGGAGGACAAAGAGGGACGAACGAGACGAACTTGGTACAAAGAAGGCCAACGGATCAAATGGGAGGACGAAGGCGGACGAACGAGACGAACTTGGTCCAAATAAGGCCTACAGATCTATTGGGAGGACGAAGATGGACGAACGAGACGAACTTGGTCCAACTAAGGCCTACGGATCAAATGGGAGGACGAAGAGGGACGAAAGAGATGAACTTTGTACAAAGAAGGCCAACGGATCAAATGGGAGGACGAAGATGGACGAAGATGGACGAACGAGACGAACATTGTCCAACTATGGCCAACGGATCAAATGGGAGGACGAAGATGGACGAACGAGACGAACTTGGTCCAACTAAGGCCTACGGATCAAATGGGAGGACGAAGAGGGACGAACGAGACGAACTTTGTACAAAGAAGGCCAACGGATCAAATGGGAGAACGAAGATGGACGAACGAGACGATCTTTGTACAAAGAAGGCCAACGGATCAAATGGGAGGACGAAGATGGATGAACGAGATGAACTTTGTCCAACTAAGGCCTACGGATCAAATGGGAGGACGAAGAGGTACGAACGAGACGAACTTGGTCTAAATAAGGCCTACAGATCAAATGGGAGGACGAAGAGGGACGAACGAGACGAACTTGGTCCAAATAAGGCCAACGGATCAAATGGGAGGACGAAGAGGGACGAACGAGACGAACTTGGTCGAAATAAGGCCTACGGATCAATTGGGAGGACGAAGAGGGACGAACGAGACGAACTTTGTACAAAGAAGGCCAACGGATCAAATGGGAGGACGAACATGGACGAACGAGATGAACTTTGTCCAACTAAGGCCTACGGATCAAATGGGAGGACGAAGAGGGACGAACGAGACGAACTTGGTCTAAATAAGGCCTACGGATCAAATGGGAGGACGAAGAGGGACGAACGACACGAACTTGGTCGAAATAAGGCCTACGGATCAAATGGGAGGACGAAGAGGGACGAACGAGACGAACTTGGTCGACATAAGGCCTACGGATCAAATGGGAGGACGAAGATGGACGAACAAGACGAACTTGGTCCAACTAAGGCCTACGGATCAAATGGGAGGACGGAGAGGGACGAACGACACGAACTTGGTACAAAGAAGGCCAACGGATCAAATGGGAGGACGAAGATGGACGAACGAGACGAACTTGGTCCAAATAAGGCCTACGGATCAAATGGTAGGACGCAGATGGACGAACGAGACGAACATTGTCCAACTAAGGCCTACGGATCAAATGGGAGGACGAAGAGCGACGAACGAGACGAACTGGTCTAAATAAGGCCAACGGATCAAATGGGAGGACGAAGATGGACGAACGAGACGAACTTGGTCCAACTAAGGCCTACGGATCAAATGGGAGGACGAAGAGGGACGAACGTGACGAACTTTGTACGAAGAAGGCCAACGGATCAAATAGGAGAACGAAGATGGACGAACGAGACGATCTTTGTACAAAGAAGGCCAACGGATCAAATGGGAGGACGAGGATGGACGAACGAGATGAACTTTGTCCAACTAAGGCCTACGGATCAAATGGGAGGACGAAGAGGTACGAACGAGACGAACTTGGTCGAAATAAGGCCTACAGATCAAATGGGAGGACGAAGAGGGACGAACGAGACGAACTTGGTCCAAATAAGGCCTACGGATCAAATGGGAGGACGAAGAGGGACGAACGAGACGAACTTGGCGAAATAAGGCCTACAGATCAAT